>PYAF01006334.1:1556339-1644884 GCA_007407185.1 Glycine tomentella
TTTAGTACCTTCAATTATGAAAATAAATCAACAAATCATCAATATAAAAATGCTCATTAAAATTTATTTACTTTTAAAATTAATATACTTATTTTTAATTCATCCGGGGTTTAGATTTTTGAAATTCAAATAAAGAATCAAAACGTTAAGGGAGAAGGTAGAGACTAGAGAGAATTAAAATATTATAACAACAAGATAATAATTTGGATATAAAATAAAAAAATCACTGTAATTATCATAGGATACAACTTAGATACAATTTAAAGATGTTTTTGGTACCATTTTAAAATCAAAATTAGAGCTTTACTCAATAATCTATATTGACTTTTAATCCAATTTTTTAATATGCAAATTACTTATACACAAATCTAATTATAATAGTCGAACAACATCAAAACACTAAATCTATAAGTTGTTCATTATTATATTGATGATAAATTTATTTGTTAAACAAATTTTTTCCATAAAAACATTACAATAAACTTATTATCTGATAACTTAAATTAAAAAATAAAAAATAAAGGCGTTAAGTGATTGAAAAAAGTCTTAACTCTTAAGGAACAGCCTCATAAACCTAAAATACGCCACAACACCTGGGGAAGTAAGTACCTTTGTATGAGAGATAAATTACTAATGGTATGTTTTGTTTAAGAAAGAAAGTAAAATGAAAGAAAGAGAAAAAATAGAGTAAAAAGTGGAATGAGTTTTTTTAGACAGTTCGATAAGAAATAAAATGTTTTCTTCTTATTTGATTGTATAAAAAATGAAAAAAAGCGCATATAGAATGATAATGGCATCTTTATTAAAAAAAGATGGTCAAATAATGATATTTTGATCTTTAATTTTATTGTATGAAACAGTTTTCTCTACCTCTTTCTTTCCATTTGAGACGGTTAGCAATAAACTTGAGTCTCACTTGTTATTTTCTTTTATTATTTCTTCTTTCTTGAAAAGGAATCAAATGACCAAAAAATTTGAATTTTATTTTATTTTTCTTTCTCTGCTATTCTTTCTTTCCTCATTCACTCATCCTAAACAAAACTATCCTAAACAAAACTGAAGGTATATTTGCTTGAAGGATCAATTGAGAAGAAAACTAAATATAATAGGATTAGATTTTTTTTATTTAATGTTAGCAAAGAAAAAAAAAGGATATTTTTTTTTAATTTAATCTATTTGTATGTTATATAAATGACCAAACTCATGATTTTTTTAATATTGATATATTTTTTGTGAAATTTTTTATGTTTAAAGAAAATTTATTTTCCAATTGTATACAAAAAGCTTTTGATTAAATTATGGTTTTAGAGTTCTAGAAATCTAAATCAAACGCATTATAGAGACAGAAACAAGCGTTTACTGGAATTAATACCCAGGTAAATTTTTATTGGGCATAATCATTCGTAAAGTTATATGGTAGATAAATGATAATCTAGTATGGTGTGTGGAATAAATACAAATACTACGTAGTTACTAATATGATCTAAAAAAAAAAACTTATCATAATTGTTGTACTAATCTAATTAGAACATTACAGACCACATGTTGGATATCCCGTTCATTCTGTTAAAGTTTCGTTTTCGTGTCAACGTCACTCCAGCACGAACGAACAACTTTATTCTTTCTTTCTAATAAACAAATAAATTCGAAAACTTCCTATTCTTCGATTTCTTCCTCTGTTTCTGCCGCACCGAATGTCAACTCATTCAGTCATGGTAGAAACAACTGTTACGGCTGTTACACATCGTACTTCCTCTTCCAGCTCACCATTATTTTACATATTTTTACATAAAAATATATAAAAACCAAAAACAAGTATATGTTTTCTCATAAGAAAGAATAGATGATAATATTAAAATTTATGATACTCATAAATCCTATTCAATTACTAAATTAGACTTTCTTAACAAAGATATATGTTTTGATTGTGAAACTATTTTATATTATAGTTGAATCACAAATCATCTTATACTATAATAATAAATAATTTAATTGGTTAAGTATGATGTGTGAATATTATAATTTTTTTCATTTTTTAATTTATATAAATTAAAAATTATCATACATTATAAATTTATTAATTTTAATACTAATGAAGAAAAAAGAAACAAATTGAGCAATGAATTTCTATAATTATTTTTAAAATGTATTAAACTTAATTTTTATTTAATTAACAATATAAAATCTTTTACTAATGAAGATGCATTAACGTTGACGATAAAATGATGATAAAATTTGTTTTAATTTTTTTAACCAAATAAAATACATTAAATATTTATATTTTTCCGTCATTCAAATAGATCATAAGATTTGACGAATAGTCAATCAAAATCCACAAGTTTAAGTTCACGTTGAGCGTGCTTCAACGTTGATATAAACACGCTTTTGGTCAATGCTAACGTTTATCAATATCTACATACAAATGGTTATAGAACTCTTATGTAGAAAGGAAGTCTTAATTTTATCATAAACTTAGAATTTCTCGTCACAAATATTTAATATTTTCTTTTCTGAAAAGTATTTTACGTGTCTGTGTATAAGGATTGTTTACTTGTCAAAAGTATTCTTATTTTTTAATATAAATGTTTTTCTGAGAGAAATATGTTAATAATAAGCTCAGTAAAACACTTACTGTCTGTAAAAATAGACACTTATTTTAAAAAATAAATATAACTAATAAATTTTAATAGATTTATAATTTACTTATATTTATTAAAATTTAAATCTTAATTCTAATTTGATATAGTGATTGTTTACTTTCACATTAGATTCTTTGTAATCATATTAAAATAAATTAACATGATTTTATGTAAATTTTTATATGTTTGCTGTGATGCTGATGAATTAATTATAAGTTTAGTATTAATTTTTAATTGAAACAATACTATTTTTTATGTTGGGTTAAAATTTTATATTAAATTTTACCGTTAATTTTATAATGAAAACATATAAATACAAATTATATCAATTAAAAATAATTTTATTCAAAATATTATTTTTCCAAGTTGAAACACACACAAACTGTATTCAGAGAATGTTGATTCGGCTGACACAGGTATCATCAATCAGTCACTGGTTGACGTGGTTCCTTCTTTTTATTTATGTACTTTCACCTTATCTCAACAACATCATATACATTATTTTTCCGATTATTCACGCTTTCATTTCTTTTATTCGTTACACTTTATTTCTATTAAAGCAAAAAAGGGTACAACCAAGCTAAAAATATACATAAAATAAAATAATAGGTTCTATTCAATTTAATAAATTTTTGAAGTCAAGTCCACCTCCAACTTGTACATAGTATATACTGTTGGTGCCGTATGAAACTTAAAAATATATATATAGATAAGGGAGCTCTTGATATTTGTTGAAGGAAGCTTTCCTAGCGACCAAAATGCACGTTTTTTTTTTCTTCAAACGATACCAATATCCTCCATGCAATGGTTCATGCTAGCTATTGGCTATAGTAAGAGAAAGAGCCGTGGAGAATGAGACTTGTCAGTTATAGTTGAAGATTTCAAATTGCAAGTCAAATGGTAAAAACCCCAAATATAAAAACCAAGCTTAAGGAGGGTGGTGACGCCAATACAGCCAAAAACTGCCTCTACTTTTGTTTGTTTCCGTGGATGAAGAAGACTTTTCTTCTAGAGTACCACGCGTTTACGACAACTAGAACCTAACTTATGCAACGAATAACAACTTTATCCCATAATATTATAATAGTTGCAATGGCTTTTGAGTTGGAACTTCTCACTTCTCATCTAAAAGCAGATTAAAAAGTAAGTTCAATTGCCAGTTGCTCGGCGGGAGGAGGTTTGGCAAGAATCCACTGTGTGACAAAGACCTTCGGAGTGGAGTTTCGTAAATTTTGACAATCAAAAAACTAAGTTCATGCTTAGCGTGGATTGTTGAATAATCAAATTCTTTCAATGTTAAAACCAAAGCATATGTAAAAACAAAACACTCCAAGGAATGTATAAAGAGTATGAACTGAACACAATTCGGCACGTGTTTGAGAAAGAAAGAAAAAAACTCATTCTATGCGAAAGAGCCGTATACAAGATCTCTAAGTCCGTAGAAGACACCAAATGCTTCGCAACACAAAAATAAACATAACTTAGTTGACTACATAGCGTCGGTAACATGAGCTGTATTTTCTTAATTCTCAAGGATTCTTTGGAGACTCCCTCTATAATAATCATAACATCTCTCCGTGGGGCCAAAGTGGGGGGGAAATTAATGGGCCTTATCACTGTACATAAGAAATCCAACTTAGAATCAGCGTGGATCAAGCAAGTATATCGCTCCCATCAGAATCTTCAGTCACCATGCTCTTGCGTTTGCACCAACATAAGTACCCAGGAATTGGCCCATCTTCTCCAATAACCCAGATATGCTCAGCAACATCGCTCAATGTCATCCTCAGTTCTGGGTCTGCAGAACACAGTTCAATTGAGAAACATAAAATGATGGGCCCCCAAAATAAAATTAGGATGACGACAAAGCTTGTTAGTGGCGAAAGGAAGAGCAAAATTGAAATGGGAATATATAGTTATTTATGTCTGGGAAAAGTTGAATGCCACATACCTTTGCATAGTAATCCTTCTATTAAATTCTTTAACTGGGGGTTAATGTCATCTGGCAGAACTAAAGGATCATTGACTATCTGGATAAGGGAGGAAACAGTAAGCTCAGATTTCTGTGACAGGTTAAAAACACCTAGCATCAATTCTACTTAATAAAATTAGAGGGTAAGTTAACATCCATCTTACTTTGTCATATGTGTCTTGAAGTGTGTCTCCAAGAAATGGGTATTCACCCAATATCATACAGTACAAAGTAACTCCTACTGCCCACGTGTCAGAAGCTTTACCATGATAAGTAAGACCTAAATAATATCAACAAAACAAACTGCAGTGAGAATATGTACTTTCATAGAGTCCACAGAGCAAAGTATCTTGCAAGCTTGAAAAGAAATCAGTAACCTAGACAACATTCTGGTGCAGTGAAAACTGGAGTGCCAGGTGATCGACGGAGTTCATCATTGCCATCCTGCAAAATTAAACCAAAGTATTGATTCCTATCAGTTGTGAAGATATATCTTAGGACACATGTAAAGTCACCAATATATATATTCTCTATGATTAATCATTTTCAACTTCCTTGGTCCTGACCACCTCAGACAAGCTAAATTCTTCTACATACCATAGAAAATTCAAAATTCCCAAGAGCGGAGTCATAACCCATGGATTCGCAAAGACATGATATCAGCACAATGAAGCAAATAATTAACCAAAAAAAAAAAAAAGCTTCTGCCTCTTAAATTATGTAAGTGACACATTAACAAGTTACATTCACCAGCTTTCTTTCCAGTTTCAACCAATCAAATTTTAAATTCATAAAATAATGTCACAGGCTTGGAGTAAACTCTTCAGCTTTCATATCTTTTAAAGTACCATTAAGTTCAGTAATTACATCACCTCAAATGCCTGGCTGACACTGAAATCCCCTATCTTTACAGTGCCACGACGAGTAATCAACAGATTATCAGGTTTTATATCCCCATGCACTATATTCTGCATTGAAACAATTCAATATCGAATCACCATAGGAGCATAGTCAAACTATTTCAATGCATGTAACATGAATGAGCCTGAGCACGTACAATAAATGATATGTTGGTTATGACCTACGAATTTTTTTAAGCACACATATACAGTATCATGTATTTTCAGTGATATGCAAAAATATACTTCAGTAAACTTTAGACATAAACATAATATTAACAGGCAACAGCTTCACATAGACAAACAAAACTAATTTTAAGAGTGCGAAGGATGGCATACATTAGCCTACAAATTACCAAATAAAAAATTGCAGCAGTGCCTACTTGCTATTCAATTCATAAATGTTTTTGGTATAGGGATATCATAAAAATGTGAAAGGCATTAACTAAAATAACTGAAACTTATAGGCATATGATGGAAGGTAATAGTGTGTGTGTGTGAGAGAGAGAGAGAGGAGGAGGAGGAAAGGGGGGGGGGGGGGGGGACTGCGTCATCATCATTAACCAGAAAAAGATTTGGTTCAGAGATAATACATGAGCATGGAGATATGTTAATCCTGAGACTATATCACGCAAGTATTTCCTAGCAGTCTCTTCACCTAATGCACAAGGACGACCTGTACCCTCACACACCCATTTGCTTTCCACATATTCAAGTACTGTAAAAGTAAACAACAGCAGTTACGCATAGAACTTATTGGAGATTCTTAATTAAACTCGAGGCTCAAATACATATGTACAAATTACAGGAGCAGTCATCACTATATAACAAAACCAAGAGGAAACTAGCATTGAGTACCCATGTAGAAGTCATCCGACTCTGGATCATCAATCACCTCGATGAGATTGACTATATTAGGATGTTCCACCATTTTCATAATCAATACCTGAAAATAACGTATTTGTGTCTATTAAAATACTGCAGGATCAGTAAAGAACATCCAAAAAATTGAGTTAAACAATGTAACAAATCATAAAATGAACAAAACAGGAAGCAGAAAAAAAAAGAAGTAAACTCTTGGCAAAAGATAAAAGTAATGTTAAAATGTATTTGGAAAACCAAATCCCACATTATTAGAGATAGTGCCTGAATAGTATATATAAATGAGGGTCAACCCTCACCTTATGCATTAGCTTTTGGGGTTGAGTTAGCCTCTAAAAGCTCAAATTCTAAGATGGTATTACAACCTATCTTAGCAACTGCTGTTGGACCTATCGACCCCAATTATAGGACCATTTTCAAACCACCTGCAAATGTTTAGTCCTACAAACTCCACACTCGAGATGTGTAGTTCTCAACACAAGAGAGTGTGTTGGTGATCTCACATCCACTAGTGATATGCCCAAAATAGAGTATATAAGTGGGGACAGACTCATCTCTTGAGCTAGCTTTTGGAATTAAGTTCGGCCCAAATCCAAATTCTAAAATCGTATCAAAGCCTATTCTAGATCCATTATTGGGCAGCCTACAATATTATCAATGCACCAAGCCTAATAGTGTTGGGCAAGATTGGGATTTGGGAAAACCAAAGTCCTAGATAGACTAGAGATAATGCAAAAATAGTATATATAAATGGAGGGCAACCTTCACCCTATGAGCTAGTATTTCAGGTTGAGTTAGGCCCTAAGCTCAAATTCTAAGAAAATGGAACATAAAACATTGGCAACAGAAAAAAAAGTGTTTTCCAAAACTGACCTATATGCATGCTTTATTGGTATGGTATTACAAAATCACGGATGACAATATATTCCATAAGAACAGTAAATCTCTAGCAGCAGAAAATTTAGTAGTAGTTTCCATTTTCATTGTTAGTGAGGGTAAAGTGCCATATGAAGCAGTAGCTGGCTAGCTGCTAGTTGCTAGGTAATAACCAAGGTGTTGGCAAAGTTCACTAGTTCAAAATATTTACACTTGTATAACATTTCAGAAACAAATTATGATCAAAGAAAATAAAAAGAAAAGGCCAATGCCCTGAATATAAATGGGGCCCCCCTGGATAACCCTATATTCATTTTTTTTTTTTAAAAAGATACTAAAAAGATATATACCTCACGTAGAACATCAGTCATAGCAGTCTCAGATGGTGCAACTCGAAGCTTTTGTAATTGAGACTTGTGAAAGGACTGCAGTTCAAAAGAGTTAACATCTAAATATTTGTGCCCGTATCTTGATTATAACATTACACACATGCATGTTGCAGTGAGGCAGTGAGCCTTTGATTATTTCTTATGTCCTAATGTAATACAGTGCAATTTGTCAGTCACACTAGCTAGTCCAACAAGCTACCAATGTCGCAATTCCCTACTGTCAGGAGCAGTTGATTACTGCCCTGTTACAAAAATATGCTATTATGAAGTAATCTGCCTGCAAGTGCTCATACAAAAAAGTGTCCTTACCTTAATTGCATAATGCTTTCCATCAACACTACTTTGATAAAGAGCCTGAGATGCATATCAGGGAAGGGCTCAGGACAGTGGATTCCATGAGAATAGAGAAAAGATAAATTCTGCAAAAACTATGCTTACCACTTTGCCATAGCTTCCAGAACCAATTTTATACTCTCGAACATATTCATTTATCATCTTGTTCCCATTTTCATCCTGAAGGGATGAAAATATTTAAATAAAGGCGATGATAAAAAAAATAAAAAGATATTTATTACAGTAGACAAACTTTGCCTGAATACAGATCACATCATTCAGATAGGTTTAAACACACTGACAAGACAAGAAATTCAAGACCAAGACTAACATGTAGAATGTAATCTCTAAATTTATGGTTACAACTTACAAGTGAAGGAAAGTAGAACAAAGCAACAATTAAGGAGAAAGAAATTGCACCAAAAAATTTCAAAGTTCATCCCTAATTCAATCTCATGTCACCAAAAATGGTAAAAATAGTGTCTAAAACTAAACCCAACTTCCCTTTATCATGTAGTAGTCATTAAAAGTTAACAAGCGTTTTTTTGTAATTATATTAAATACAATTAAATAAATTTCACAAAATTTCAAGTAAAGGTCTGGATACCATAAGGTGATCGAAACACAGTGAACTCAGTTTTCACCAACAATGAACTCAAGCCCACTCACATATCAAAACAAGCCAACCTAGTATTGACGTTTCACTATAAATTGAAAGCAACTTATAGCAAAAAACAAAAAAGCTACTCCCATGGATACCTCTGAGCGATCAAGTTTGCAAGTCTCCTTAACAGGAAACGGCCTGCAAACCATGCCATTCTCAGCTCTAAAGTTTAAAATATCCTCTGAACGGTTGCGTACAGCTTGCACCTCATTGTCGTCTCCACTGGTGCAGTTACTAGTAACGTCACCACTATATGTCTCATCACCTTCGGTTTCTCCATCCAATAATAGCCCCTGGGAGAGAAGATTACTGATGCTACGTTTATCCCGACGCGGTCGTCTTGATTTTCGGACAAATCCGAAGCAACCACAGCAGCCCATCATTTTGGAAAATGAAAAACTCTTATAATCTCCCATCACATCATCAATCTGACTCACCCTCAAACAGTCAAAGCCAATATATATCCTAATAACTAACTTCACTTCTCTCTGCTGACCCTGCAAATAGCTTTCACAACAGGAATCTCATCAAAAAGGGTGAAAGCCAAATTGGGTTAAGCACACTCACAAAAGAAGATTGTAGTTTGCTCCATAAAGGAAAGATGATTACCTGATACGAGAGGAACGGAAGGGCCTCAAGCCCTGTTTAGCATTGCTATTCTAATGGATGCCATTCAGCTAGGTGGATTAAACGGCTACAGAAATTAAAGCCACTACGATTCACACCCAACATTGCGATAACTCCAGTTTATAACAACGGTTGCAGGCTCAGCCCACAACTCACCACCAAAAAATTCGTTGACCTTTGGCATAAACAGGAACAGGAAAAAAAATTAAAATTTAAAAATATAAAAAAATAAAAGCTACAGATTAATAAAGTAATTTTTATTGAATATTGGGAAAATGGAAGAACAGAAGCTTTGGACGCCATCAAAGAGAAACGTCAACGACGGAGTCCATTATTATAATTAAATTACAATAAATAATAAAATGTTCAACAATTTACCCCTCTCTCTCTCTCTCTCTCTCTCTCTCTCTCTCTGAAAATGACAAAATGGAAGAACCCTATCTCTGCGGCTCCGAAAGCCTGAAATTCCAGGACGAATCGACGGCTTTTAGAAGTAAGACTCGGAATCGGAACCCTAAATCCAAAATTCAATAAAGAAAGCTGCAATTACCACAGAAGCAAGCCGAAGGAAACGAAAACCCTATTGCAATTGTGATTGTGAATGCGGTGGGATGGGGAATCGGAATGCAGAAAAACCCTAGGCGGAAGAAATGGATCGATCGGGAAGAAAGAGAGTGAACAAAAAAATTATTAAATACAGCGAAGCTAAAAAGAGGGGCAGAATAGCAATTAAAATTTTTGTTCAATTTTTTATTTTTAGGAGGAATCCAACAACGGTAACAGGTTGGCCACGTTGGGGATCACTCATTTTATCACACTATAAATACAATTTATAACGGTTTATAGCATAGGATTACAACCATATCTCATTATGAGACACGCCATAAATGTATTTTTATAGTTAAAATTAATATTTATAATTTATAATATACTTACACATATCACAATCAATTGTAATAGTAATTTTTTAAATTAGTTTAATGAAAAAACAACTTTTGTTTTCAAAATCTCTATAGTTTCTGTATAGGTAGCAATGGTATTCTTCAATTGTTTTGTGGTTCATTGACAAAGAAAAAAACGTGTTTTTTTTCTTAGTGTGATTAGTAACCTTTTTAAGTTTTATAGTATCAAACTCAAAATTTAGTTGAAATTGATAGTACGAGATTATTTTTAACTAATAATATTGGAGAGGTTCAACTATTTGTTAAGTACTTCAGTTTGTTAAACATTAATGACACAGATTTGAATAATGTGTATTTCCTTATAAATCTCTCTATTATTTTAATAAAAATAAGTACTAGTATTCAATAAAAGAATATTTTTTAAAAATATATTTAATATTTAAAAAAGAAAAGCCGTAAAACATATTCGATATTATAGTATAAAGGAAGTAGAAGAATTATTTAATAAGTACTGTAAGAAGATTGAGAATTATAGTACCATCAAAATAGTTTTTTTTTTAATATATATGATTTTATTTAATCTCCGTCTTACTCCCAGCTTCAAGTATGTCATTTAGCAATTGTTACGCCTTAATCATGATCAAAACCTTAAAATTTGTTAAAGTTGTGGCATCTCAAATCCCAAATTCGGAGGAGGCTTTTTCTTCTTCGTTATGTTTTTTCAAGTTGAACTTGCTAGTACTAACGAAGGATTGCGTAATACTGATATCAGTCATGAGTCACGACAAAAGAAGACATATTCTTCATAAACGAATTGTTCATATGCTTTGTAATGTGTATCTATCCTAGACAAAAACATGGCCTACCATAATGTTTCCCATCGCAATCATTTTCTTAAATCTTGTACTGGTCGCATGCACTAAAGCTTTGCATTTATTCCTTAATAATGGAAGGCTCAACTTGTTTGAAAATGCTCACAGTTTGTTGATGAGACAGTACGACACATTAAGATTGAAACCACTACCCCTGTTTAATTTACGAAAAAGCACTTGTAGAAGCATTTGGTTGATTACTATTTTCTACTGATAAAAAACTAAATGAATTTCAAAATGTTCCATACATCTTCCAATTAGTAAAATTTTACAATACAATTATGTCGCACTCCTATGTTCCAACACTATAAGCCAGTGTTTGGAGAAGTTTAGCTTATTTTTCCTTTGTTATTTTCTTCTCATGTGAATGTTTATGTTGAAATTTATCTAAACAAGACCTCACTGTCCAGCTTCCTCACACCAACTCATGAGAACAACTTGTCTTGCAAGTTGGGAAACCAATCATACATTTGCAGTGAAAGCAAAAGTAAAAATACCATTTATCACGTTCTATCTTGCATCAGCTTAGAGACTTTTCTTTTTTATTGCATGTGAGACTAAACTGTTTTAGTTGACTATATTTTCTTGGATGTTCCTAAAATTACAAATCTACTTTTGCTTATTAGAAGGAATCATCTTCAGAAAATTGGGAAGTGTTATTGAAGAAACATGTCTGTCTATGCACAAGTAGCTTCAACTGCTAAACTTTTTGCCACTCCTCTACAAGGGTTTCCGAATGTCTCACTTGATACTCCAACACTACAACTGCTTGATCCAATGCAGGCCTGTTTTAAGATCAGATCATTTGAGTCAGTTTAAACCAAATGAAACATATGAATCTAACAAGGGAAAGAGAAAGCTAAAAATATTTAATAATACCTTCTGCACAATAGAAAGAGCCTTGTTGCTGCTGCAGCGTCCGTGGTGGAAGTTACCACAGGTTCCAAGGGGTGTTCCATAGCTTGCAAATTTAACGGAAGAGATGACTTGGTTATCATGAGGGCAAGTGAGTGATAGCACAGGACCTACTTTTCTTCCTGATTCTGTATCTGAGTTCCACAAGTCTACGGGTGGTGGGTGAGAATCGGATACATGTGCGCACAAACTTTCTGTCTGTTTTGTGACAAAAGATATTTGTGTTGGGTCACCTCCCTTTTCCTCAAACAAAACAAGAATGTTGCCACTTGGTTTTAACCACGATCGCGGAACATGGTATCTGCAGGATAAGTGTCTTAGTGACATCATAAACTCAAGATTATCTTCATTTTTCAACTCTTCTCTTTTACAATTTCCCAACACTTACAGTGTCTGTGATGGCTTTCCACAATTCTTGCGACATTTGGATGCACTGTAAGGTCCTCTATAATTGCATGAGTCCGTGCAACCAGTATCTGAAGCGACATATGTAGGCCAGTATCGCCCGATGCTTTGCCCATTCACCCAAGCCTCACCTTTTCCCATCCCCGTGAAGTCAATTGCAACTGGATCACTGCCGGATGGAGCAGCAAAGGTTGTCTAATCCAACATGTACTACATTAGTTAGTGGCAGAAATATTTTTCTTACATTAGCATTCCCTTAATTTAATTGCTGTATGCTATTGCGAGTTGAAGATAACAGTTGTAGACACTGCTGAGTAAAACTATAAGGATAAAATGAGAGTGTATAAGAAGTGGCCATGAGGATGGGAATCATTTAATTGCCTGTAAGCACAGGATAAGTATAATCCAAATTCCCTTATAACCAGCGACACAAGAATATGAAAATCTGATTACCTTGTACCAAGTCAATGGTTGGTTCTTAGGGAACGTAGATTGTGAATTCCACTGTCCAGAACTTCCACTAGACAGACCTAAGTCTTCCCCTTTGAGGCCAACCTGTCAAGAAAATTAAGAATGCTTTCTATGACTTCAACCAACAAGGAAAAATGCAATCCAATTGACTTGAGTTCTATAGCTTCAGACTTTTGAAATAAATGATAGAATTTTATTCCTTTTAGCATATAAACTTGTTAATCTATGAAATTCATAGGCAGGGAAAGAGAAAAACAATGTAACATGCAAGTAAACTTCATGGATAGATTTAAGTATTGCATGAATCTCATCAATGTTTACTCGATTTAGTTTTAGAAAGGAGAAAGTATAGTCTTTAACCAAATGTGAAGACTAACCTGATAAGTCCATTTCTGGGAGGAGAGATCAAGCGTGTTGCCATTTGCCAAACCTTTCAATATCACTGGACCAGTGATCCCCGCTCCCCATGTGTCAAAAAAGGCTCCATAGTTCTGATGTGTATAAGGTTTAATTAGTTGATGTAGTAATGACCAATGAGATAAATCACTAGACGAGCAAGCTAGATCATGTGGGATGGAAACTATCAAGCCAATGAATAATTGCATACTATAAACCATAATTTCCTCTCTTGTAAATGCTTATATACATCATGGTCAGAAAATCTGAACCTGAAGTCCCACGGTTAAACTCAAGAGATCAATTGTGTTCTTTCCGGCCACTAGTGTGACAGGGATGTCCACAGTGAACTTATATTTGCCACCGTTGCCTGCTTGACTCCCTGAAAAGTTTTCAATAATATCGCAGATACTTAATATTAGTTAATTCAAGAAAAAATGTGAGCAACTAAATTGAAAGAATAAACTCTTAGCATTTTAGGAGGGAACAACTGTGAGCAACATCTCTTATGTTCTTACTTAATTTCGAATCAACCTTTGATTTTATTTTCTCTACAGCTTTAAAGTGATTCAAATTTTGCATGACAAGAAAAACCTAAAATTACAATCATGTTAAAACTTGGTGTATCCTCTTCTTCACATTTATTAAATCTAGACTTTGGTAACATATTTTGAACCACTTCGGGTAGTACTTAATGTTCCATTTAATTTCAGTGATTTGATTTTGATTTAGGTCAGATAGTTTTAAGGTCATAAAATTGGGTGAAATTTCATCCAAGAATTTTAGTTATGTCTTTCTTATCTATAGCCAGCCAAACGCTTCTGATTGCCTCCCTACAATGAAAGGCAAGAGTAGACTTAGGTTGCTTTACACCTCTGTAAGTCTAACTTCATTACCAGCACTTCAAGAGATGTGCCAAGAAGATAGGAGGGGAAGAACCTATTTTGGAATGCATGCCTTAAAATGATAACAAGGTCTATATAACCAGCAATTAAAGAGGAATCTCAACTCATTAAAGAAAATAATACATAGGGACATCAATTATATAAAACATAAAAACAGAATATTTAGGAAGCACATTTGTAGATACAGAGTTATTCACATATAATCAATTGACAATGCTTTAGTTTGTATTTACCTGCAAGCTTCCCATTAATAAAAGCATGAAGGGCATGACCAAGTGATTCAATGTGAAGGACAATTTGAGAACCGGCATCACCCTTATAATCAATGCTTTAAAAGAACACAAGAACAGTGTTATCAAGTAGCATAGAATTATAAGTTAAAGGGAATGTCTTTCAACCTTGGAGGTCTATATCTACCTTAATGAGTACCACAAGTAATCACTTTTATCAGCTGTTGTATTTATTTGCTCTAGTAATCCAGTTTGTGGGAATGAATCATCCTTTGAAATACCCACTGGTTCACTTATCCAACTCCATCCTGTACTAGAAGCTTTAGAAGAACCAGTATCTTCTTTTAAAGATTCAGTTGTGAAGCTTGAAATTGCAGATGCAGAATTAATCTGTCATACAAAATGTATTTTTACTACATGCTACATACTTCTTGGACTAGCAAATAAGAGAGATTTTTGACTATCGATACATTAATCACAAAATGACTATTAATTACACTTTCAAAGTAACTAACATCAGTTTAAACTGTCTACTTTGATTGGGAAAAACAACCAATATCACATTTTTTGTTACAAAATCCAATTACAAAGCCATATAAACATGGAAATGAAGTTGGTGAGGCAAACCTTTGCAGTATTAAGCACTACATTCTTGCAGTCTGGCAAGATGCTCACAGACCATGCAGGCAAGTGATATGAATTGCCACTAAAGTTTAATGTTACATCAGATTTGGTGCCTACGTTAGCAAGGAAGGCCGCACATACAGATCCTGTCTTGTAAACTGCCGCCTGGGGTTTAGATATTATACAATACATTATGGACAGATGAATTGTTCATAAAAGCATATAAAATGTGGTAGGGCAGAAAGAGAAACTGGCATCAGCATACAACAACATTTTGTCGCAAACAATAAAAAAGCAACACTTAGGAAATTGCAAAGGAGGAGGTAACCAGAGAAACCTATGACAATGAGCCTGTATACAATTGTTAATTGTGTCAAAATTCCACTCTATGCAGGTCATTTCCAGGGAAAGAAACTTCCAAATTTGAAAAACTAAGAGAACTTCAGGTTCAATGGTTCATAATAAGTTTATCTAGAAATTCCATCCTAAGACATAGAGTAATATGTTTTAGTGGACCAAAAGTTTCAAAATAAACCATTTATACCTCTAGGTTTGGACCAAGGGATGTAATTGTTGGATCAGTAGCTATCAAAGCTTCTTCACAAAGCTTTATGGCCTTATGAACTTCTTTAAGGTGGCCCCACTTAGGCTGTCTAATAATTCCTGAAGCACATGGTAAAGAAATTTATGAAAACCCACACAAAATTATCAAGCATAATTTGTCTTATATAAACAACAAATAAACTGTACATGCAATACTGTTTATTTATCTTCTTCAATGCATATAGAAGATAAGCTGAACTCAATAGACAATTGGTGGTGCATTTGTGATGTCTACGATGTCAAAATAGATACGCGATATGAAGGTAGAATGAGTCCATACCATACTCATCAATTGGTGCATCATAATCATAACTTGTAGCAATGAAAGGTCCTCCAGAAGTTCGGTCAAAGTTGGTCCCTCCATGGTACTGTTTTAGATCAAACAATACAAAGTGTTACAGATTTCCTCTTAGGGCCAAATTCTTTCTTGAAGTATTATATAAAATGAACTTAAGCCTCCACATTTAAGGTTGCATTACCATATAGTAATTTTGAAATGTTCCTCCTCGCTGGAAAAATCGTGCCACTGCAAATGCAAGATCTTCCACTGGTCGGTAAGGAACAGAACCACCGAACGGAAGAAACCTACCATTCCAAAGAATTCAAAACAACAATAATAACTAAAACCTTATCCAAATAATTCAAAAGATAAAAAAAAGAGTAGAAGTAATAAGATACAAAACTGATCAGATGGCATTTCAAGGGATACATTTCATTGAATAGCCAACCGATTTAAATAGAAAAAGACGCTAACCATCCACTCCAATTCTCAGTCCACATTTTTGGTTTTGTGTTAGAGTTTGGTGTAAATTGATCGCAGTAAAATCCATTGCATGTATTAATCTGCGGGTGGTTACAGTATTAATAAAGTAAAATGAATGTATACATCATACTGTGATTGCTGTTTTCAGGATGACAAACAATCTAGTAAAACATAAGCCGCCAACACTTGATGTTGACAAATAAAAGAGAAAACTTACAATTGGATCAGGAGCATCAGCTTGCTGACACATGACCCATGGAACCCCTGTATCAAGAGATATAGCCATAGTTGCTGCCCACTTCATGTAGGATTTACCCGCAGCACCGTAGGCCGAATCAATGTTTCCATACTCATTTTCAATCTGACATTAGTAAGTACAATTATTGTCATATTGATCAAACATAACCCATAAATAAAAATCCACAAAAATATTATGATTTGTAAGTTATAACTATACTTCAACATCTGGTTGTTACTAATATCATTAAAAAGAACATATGCAAACAAAATTGACTATGTATATAACCAAAAAAACATGAATTTATTAAATAAAAAAACATAACATAAAAACCTGAGATAATATAACAGGTCCTCCCTGTGAGGCATATAGGTTCTCTTCCTTGATCATATCCACAATTTTGGCAGTGAATCGCTTCATTTCTGCCTGAAGACAAAGTTTTGATGAGTGGACTTGGATCCAAGGCCAACATCTCGAAGTGAAAGGAAGAGGGTTACCTTGAAGGGTTCATTGTCAGTTCGGAACTTGATTCCCGGAATGAAGTGTAGCCAAAGAGGGAAACCACTTGAGAAATGAAACCCCCTCAATTAGACATGAA
Source organism: Glycine tomentella (assembly GCA_007407185.1). Lineage (NCBI taxonomy): Eukaryota > Viridiplantae > Streptophyta > Magnoliopsida > Fabales > Fabaceae > Glycine > Glycine tomentella. The sequence continues at coordinate 1,573,543 of PYAF01006334.1, forward strand.
CACCCCTAGAAAATAAAGAAGAGAAAGGACCAAACTTTACCCATAGTTCCATTCAGCACAGACGTATGGACCAATGCGGAGATGCACATATAGACCCGCTGCAGCCACTGTCTTCACAAATTTCACCAAGTCCTTCCTCCCATCAAAATCATACTGCCAAATTTCATTTCATTAGTCTTTTCATTCAAAATCACACACACACAAATCAAATAAAAAAAACTGCTCAACATTTCATGCTTTAAACAAATGCAATGCTGAAACTAAAAGCCATAGGAATATACAAAAAAAAAAAAAATGGGAAGAGAAGAAAAATAACCTGGCCTCGAACTGGTTCGTGTAAGTTCCAGAAAACATAAGTCTCAATCACATCCAATCCTCCATCTTTGGATTTCTGAATAAGGTCTGGCCACATCTGCAACATTACCCTCTTTAAGTTCAAAGAGAAGACATACACAAAGAAAGAGAGAGAGAGAGAGAGACCTCTGGAGTACTACGAGGGTAATGAATGGAACCAGAGATCAAGACCCTGCGCTTGCCGTCGATGACTAATGCTCGATGATCATACTCCACATTGGCGCAGAACAACGTGGGAGTGTGAAAGCAGAGCAACCAAAACAGAACCAACACAATCTGTGTCGCTCTCATGTTTTTTTGTTTTTCTGTTTTCCACAACAGAGAGAACGGAGCAAACCCACAACTAAAGTAAGACACTTTTTCAGAACCAAAGTGGCAACAAATAATGGTGTTGCCTTGTTTGTTAACACAATGCAAAGCAACCTTACTTTGCTTTGTGTGTTATTTGGGTCGTGTCTCACATGCGTGTGAAATGCAAGTGGAAATGATGTTGCTTTGTGAATAGATATAAATGGAAAACAAAAGTAGTTGAGGAAATAACAGAGATCATAAAACTTGGAGAGAGGGAAGGGAATCAAATGGGAGAGGAAGTAGAGTGAAGAATATAGAGCTAGGCTAAGCAACTACTATATATGTACATTTATTTGTTAATTAATATTTATTTATTCTGCAGTGAGAAAAGGACACGCCAGGTGTCAGATGTGTCTTTTAACGAAGACAAAAGGGTTGTCGGTGAGATTGTCGTGTTGCTCTGCGTGTCAATGGTGGAGAGTGGAGGAGCATAGAGGAAAATGGGGTCTTTTCAATCAATGTGAGAAACTGATAACAATGGCGGTCAAAAATGGATAGTGAGAACTGAAAAGAGAAAATGGGATGTGGCGTACGGTGAAACGATGAGTGATGGATTTTATGACATAGGACAATAATGTGATCCCATATTAGGATTTGCGACAAAGCTAAAAGGTTAAACTATTAAAGAACCGCTGACAGAAAAAAGGCTAGTATTTCATAAACAGGGCTGCAGCTATAACCAGTAATAACCAACCTATTTCATATAACCTAAATACTAAAATTTATCTTTCAAGTGTGATGGGGTAATAATTTTTTTTTACATTCAGCAGAAATTTCATCTGTTAAAAACTAATTTATTACCGCCTCACGCATTTAAGAATGAAATTCACTGTTTATCTTCTTTTTTAAGAGTATCTGCATTTGGATATTCTACTCTTCTTGGTTTTTGGTCGTGATGTTTTCATGCTTTTTATAATTTCTTTTCATTTAGGGAAGAAAATGTATCATTAAAACCAAACCAATTCGTAAAATTCTGAATATGCAGTTAGGAACAAAGTGTTATTAAAGGAAGAATTTTACTGATAATGATCTTAAAAATTGTCGCTTATATAGATATAGATATAGCCAACACTTAAAATCAAATGTGGTCCTTCTATACCTTTTATTTCCTTTATGTTTTCCTAAAACCAAAATCCACACTACTAAAATACACTATGTTAGAAATAATTAGTATAAAAAGACGAATGTAATTAGTCCTACAATTTATTAGGGTAATTGTTTTTTCGTTTTGACAAGTATCATATATACAATATGAAAAAAAACATGATGAATTTGAGAAAAAGTCATATTAAAATAACATTGAAGAGATAAAAGGAAAATAAAGAAGGATATGAAATAAATGAGTCAAAAGTCACGAATTAAAAAAACGATATACTTTGTTGTTTGGAATAGGCAAGTGTAGTGGCTACCCCAAAAAAACAAAAAAAAAATTATACCAAAAGAAAAAGAGCTAAGTGGCAAAATATAGTGCACAAGGGAACCGGCCAACTACTAACTACTTCACCAGTATCAGTGGTCATAATTAATTAATTAGCAGCAATTATCATCAGTTATTGGATTTTTTAAAATTAAATAAATTCCTGTAAAATAATTTTGTCGGGAAGATAAGTAAATATAAATGTGTTAATTTAAAATATATGATAATTTTGCTTTATTAAAATTAAAAAATAAACCATTACTTTAATTTGTATTATATATGTGTATATATCCATTTTAAAAGAATTATTATTTCAAATACAGGTAAAACTAAAAAACTAAACAAAGATAGTGAAAATTTTAAATTTATTAAAAAAATATATAATTAATAAATAATAGGGAAATATTTAAAATATGATTTTTAAATATTAGGGATTAACGCATAACTCATACAAAAAGTTTAAGAAAAAAAAAAAGAATAACATGTTATTAATTATTTGTAAAAACATAAAATAAGATCGAGATTGAATTATAGTGTTTGTGTGAATATTTTATAAAATAAATAATATTATATTACTTTAAAGCATTAATGTAAAAGTGATTGTTTTTGTCTGAGTAAGCATTATTTTACAAGCAGAAATTAAAGGATGTATTTAATTTCTTATTGTAACAGTAACATGCACCGTCATCACGGGGAGGGTTTTTCTGATACGGAAAAGATGCGATCGACCACTTTAGGATTATGACATTTAGTTGGAGTAAATAAATAGCAGAATTCAACGGTTGATCACTTACTTCAATTTCATTCAGCTTTTTTTCTTCTTTTTTTTCTGCAGCACAAATCAATTTCATTCGTCTACTGCCACATCTTCCACACCTAAATGACAAAGAAGTGTCTCCTTTTTCTTTATTTTTCTCTGAAATTTTATTAGGGTTCATTATTAACAGTCTGATTAATTAGATAGCTTCTTACCTATTAATAACATTCAATTATCGATGTCAACTAAGTACTGCAATTAACTGTTATTGCAATTTCAGTGGACAAAGCTTTTCTAAAATAAGAAAACCTTTGAAATATAAATGAAGGTGTATTCATCTTCAAATTAAGAACTTCAATAAGTCATGATCGAAAGAGACAGATGATTTATAATATGGAAAATAATTAAGTAAAAGTAAAATACCTGAAATGTGTATATAATGTAAATAAATTTAAAAGGAAATGATACCTTTGCATGCCCTTTTGGCTCAAAACTTAAAAGGTAATAGAATAATAAAAATGAAGATAAAAATAACATTTAGTTTTAGGGTTTGAACTCAGCGCGGTCCCTGAGAAGAATGAACAAAATTGAAACTTGGTAGCCCATGCATGTCACGAACTGTGATGGTTGAGTCATTCAACAATTCAGCTACAATTTTTTTGCAAAATAAAATAAAATAACACCCAGATTCCACTCAAATCGTGTTTGATTGGTAGGGGACTTTTCAAAAGCATAGTATAACTCATGCACAGCCAGCTTCCATGCGATATGTACGTGAATTTTTTCTTATTCTGAATTACTCAAATTTGTGAGCGATTATGAAAGAGGTTAATTTGCAAGAAGCGTTGAATGTATTTCCTAAGCAGGAAGCAGCACATCCACCATGCAAATATTATTATAAGTGTCGATACTCACTTTTTCACCTAAAAATGAGAGAGTGGGACCATATCAAAGCAATACAAATTGTGAAATTGCGGAACGACACTAGGCCATAGCAACTGTAGTAGGAACTTAATTGGCAATTGACAATGGCTTCTTGTGTCGTATTCAGCACTAAATACTTTTTGTTTGTCACCATAGTTTGAACGTAAGGAAAAAGTATTGGATTCTCCAATTTGCCGTGTGAGATACACTTCAGTGCAGAGTCAACAAGAATCACAAATTAATAGATTTCAAAAGTCATCAATTAAAATTTAAGTTAAAATACCCATATGCTGTAGCAATTTATATATTAGAATTATATTCTATTAAATTTTTATTAAATATTATATATTTACATTATTAATTAAAATTTAACTCTTATTTTAAAAGGGTAATATCCAAAATATTATTGTAAATTTTTTGTAAGAACACTTTAACTCTTTGATGAAACTCAGATATATAAAATTAATTCTGAATTTCAAGATTTAGTCATAAGTTTCTTATTCTTCCCTATATATATATGTGTGTGTGTGTTCTATGGTACTAAATTATGATTTAACTCTTCAAACATATACTTTTTTGAATTTATTTTTTAAACTTATTTCTTGAATTAAACTTTGAACACCTAAGCCATGTTATCCTATATTATTTATAACGTACAAAAGTTGTATAAAAGAATTGATGAAAACAAAGTTGCATAAAAAAAACATAAAATAATTGGATTAACATTTGATTTATAAAAGAATAAAAATAAAATAGAGGTGTATCTTTCAAAAACATTATGCATAAGCATCTTGACCATGGAGCACCCAACTCCCAGTAGCCTTCTAGAGAATGGGTTATGGACGGTGTGTGAAAAGTTTTACTTTCTCTGTGTTTACCTCAGATTTTTGTTCTACAAAGAAGTCAAAATCTAAAAATTAGGTTGCAATAGTGGATGTTAAAAATCTAAAAATTAATGTTAGTGGAAAATCATGGACATTTTATCTATAACATCATTGTGTTTGTGGAATGCTCTAATATATAGTTACTTTATAACGTTGGAGAAAAGAGAAGTACAAGACGTGGGTTCTTTTCTCTTTGTCCAACATATCAACTTTTTAAATGCTTATGGTTTAGATTATGAACTAGTTTGTTGAACCGTCAGAGTGCACGAGTCATCTTTGTGTTTAACGGATGTATTAAAATATTGCAAATTCTTTTTGTTACGATTTTTTTGTGTGTTTGTAAATATATGGTATATTGATTTTTTTTATATATTTGATATTAAATAAAACATGTTGGCATGCAATTAAATATGTAGAAACTCTATCTTACGAAAATGTAGAAATAACTCTAATGAAAAGTTATCAATTTAAGTAATCTAAAATTGACGATTTTTTTTTTTGTATTCTATTTAGAAATTAAAATTTAGATTGAAGGTATAGATAATTGGCATGAACTCAGTTAAAAAATGATATGAAAATTCAGGAATTAATCTATAATTAGAAAACAATATTGTCAGGATAACATGCATGAGTACATCTATAATTCATACATAATCAAGTATGAAAGTCCTATCCATGCATTTTTCTTCATCACAGCAACTACAATACTCTTATTACTGGCATTAATCAAGTTCTTCGCTAGATCATATCTATGTAAATATTGTAAGATTAATGGCGATTTAATCCTTGGAATTTTTTTAAAAAATTTTGGTTTTTGTGCTTGACATTTGAAACATAAGTTTTGGCCCAAAAAATATCCTTGATTCTTATATAGGAGGACAAAGTGTTACTTTTAGAGACTAAAGTTTACGTATATATTTCAAAAATACAAGGATGAAAACTTTTGTTTTAAAAGTTAGGGATTAAATTAACTACCAAGCACATAAATCAATTTATCTTGAGATTAAATATTAAATATATAATTACGTTAAATATTTAAAATAAAAATTTTGTCATAATGAACATAACTATCATACTCAAACATAATTATCTCTAGTAAAATACCTATGGTCTTTAACTTTAGATTTAGATAAATTATGAAATGTTACAATCATGTTTATTTTAATCATAATTTTTATTTAATATATATATATATATATTTAAAATCCCTATTTATTTGACACAAAATTGATTTATTAGTTTATTACTTGGTACTTTATGATAATTTTTTTTTTGTAGAAATCAGATTTTTGGTGGGTTTGGGCATGCCAACCCATTCTTGGCCCAAAACGACATTTTAAAACACCAAACCCAATTAGGTGTAAAATGAAAAATTATGAATAAAAGGTGGCTGATTATTGACGCCAACCTTTATGACTCAACAGCCTAGAGCTTTCCTTAATTATATCCTTACATTTTTTCCCCAATTTTTTAATCATTTAATAATAGAACCTTCCATTATAAGTATGGACAATCTCGTTGCCTTGTGAAATACACATATGATTAATTTTAATCATTTGTTAATAATATTAAATATATTTTTAATATTACTATTAATAACATTTTTTGTTTTATTATCATCAAGTGAGAAACCAAATCTTACCATTGAAATTCAACACACCTATTCAATCCAAGTGTATAAATCTTGTTTTTAAGATCAAATTTATATAAAGTATAAAAATTAATCAAATTATTTTTAAGTCATTAAAATTAATTGAGACATAAAATTATGTTCCACAAAATATTCAAGTCAGTTTCTAACTTTTTTACTAATTAAAAAACTCATTTCGTTGTTTGTTAAACAAAACTGTTTTAGAAATTTTTAATATTTTTTAAAATACTATTTAAAAATTATATTTAACAAGATATTTAAGTTAGTTCTAACTTTTTTTATCAACTGAAGAATTTATTTAGTTATTTGGCAAACAATTTTTTTAAGAAATTTATAAATAACTTTTAGCGTTTTTTGAAAGCTACTAACTTTTTTAAAATGTTAACTTTTAACTTTTTTATTTTTTCCACTTTAACCTCGATATATTTATCCATTTTTTTGTTATTTTTTAAAATAAATTATGGTATTTATTTAAGTATAGAAATCTATTTTTAAATATATATATATATATATATATATACATGTATAAAAAAATTAATTTGAACTATATACTTGCATTGAAGCGCATGTCTTTATTAAAAAGCCTAGATTTTTTTTTTATGTAGAAAAAATCCGAGGCAAAAATATAGAAGAAATGATACGGATAAAAAAAAAGATGGACACTTCCAATTTATTTCATATACTATTTTCATCCAAACAAAATGAGGCAAATGTCCTATATGGCGAAATACAGTTTTTTTTATATACTTAAATGCGTATTCCATTAAAGATGAAACATTGAAACTCATTTCCTCAACGACCATCCAACTATGGCAGCTGTCATTTTCCTTCTTTAATTTCACTTTATTTATTGTAATGTCTGTGTTTATTAAAAGACTTGATAATAAACATCTATTTTTAGCTGGCTTGTGTATTGCGATAGTGCCTTAAGTTGCGTTTGATGCACGTTGTATTTACAGTACAGAAGATGCAAATCTGAAACACGATCTTGTGTTTAATTGATGGAGCCCCCAAATTCTGTTGGGTATAAAATAACCAATGCAATCTCATTTGAGTTTCACAAAATTTTTTTGGTCTAGAAATATCTCAAAGCAGTTCATTTTTTTTTCTAATTGTCAGGGGGCCATGCATATTTTTGTCCAGCATTTGAAGTTGATGGAATACTTTCTTTACTTTTTTTTTTTTTTTAAGTAGTTCATGGTGAGTAAATATTAAGCAAGTGAACCAGGCATATCACATGACAAAAATCTGTTTTTTCTTATGCTTTTAGGTTTTTTGGTTTGATTCCTAAAAAAAAGGTTCTTCTTTCTTTAGTAAAATAATCATTTTCATTGATTAAAACAGAAAAATGTTGCCTGAAATTTAAATTGCTATGGCCACAACATTCTTATTGCGGTAGCTGCAGCAGCAACTGTATTTGGCGGTGATTACGTATTGCATTGGTAGCAGTTAAACGCGAACCGCAATTTGAAACCTTAATTTCCTCTTTACACAAAACTGAAGCATTGTTGGGAGCCACCATAATGCATATTCTAAAGAGCCACAATTGATTACCCATGCACACTCACAAGCAGAAGCTTGTAACTGAATTTATTTTATATGAACACCTTTTCCAATTATAATCGAGTGCACGTGAAGTGTGAACCCTCTTTTTCATGACTCTAGCAAAGTGGGATTGAGATCGTTTCCTGTTTCTAAATAATGGGATTTGATTTTGATCATGAGATGCATTTCTATTACCAATAAATCACATATCCAATAATGATGAGTGCTAACATTACATGATAGAATTTATTCTTTTTCTCTTTTAATAGTATCATTTATCGTTTAAGATTAAAAGATGATACAAATCGCTAAATCGTCAGTTCAAATATAGCATATTAATCATAGCTTGCTGATAGCTAACCAAAGGGGGAAAGAACTCTAGAGACCTTGACCCTGTTTGTGGGATGTTAACTTGAGCTGAACCTTTCATGTTTCAACACTCAACAGCTAATTCTTACAAGCTGATAAACAAATATCCACTAATGGATTTCCTTAGTTGAATGATCAAGATCAAGTCAAAATGAGTATTTATTTTGTTAGTTTTAGTTATCAATGTAGTTGTTAATTTTAATATAAGTTGTTCAACCTTTCAAACCACTTTAACCTTGGTCTCATTGGTTTATGGCCATGTGCACACAATAGCCCTGGAGCTCCACAATAACTGAATTTAAAGATCAAAATATCTCTATACTTGATCATATGAAGCAATAAAATAGAACCTTCCGGTGAGACTTGAACTTGCAAAGAAAAAGGGGTTAAAGAAGCATTTGACAGTTAGTTACACTTCCTTCTTTGTACATACACAGGATAATGAGAAAATTTTCTCAACAAAAGCAAAGGACACAATCATATACATGACCCACAGGCATTGAACACCGAGCAAGTAGCAATGCAACGTAGGTTAGAGGTTACCATCCAATATCCATGCGGGATTTGATCAAGGAAACCAACTCACGTTACTCACCCAACCCAAATTATCATTAAACATCCTCAAACTGTCAAAACAAAAATAAATAAAATAAGGAACTTGTTCCTTAAGATATCGGCAAGCACTGAATTATCTTACCAATTTCAGAACAATTTCAACTTACAAGCGAACGTTAAGCAATCATGCTCATCTTTTTTTGCCCCCACTTGAGAGATCCCACTGTTTTTCCTGCTTTCCCAAGCAAAATCCAAGTGGCTACTACTAGCCTACTACATTACTACCACCACCTCTCCATTGACACACACACCCCACCTTTCAATTATGTTCAAGATGGTACTCTAACAGCTAAGTTTTTTTTTTTAAAATAAAAAGTTTAAGCGAGTTGGATCATGAAAACTCACTGAACAGGGTCGGCCTTAAGGCTCAACGAGCACCTATAGAGATACTTACAAATTATCCAACAACAATGTCCTTACATCAGCAATGAGAATTAAACCCACATTCTTTTAGGATATGAGTTTGTTTCTTATCAACCGGATCAACTTTGCTAATTGCTAACTAAACATTCCACCTAATTTCATCATAATTCCTTTTGAATCCTCAATAAATTCCAAACTCCTTCCCTCACTCCCACACCAAGCGAGGACCACTCTTCCATTCAGTCATTCAACACCTCACTCATTGATTCTCAAAACACAAAAGATGGTGATGATGATGAAGAAACACCTTCTCTTCTCACTTTCACTTCTCCTAATGGTTCTCTTCACTTCAGCCCAAACCACCCCAGCACCATCACCTTCCTCAGCCCCAACAGATATCATCAGAATCCTAAAAAAAGCCGGAGGATTCACCACCCTTATCCGTCTCCTCACAACAACACAAGTCTCAACCCAAATCAACGCCCAGCTTTTGAACTCAAACAACGGATTAACAGTGTTTGCACCAAACGACAATGCCTTCCAAAGCCTCAAACCTGGCTTCCTCAACTCCCTCAACGATCAACAGAAGAATGAACTTATCCAATTTCACGTGCTACCAACATTTGTTTCAATCTCAAACTTTGACACTCTTAGCAACCCGGTTAGAACGCAAGCCGGTGATGACCCTGATAGGTTGGCATTGAACATAACAAGCTCAGGGAACCAAGTGAACTTGACAACAGGTGTTGTTAACACCACAGTTGGTGGAAGTGTTTACTCCGATCACCAGCTCGCAATTTATCAAGTGGACAAGGTTCTTCTTCCGAGGGATTTCTTCGTTCCTAAGCCTCCTCCACCAGCACCTTCACCTGCTAAGGCTAAGGCTTCTTCTGCAAAGAAATCTACAGAGGGTCCTTCTGCTGCGGATAATGACTCTGCTGCTATCAGCTTGAAACACATGAATGGAATGTGGGTGATGACCCTTGCAGTGGCTACTATTGCAGCAGTGTTTTCGTTGTGACAACTGACCATTATGATAGCTTGAACGAGTTATTGGTACATGAAGTATGCTACTTGGGGTCCGATGTTGTTGTGCTTTGTTAAAATTTTCTGCATTCTTTTTTGTTTGGGGGGGATTGGTTGGATTAAAGGGGAATCATGAACTTTTTATAGCACTTTTCAATTATTTTTTTGCTTTTTTTTGTATTGATCAATTCAGTCTGTGGTGAAACATGTATTCGATTTTGAAGGTTTTTCTTTTTCTTCACTCGTTCGCATCTTATATTGAGAATTTTGTGTATTGTAAGTTGCCAAACAGAGAATTTTTTCCACAAGTTTCAATTGAAAATGCGGCACAAGTTTCTTTTAGTTTTCTAGTTTTGCGTGTAAATTTTGTTTAGTTTTATCCTATAATGGGTTCCACTAAGGAGGATTAAGTATTTTTTCAAATAAAAACTTGAATCGAAATTCACAAGCTGGTAAATAACTAATCCTTCTAGTGAATCTTATCTTTATTGGTAGACCTTCAGCAAAGATATGATCTTTATTAGATTTCTAAATAAAGGAGGTGAAGGGATCTCTAACATAGAGAATGAATTCTTGTAGAAAAACTCTCAAGACCTACATATTGTTCAAAAAAAATTTTTTTCCCCTCTTTCTCTCTCTAAGATCTCAAAATGAGATCTATCACTAAAGAAAAAAGTTAGAAAAATCTTAAGAAATCTTCATCCTACATGGTTCTATGGGAACTACTAAAAAGTGATCTAAGATTCTAATTTGAGATTTATCACTAAAGACGCTCTTAACACATTAGAATTTCTTTTTCATTTCTTTTTCCTATAAATATTCTCCATGTGACTTGTTCAATGACTTAAGCACCAAATGTGTGTTTACCACTTTACAGAAAACTAACTTTCTACTAAACATAATATTGTTGGTGTTTATAGCAAATTTTTAATATACTGCTATGCTTTTCTTCATTTTTCTGTCTCTATATTATCAACAAGTACAAATTAAAGTGCAAAAAATAATTCCCACTATGGTAATAAGAATGATGGAAACCAGAGAATCACTCTCCACTAAAATCCTATGGAAACCTCTAGATAGTGAGTTGTAGTCCCTTATAAGACACAGTACATGATCCCAAAGAAAAAGTGAGGCCTACTATGAAATAGCCAAGGTGATATCCCTAAGGATGCAACCTGCAGCAGCCTTCTGAGTTTGCAAATTCAAATCCCCATTACAATTAACTTTCACAATTAGTTCATGAGGGGGTCCCAATAGACTGTTTCAATTTGAATATAGTTAGCATTGGATGAGATGTTCAAGGTATAAACTGGGAAGGATTGCAGACATCTTGTAATTTGAACGCAAATCATATCTATTCCTAACAACTATGTTTAGATTAGCACAGATTTTTTTTTTCCTAACTAATTGTTATAGTAAGAAAAGATTAGAATATATTTTATCTTTATCTAAGTGTTACAACTTAGATTTTATTAGGATTAATATTATTTTTATCATCTTATCTCTTATCAATGAGTTATATATAGACTCCATTAATGATCTATACACTCACTTGTTTAAGGAGCCAGGGGACCCTTAGAGCATATGGAGAGTTATTGCAGGTTAAGAAACTTGATCATCAAGATTCTCTAATCTCTAAATAGAATCAAATCTGTAATTCAGTTGGTTTTTTACCTTATATCTGATTTGATCTGATATGATCTGTAATTTTTGAATTTGAATTATTTTTGTGGCAAAATAATTAATGTGTAGAAGTTATGCAAGAGCAAGGAGTTTGGTTTCGTATGCTTCTCCAACCCTCATGAGGCTATAAAACAGCACTTTTCATGGCTGCATGCAAGACCCTCTCTTTCTCTTTTCGACAGAATGGATGTAAATTAAGCTTGTGGCGCCTGTTCTTGATCTTCACGTGCAGAAGGACATCACCAAATTCTTCTCTTAAATGTTTGATCTCTTGCATTTCAAAGATTTGATCTTGAAATGCAAGAGCTCAAACATTTACGTGAAGAACATTGATGACGGTGTTAGTAACAAAGAACTACAAGGATCTGTTAGTTCATGTGGCACAAAGTTACGTGAGATGACAAATGTAAGTAGTTTTCTTCTTGTACGTTGATTATGTTTCTTTAATTTTACAGATTATCATAGACATACAGTAGGTATCTGCAGATGTTTTACTTGATTCTTGATAATTGCTTGCGTGTCATTTTATATAAAACCAGCAATAGCAGGGAACTAATTAGTAACATTAAAAAAGAAAAAGATGGAATTCAGTCCCTTCTTCCTCCCAAGTCTCAATCCAATTACAGCACTATTTATTCCTAACATATATGAACTGCATATATGAATCATTGAATTTTATATTTTAGGACAGTTCTTGTGTTACGTACGTAAGAGGGCTCCTCTGTATCCTCTCTATTGTTGTTTCTCTTTCTTCAGAATCCAGCCACATTCTTTGCACAAAATATTCATAAACAAAATACAACAATGTTATTGACTTGAACCAACACGTTTCTTGTGTTTATTGGAGTAGGTTAATTTCCCTTGGAGTAGCTTTGGTTGTAGTAGCAATGCTATTGACTTGAAGTCTTGAATGAACACGTTTCTTGTGTTTCTTTAAATTTTGTTCAGTCGTCTCTTTGTATTTTTATGAGTAGATGTCAACCCTTGATAACTCTAATATATATACTGTTAATGACAGTTGTAATATTAAAGAAATGTAGGGTAGGTGTGGGAATAAAATAATAATATGATAACTTTCCAATATACTGTTAATGACAGTTATAATATTAAAGAAATGTAAGGTAGGTGTGGGAATAAAATAATAATATAGAACATTTATATATTATTATTTTATTCTTGCATCCATCTTGAGCTTTGTAGCATTAAAACTCATTACTCCAAGTTAACAAAAATGTATTTAGAGTGAAAATGTCTTAGCTTGCTAGCAAGATCGATCTATATATACCTAATATTTATTTTCAAAAGTAAAAGTTGCAATAAGTATCCATCTTTTTTTTTTTTTGAAACAGATATCATATATCAAGTATAGATCTTGCTAGCAAGCTAGGACATTTCCACTCTAAATGCATTTTTGTTAACTTTGGCTTATGAGTTCTAATGCTACAAATTTGAAGGATGGGTGTGAGAATAAAATAGTAATATAGAACTTTGTTTTTATTCTTTTCCTATGTTGATTTTCGTGGCTGATCTTTTCTGTTACAGATGACCAAACAGAAAACACCATAATAATTTGGAAAATGGGATAAGTATGCAAGGTTAAGTGGACTAGCAAATAAATCAATTAATTAAAAAAATAACGTGAAATGTCATCATACCTTCTTTTTTGATTTATGAATATACCACTTTATGTTCATTTCTCTTACAAGATTTAGGGGAAATTATAAGGAAAAAAATAACATGATTTCTTTTAATTTTAAGAATTTAAAAAGCTAGGGTGGATTTGGGAATGCCTTGTAAATAGAAGCAACACATGCAATGCATCTAACTCGTATAAAATTATATACGCCTACATCAAATTGAGCTCTCACTCGTTTTTCCCCACCTTCTCGCGCAAAATTAAACAAATAAAAAAGTGTTCCATAGTTTCAAATTTCAATCCTCACATGACGCATCACCCTAATCTCCTTTGGCAGATATTAAACCAGACATACCTCACCACGTAACAACGCACTCACACATCCAAATTTTCTTCTCACATCTTATGAGCTCTCCCTCTCCCTGTCTGCTTAATTAACCTCTCACCCTCAATCACATACACATATCCATCCTAAATGATACACCACCTTAATAATATCCCAACCAAATAACACTACGCACGTTCACAAATTACAAAGAAACCAAAATCCACAATATATATACAAAACCCCTCGCTTCATTCCTCCAACACATCAACCAACCAAACACTCTCTCATTAGGGTTTCCCTCCTAAAAAACAGCAAACCCTCTCAAACCTTAATTTACCCAAAATGACAAAACACTCTCTTTTAGTCTTACCCATCTCATTAACACTTGTAATTTCTCTCTTGCATTCAACCACTTTAGCAGCGATAGCTCCGGCCACCGCACCGGCACAAGCTCCCCCCACTACTCCACCGGTCGCCGCCCCAACACCACCCCAGCCCTCCGGCGGCACCACTGACATAGTGCAAATCCTTCAACAAGCGAACTCGTTCAACATCTTCCTCCGCCTCATGAAAAACACCCAACTAATAAACCAACTGAACTCCCAGCTCCTAACCATAAAGTCAGGCGGGCTCACCATTCTCGCCCCCGACGACGGCGCCTTCTCGGAGCTGAAGCCGGGGTTCCTCAATTCCCTCTCCGATGGCAAGAAGCTTGAGCTGGTGCAGTTCCACGTGCTTCCTGACTTCGTCTCCACCTCCAACTTCGACACCCTCACCAACCCCGTTCGCACTCTCGCGGGTAACAAGCCCGGTAAGGTCGAACTCAACGTTATTAGTTACGGGGGTAGTGTGAACATTTCAACCGGTGCGGTTAATGCCACAATGAATGGGGTTATATACATGGATAAGCATCTTGCGGTTTATAGGGTGGGTAAGGTGCTTCTTCCTTCTGAGTTTGTTGCTACTACCAAGAAGCCACTCGCTCCCGCACCCGCTCTAAAGCCGGCGCCGGTGACCTCCGCGAATGATGCGGCGGAGGCGCCTAAACCTGAAAAGGAGAAGCCGTCGCCTAAACCGGAACAATCCTCGGAGTCCTCGACGCAGGTTGTTCCCACTGTGACCTCTGGTGGTGTCAGAATTGGTGTAAGTGGAGTGTGGGTGTCTCTTGTTCTTGTCTTTGTGGGAGTGTTCGCAGCATAAACTTGGATATATAGGACGATCATGTGGCTGGATATACCAATGAAGAATATTTTAACTAACTATTATGCTATATTCATATGATAGTCCAGTCTTGTCTTATATACATGACTGGATTATGAGAGCATTAATTGAGATCTTTGTATCTCTATCATGAATTTATATATGTTCGAAATAAACTTGTTATATATTACTCTTTTACATCTAAACTCTGAAGCATGCACCAACAATAAAGTTGCTCCATTTGATGAGGAATCTTTTCCTAATCCATCCAATCAGGATCTTAAATGTTTACACAACACAAAAAGCTTTGCTATTCTTGATCAATGGGGCCCAACACGTGAGCTTAGAGATTACTCTAAGTTCATTTAATATTGGGTCTCATTTGTATAGATTATTGGAGAGTGGGCCGGAATCAAGCGACAAGGATGTGAACTATAGCCCATCTTCGCATTTGAGTTGAGTCTGACCTAGTTTTTCTTCTGATTAAGAAAATAAAGTTTTTTTCTGAATAGAAAATAAAGCATATCAATATTCAAATTGAATATAATAATTGATTGGTTAAATGAGTTGGACTAGTTTAATACACTATAGTTTTGTTTAACTTACATTATAGGTAACTTTGATCTCGTCTTAATTTTATATTTAAATATGATTTAAATTAAACTCATAAGTTATTAAATTTATTTAGCTTTAAGTTTGTGTTCAAATTTAAAGAATTGGTCTGGAAAAAAAATACAACTAAACAAAAACATAGCCAACTTTTTATGTCTTCTTGATAATACTTTTACTGCACCAACCCAATAAAAAAAGTAGTAAAAGTGGGAAGTAAAACAATCGTTGTGTTACATGGATTGGATTTAAGTCTTGACAAGAAATAAATTAGACTTAGTAACAAACAAAATTTATACTTATCAAAATTCAAATAATAATGATAATAGAAAAAGATTAATTATACTACCAATTTTTTTCACTGCAATTATACCAATTAATTTTAAAGACAAATATTTTAAATATAATTAAAAAATGATGAACGACTCAATGCAAGCAAGCAGTGGCATCACTTCCTCAGTTCCTCGGAAACAAAGATTCTAATAATTTTCTCAATCCAAACTAAATTCCTGTCAGTTTGATAACATCATTTCCTCCTTATTGAAGCAAGTTATCCAACATAAATATTTAGAGTCACCACCTTTCAAATTACATCCCATACACACATATATCTAACCGATGACAACTCGAGATGTAACAATAATGCGACAAAATAGGAGCACATCACAATATCCCCGATGACACTTCTCCATCTCCCACCTTCAAATGATTTCTCAATGATTCTGTGACCTCTTAACCATAATTGATTCACCACCTTTCGTCCATTTTCTTTAAATGAAGTGCCACCTATAATTATGATCATGATTTTAAATTCTCAATCGCAATTGTAACTGCCACATTAAGACATTTTAACATTATGTGATTTCATCATGATGACAATTATGACTGCATTAGTCATATTTTTTCATAATTATCTGTAATGAATTTTTTTTTGGACTCATCCGAATGTGATGACACCCACAATTTAAAACCATGATTATGATTATCAATTATTTCCTCCCATGGCAACATATATAAAAAGAAAGTCCCTTAGGCCTTTTTCCTGACACAAACAACAGAAACATAGGAAACTCACTCTCAACTCTCAAGTAGGTAGCCTAGCATAGTAGCATTTTTAGTTTATCTCAACACACTCCCTTCCCAATCACTTACTAAAAATGACGGTTAAGGTTACAGGCTTCTCTGTCTCACTTATACTAGTTATCCATCAACACCCTTACAACATCAGCTCAAAAACTCTCCCCCGTTCAACATCCACCAACGCAAGGAATGAACACGGTTCCCCTTGTACCCACATCACCCTCGGGTGCTCCTGTCTCCGCCACCTCAAAACCTCCCACCATAGACATTTCCCAAATCCTCACCAAAGCCAAGAGATTCTCCGTACTCGCCCGTTTGTTTCAAAACCACCCAACTCAACTCACAACTCATCACTTCATCTTCTTCAGGACGAACCCTTTTCGCTCCAGAAGACAGCGCATTCTCAGAGCTAAAACCAGGTTTTCTAAACTCTCTTAACGATAGACAAAAAGTGGAGCTTCTTCAGTTCCACACTCTCTTCTTTCATCTCCGTCTCCAACTTCAACACCCTCACCAACCCCGTTCAGACCCAAGCCGGCGATGACTCCCTAAGGCTCCAACTCAACGTCACCACCTACGCCGCCAACCGAGTTAGCATGGCCACCGGCGCCGTTAACGCCACCGCGACTGGTATTGTTTACGCTGACAACAAGCTTGCTATTTATCAGGTGGATAAAGTGCTTGTTCCGCTCGATTTTGTGCTTCCTAAGGCTAAGGCTCCCTCGCCGGCGAACGGAGTTTCGCAGAAATCCGGTGAAACGGGCTCGTCCGCCGGCGGGAGCGGGAAAAGTGGTAGCGGTGATGATGTTATTCCCGTGGATGCTAGTTCTGCGGGTTCTGTGAGTTTGAAGAAGGTGGAGAAAATAATGTGGATGACTATTGTTCTCGTTCTTGCTCTTGGAGTCACGATATGAGGATTTGAGTGGTTTCTATATCAACGGTCACGATCGAGTTTGTGATTTATTTTTGTGCATATATAGTTTGGGTTTTGACATTTACTTTGCAGCATTTGGGGACGTATTTATGTGATGTCTGTCTGTAAGTTTTGTTTTGTTTTGTTTCTTGAGTTAAAGAATTTAAAGAGAGAAAATTAATTATTCTAGTTTTTAGCCTGCAACTTTTATCTTAAATTGAACCAAAATTATATATATAGCTTGGGCATTCATATAGGGTAGATATGTTAAAAAGTCGTTATCTGATTGTAGAATCATATGCCAAATGAGACACCATCCGGAGTAGGACTCGATCGTCTCATATGTTAAGGACCATTTTACTGCGGCCCATTTTAAACGTGTGCGTTTTTTTTTTTTTTTTTTTTTGTTTAAATTATTTTAGAAGTGATGAGACAGGAGATAAATATAGGACAGAACAATTCAAAAAAAAAATATTGAACATCAGATATCTATTCACAGAATTATTACATTTCAAAAAGCATGATATATCGAACTTGTTTGGATAAAGTTATAAATATTTTTAAGAATTTTTTATTAAAAATATAGAATTTTTTTTAATAAATAAATTCTTTAAAATACTTATAACCTTCTATTTAAATTTTTTTCCTGTGGTCTGACGTTGCTGCCAATTGGTTTTGCGGAGCATCTGGTGACTGGTGTTTCTTTTATGTTTTAATCTCAGCCATTAAATTACAATCTAACAGTCTTCATTCTTGCCGGATAGAGCTAGCCGGAGAGAAATTCTTGTTGATTCGGACACTCGTACATGGTATTGCGGTTTCTTTCCAAACGAATAAATCAAGAAAATGAAATTGAAATATATATATATATATATATAAAAAGTCGGTAGTGTGATATCTAAAGTGCAGAAAAAAAAAAGTCCTTTGGATTTCTCTCTTGTTTTTAATAACAGTCGTATGGGCTAACAAGTGGCGGAGCTAACTCGCAAATTAGCAGTTTAGCAATGGTCATGACTATCAAAAATATATTTTTTAAAATTTTTAATTTTTTAATAATTATATATACTTAATAATTAATTAAGATTAAAAATAAAATTTACCTTACACTAAAATTATTTTCCGACTCCTAAGGCTATATAACTTTATGTTTTAGCATTTCTCACTCCATTGTTATGAACATGGGTACTATTAACTTTATGTTTAATTCAAATATTTGTTTAAAATATTTTATGTACAATTAAAGTGGAAAACATATCGTTGTCTCTTTTAATTTTATACGAGTATTTTTATAGATTAAACTAGTAAGGAAGTTCTAAATTATTTGTAAATTTAGAAATAAATTCTTAAATTATTATTATTTAATTGAGTCCTTAAAATTTTTAAAACTACCACAAATTATCGTTTTATGGTAATTTTAAACCACTGAAAGATAATTTCATGGACCAACTTTTTTGTTTAAGGACCTAAATTTTAAAAAAATAGGAACTTATTTAAAAAAATTGCAAAAAATATAGTGATCTATTAAGTAATAATTTTTTTATATGCATGTTTATCTATGGAAAAGATAAAAGGTAAGAAATCTAGTAAAAAAAAATTAAATCATTTAATGTTTAAACTAATAAAATGATATGTTATTCACGGCATCTTTTGATTCTGTTATCCCGAGACAAACAATTATTAAAAATTATGTAATTGAAATTTAAAATATAAAATTATGAGTAAAAATATTAAATACTTTAAAATTATTATTATTATTACCAAATTTTTTAAATTTTTTTTATTTAAAACCTGACATTTAAATTTTAAACAATTATAAATGAAGGGAAAAAAAATTGAGACTCCTTTAATAGGTTTCCAGATCAAACTACTATACAAATCACTTCGTTTAATTGCTGAATCGCTCGTGATGCTGTTGTACATCATATATATATATATATATATATATATATATATATATATATGTGTGTGTGTGTGTGTTTAAAAAACAACAAAACTGACATAGCTGGAAAGAAAACTTTTGCCTCTTTATATAGTATTTTATTTCAGGAGGAAAGCAGTTCACGACCTCCCAAAGGTCACAGAAAACAAATAAAGTAGGTCATAATAGCCAAGACGCTGTAGCCATTAAAGTTGTATCAACGTACGTAGCATGAGCTAACTTAAAAAGAAGAAATTGAGGTGCATTTTAATGTTCCAGAGTGTTGAACCAAAGAAATACTTTGTGAGATTTGAAGAATGTGATCTGAAGATGAGATTGAATTATATTCTGGGCTGTGTAAATCCATTTTGGTTGTATATATTTTTTAAAATTATACTTCTTCTAATAATTATAAATTAATAATGAAATTTCTTAATTTAATGAATAACATAATATTATTTTTAATTATATACTATAAAACATATCTTAATGTTAATTTTAAAATTTAATTATTCATCAGTCAATAATATGGAAAAGAAAAACGCGTGCACCAGCTCACTTTGGAGTAAATGGGGTAGGAAAAAAAAGATAAAAAAAAAGTAAATTAAGTGACGGATATATATAATAAATAACTCGATTAAGACATAAAAAATAAAGTAAATTGAATTTTTTAATAACACGTAATTATATATAAAACATAATTTAATTTGTGTGACTATTATAATTCCGAATCACCTAAATGACCTAATAATATTTTATCTTAAAATTGACACATAGGTCAAGAAAGCGAGTGATCGACTAATTAAGATAATCAACTAAGCCATTATTCAATCAATGCACGTAAGTGCTACAGTTTCTACAACATTCATGGAGGAAAGCGCTTTGTGTACGTGTATCTACTTGTTTGCTCTGTAATAATAATAATAAATTATAAATCAACTACTAGAAGCTAAAACTTAAAAGAAATTAATTAAACAAGGCAAATTAATTCCTAACCTTAATTAACAATATTCAATACACCAAGCAAAGCATAGAATGCAGGGAATATATATTGTTGCTTCCAAAACGCAATGGCCCCCACTTCCTTCACGGGATGGCTTTATGATATCGATATTTATCATCACGTGATATCACCCTTTTCACTGTGCATGCTTCCGAATCCGACTCGGTATCATGCCCCTAATCATCTCATTGTTATCGTGACTTTGAGGCTTTGTTGGACTGCGGTTTTGTGATGTTTGTTGATATCGTGACAAATTGTAAATAAATATGATTAATATGATATTAATTGTGATCAAGTTACTGTCATGGACAGTTTCTTAAAACCTTGAGTACATATCATCTGCTACACGTACTGCTAATGGCTATGTTATGTATCATACAAACTTCACTACCTTAACCTTATAGATTCATTAATTATTTTGAACCTAGCTCGCCCGCTCGATGATCAGTAATGTCCACGGAACTGGCTTTGCAGGTTGATCACTGGTCCAACACCCATGAAATCTTTGGTTAAGTGCTCTTCAGTAGTGTTTGAAGTACTTGAACGTAGTTGTTGCTTCTCCATTATTTCTGGTTCTCCAGTCTCCCACTCTTCAATCCGCGGCATCACCATGTGCTCCAAACTCTTGGTGCTACTCAATGAAAACCCACCTCCAATAATATTGTTGGTGCTTGCTTGGGAATTCACCATGTGGTTGAAGTTCTCAACAACCTGGTTTCCTTGCTTGAACAATTTCTGAATTTCAACCACGTTATTGTTGTGGCGGTTGTTGTTGTTGCTGGACGTGCTTAACATGTTCGGGTCCAACAAGCCAAAGTTGGAGTTGTCGAAGGCCGAATTATTATTACCACCACTCATCCTGGTAGATTCCATGTGACTTTGGTACAAAGAGCTCACACTATGCGACAAGTCCCCTTTGTTTTCTTCTCGCTCTAGCTTCAGCCCATGAGGCATAGAAACGTTGGCATGTGTAAATGATGCTTCCGGGTGGTATCGGTAATTCAGCCACTGTCCCTGTGACGACGATGATGCCCCAAAAATGTTGTTTGCTTCAGCCAAGGTTGTTCCTGGTGAGAACAAACTTGAAGAGTTGTTGCTTGAAACGCTTAGAGGAGGATGATGATGATGATGATTAAGCTGAAGAGGAATATTGTTGGTCTGGTCTAGCCATAGTGGCATCCTTAGCTTATTATGCTCGACATGGTTCACATCCGCAAAATTCCCCATGTATGGTTCTGAGCCTGGCCCACCAAAATCTGAATTATGAAACCCATGTAATTGTAAACCCTGTGGCATTACTCTTGGACCTTGAGCAGCATTCATCAAAATATCGCTTCCAAGGTTTGATAAAACCGCCGGAAGCCTCGCATTTTGTTCCGCCATGGCGTCACAAAAGGCTCTATGCGTTACAAAGCTGTCCTTCCTGAATTAATGTCACACAAGTATAATAATTAATTCCTCAACATTAATTCTCAAGTCAAAACTTTAAGCATTTAATTCATGTCCAGGCATGCATTAAATTCAACGAATTAGACACATTATATATATTTTATCCGGTGCCATAAATAGCTTGACAAATTAAATTAACTTATACTCATAATTAAACAAATATGCATAAGGATGTTGAGCTTCTTTGACTACAATGAACATAATTAAAGCAACAAATGAAGTACTAGCTAATATATAGTTAAATGTTAATTGAATGAGGTTGATAATATATTGAAGAAGTGGGGTAATAGAATTAATATAGCTACCTGGAGAATATTGTGCCACAGTCACATTTGTACTGTCTAGTGCCACAAATCTTGTTATGGGCTTTCCAGTCAGATTGAACAGCGTATTTCTTGGAGCACTTGTCGCACTTCCACTTCTTCTCACCGTGCTTTCTGCTGAAGTGCTTTTTAATTCCAGTGAGGTCTCCCAGGGCTCTGCAAGGGTCATGGTGCACACAGCTCTTCTCTGGACAAACGTACACCTTCTTCTTCACCACCTCTTCCTTATTTCTCTGCCGCAGCTTCCACGGCAAGTTGTGCCCTCGCCGGTGCAGCTGCAGGTTCTGGTCCCTCTGGAAACCCTTGTTGCAGACTTCGCAGATGAATCGGTTGGTCGCCATCAGCGACTTTGGCGACAGAGCAATCACTTCTGCATTCGGATCTGCTTGATTTGTTTAATTAACCCATAATTAATTATATGATATTTTTCTCGATTAATTAAGAATTACATGCAGCAGTGCATATATAATATGAAGGAGTTGAATAACTTGCCTGGTGTTCCGGGTAGGCTTCTTTTTCTCTTAAGTGAATTAGGGTTAGGATTATTAGGGTTTGAGTTTGGTTCATGAAGTTGAACCGAGGGGTCTCTGAGGTTGTTGGAAGGAACAGATATTGCTTCTTGAGACATCATGTTTTGGAACTGCAGAAAATTGAAGTGTAACAATACCTTGCAAATTCCGAAAGTACAACTTCAAAAGCTTTGAAAGCAGACAACCGTGACACAGGCACTGCATAAACAAAGTAACATCCAAGAAATTAAAAAAAAAATAGAAAACATTTATTTAATTTTGGATTTGAGACAAGAAAAGGTACATAGATATATTATAGAAGAAAGTGAAATTGGGACGTACATGTGAATCGCTCTGACAGCACAAATCTTGAGTTTGGGGGGTTGAAATTTTGGAGAATTGGTGAAAGAGAGGAGAGAAAGAGAATAATTAATAAAGAAATTGTTGCCCACTGGATGTGTTATTAAATTTCTCTCCTTATCAACACGGCTGCTGTGGGTGTCAGTCAGCCATAGACTAAGCTGGACCACTTTTCTCTCTGCCTCTCGCTTTCGAGCTCCATATATACCAATAGGCAATAGCTAGCCTCTATAATACTAATCAAAGTAACAGTGTAATTCTACCAAGTCAAATTATACGAGCTTCCGAGGCACTTCACACTGTTATTTGAGTTAGACCCAGCACGTGCATTCATCAATCAAACTTTCAATTTCATATACATCTATATATGCATATATCTTTCTTAATTTCGTAGATTGATATGGAGCTAGCTACTAGCATATATTGCTTCTTCACCTTGCCATTACCTAGAGTACTTGCTAATGTTTTTGGAAGAGAGACCTTCCTGATAAATTTCATATATTTAACTTAGGTTTATATAACATCTTAATAAATTAAAATATCAATTACAATTAATTTCATATATTCAAATTAATGTTAATTAAAGTGTTGTCTCATTAGTTCTTTCAATATTTTTGTTATATCATGCATTATTATTTTACTTTTTCATAAGGTCAAATATGGTGAAAGTTTAAATCTTTAAATAAATGAAATTCTTGGTAGATGCTCTAAGTTGCACCCAGCTAGCTCTCTGATTAACGAAATCTGTAAGCCATAGGCTTTCTTGGCACAATATATGTATTCAGGGAGACAAATTTCCCATTTCTCTTTTTTAATTAGTAGCAATTACCCTTATCCTCAGTACATTAATCATCAAGATTACTTTTAATCTATGCCTTAAAGACAGATCTAACTTAATTTGTTAAACCATGCAGTTGTTATAAATTTTCTTTGATATCTGTATTTCTGCATATAAAAAAAACATTCACTCCATTTTAGAGTAGTATACAAATATCATGACACTTTACAGCCAAGTGAAAATGATTATACCATAATTGCATCATTGTATTGTAGTTTAATAGTATATAATCTCACGACAAAGATGGAAGAGAGAGAAAGAGGGTGGTGGTGATGCTGTCCGTGAGTCTTAACTGGTTGGAAATGGGAATGGGAGCCCACAACACAAAAACGATTGTGCGAGTGTGAGAGAGAGAAAAGTTTGATACTACAAAGCCACGAGATGACGGGATCAGGTTGTAGTGTCTAATACGATCACGATTGCAGCAGATTGGACACAATATTATAATAATATATAATATTCGTTTTTATATCTGTGTCTTACAAAAAAAATAATTGTTTTTATCTTTATATTTGAACGAATAATAATTTTAGTATTTATATCTATCTTAATATTCGTACCTCTTACTTGAAAGTTGAAACAAGGTGGCCTAGCTCCCATGGCCGGATCTACGTATACGATTTCCCCCCCTTAAATTTTGACATTAAATTACAAATATACCCTTATTTTTTAAAAAAATTACAAAATAGCCAAGAGAGTGAGTAGTGAGCAGTGGTCCTTCTGCTCAGAACGCTCAGTCCTTCTCTCTTCTCACCTCAAAACCCTAGCCGCCGTCGCTTCTTCTTCCACTCCCCGATCTGCTTCCGCCGGCGCCAGATTCGCGGCTCTCTCTCGGTCCTCCCGTTACTTCTCAACCCAGTCCGGTACTCACTCTCTCCTTTTTTCTCATTCGCCGTTTCCTAAATCCGCCAGATTAACTCATCTTATTTTTTCATCTTCTTACAGAGGATGCTACTTCCATCAAAAAGAAGGTTGAGGATGTAATGCCTATCCCTACTGGTCACGAACGCGAGGAGCTTCAGGCTGAGCTCGAGGTCTCTCTCTCTCTCTCTCTCTCTCTCTCTCTCTCTCTCGATTCAATTAAATGAATAGTGTGTCTCCTTACTCTTTTCTGTGTACTATTTTTAGAGTAGAAACTGGTGGTTTTGTTAATAATTAGCTTGTTTACACAAAAGAAAATAAAATAACTTATGATTAAAGTATTGAAGAAAGAGCTATTAATCAAACTGCTGTTTTCTGTATGCAATGTAAGTAAAACCAAGCATTTCAAGGGAGACTCTCATTGTTTTGTTTTTTGTGTTAACTATTATCTGTTTCTTTTGGTTAGGGAAGAAATATTCTTGGAATAGACCATCCCGAAGGTCCATTCGGCACAAAGGTCAGTCTTATTGCCTTTTCTATTTAAATTGTATTTTTTACTAATGTATAATTTTGTTGTGTACGAGGAAAACTATAAGAGTCACATAGCATTGATTGTGCGAAGGAATTCTTTTTTTTTTCAATGTATTTTAGCTGTATAAATTTCATTTTTCATTGCATCTTTTGTTCTCGATTTGTGCATGTGCAGATAGTTTTTATTTTGAAAGTGTGGAAAACTCATAATGCATAATTTGCGTGTATATTTATGTGTTTAAATGAATGTTTTGTAAAAGTACCTCCTTTCATTTGCAACCCAATGACCAGACCTGAACCTCCTTATACGTGATTGGATTGAATGCAAAAAATTTATGAAAACTGACCCAACCCAACCCAACCCATCAACATAACACGAAGGTTAAAATTTTCATGAATTTTAACTTCACAATTTGGTACTTGCATTGAGAAAGAACTTGGAAGTTTCTATGGCAGTGTTTTTCCAAATAATATAGATTTGAAAGACTTCAATTATATGTTGCTCTCTATTTCCATTATAATTTTCAAAACAAAACTATTGAAAATACTTGTTACTGAGCTATGTTGAAAATGTGTTGTGTTCCTCAAGTGAAATTGTAATATTGTGACAATTATTTGAATATAGTAGAATGGTTATGGAGATTTGGTGGTCATCAGAGCAATTGGACCTGCTGATATTTTATTAGATACCTTTATTCTGAGTACCACTTTGATATATCTTATGCTCTTAGAATGCTGCCATGATCCTAACAATTTTTGCTTGTGGTATTTTTTTCTACCTTATAAAAAAGTATTCCCCCCCCCCCCCCCCCCCCCCCAATATTTGACCTGAATGCTGTTTGAAAACTCTTAATCATGCTGGGTCAAAAATGCTATTATGTCTCTTAATCATGCTGGGTCAAAAATGCTTATGTGAGATATATCAATTGCTGATGTGTCATATTGTCGATTTCAAATATGCATATGTATACCTTGTCTAACATTTTAGACTATACAATATATCAAAAAGACTTCTCATTTTTTTTATAGTATCTCGAATGGACATGAATGAACATGGGAGCGTAGGAGAGATTTTTAAAATATTGTGGATACATTCTTGTGGTAGAAGTTAGAGTGTCCCCATGTATTTATTTTCTTTCATTGTAATCTTATTTGCAGATCTGAAGAGGAGGTCTCTAAGATTGTCAAATTATGCAACAGTCATAAGGTTTGAGTTCTTCTAACTCAACAACCATTGTTTAGCATGTTCTAGCTGATTGTTTTACCTTAACATTTTTTTATAAAGCCATTTGGATCAGAGCAAATCTATATTCTTCATATATCTCTTTTTGGCCCTGCATCTTTCATCACATATTTTTTTGTTGATTTTTGTCCCTTTAAAAAAAATCTTTTTTTCTGCTGTCCCTTTCATACTTGAATTGTTTTGCATTTGGAATTTATATCTTTTCATCCTTTAAAAATGGTCCAGTCTGATTTATCACCGGGTCATATGATATATCAAATTTATATCCTTGGAACACATAATATGAGTGTCCCCTTCATTAATTTTCTGGATCTGTCGTTGCAAGCTTCAGTATGACGCATAGTAACAAAGATGACTAGATGAGAATCTTAAATGGCAATAATAATGGATATGAGTTTTCCATTTTAATATTAGAATATTAAGTTATTAAAATAAGATTTAAATTTTAGTATTATCAAATTAATATATTAAATATGCTCAAATATGAGTGGATTGAATAAAAAAAAATATCATATTCATTTCTATACATTTTTACAAATGAATATTCATATTTAAATTTAAATTAATTTAACAGATAATTTTATATTTAGGCTTAAATACATATTTAGTTATGATAATTTAACGATTTTTTTCATTTTCATCTCTATAAGAAAAATTCTTTCATTTTAGTCATTATAAAATATGTTTTTTATTTTATTTTTCGTTCTTAAAAAACTTTAAAATAATAACGCTTTGAACAATAAAATAATATTTTGAACAATGAAAAAAATGCCATTTAAAATATTTTAAGAAGAAAAAACAAAACAAACACATTTTGTAAGGATTAAAATAAATAAAAAGCAAAAAAAATAAAAACACTAAATTACAATTAAGAAAAATATATTTAAACTTTACTTTTACTATAGATATTTTATATAGATACTTAATTGAGATGGAAATATGATTCATATATCGGAACAAACATCCCTCTTAAGACTATATTCCTTTTTTTATAATTAAGACTATATCCCGCTCTTCTACGCATGTTTGAAATATTATAAATTAAAACATATATTATAATGTTTAATTATTATTTCTAAGAGAATTAATAATTATTAATTAAGAATAATTAAAATTTTTCCTATTATATAGTTTTTTTTTCATTTCACTTATTTATGAAGAATTTGATTTTTTTATATTTCAAAAATTTGAATACGTTTATATATATATATTTTTAAACAATGATACTTATTTTATTTAACACTGCGGCAATTAGCATAAAACTACTCCCTCCGCCCGAAATGACAACAGTTTTAGCTTTTTGAAAAGAAAAAATCAAATTTATTAATATTCTCACTTTTTAATGAATGAGATGTTCAAACTTATTTCAAATTTATTCTTGTAATAAATAGTATTATTTTTAAATATTTAATAATACACTTATTAAAATTAACAGAGAGAACAAGAATATTTTAGTAAAATTATTCTCTAATAAATGTTAATTTTATTGGAATATTTACTTTCTTAGTTGATGTAAAAAAAAATCTTAAACGTCAACTTTTTGGGATAGTGAGAGTATAAGATTACTTTTAACAAAATTAATTAAAAGTTGAAAGTTAATGGTTGAAAACTTAAAAATTAGTTTACTAAATTATAAGTATTCAAC
This sequence comes from Glycine tomentella, assembly GCA_007407185.1. Taxonomy (NCBI): domain Eukaryota; kingdom Viridiplantae; phylum Streptophyta; class Magnoliopsida; order Fabales; family Fabaceae; genus Glycine; species Glycine tomentella. Next base: position 1,601,928 of record PYAF01006334.1, read on the forward strand.
AAAATTAATTATTAAAAAGTATAAAATGTTAAAAAAATATAAAAATAATAATTTATTTAAAAATAATAATCAATGTATCTAACATAAAAATAAGTCAAATATAAAAATTAAAAATTAACATTTTAAAAAACACTATTTCACTTAAAAATGTTATGGAATTATCTTTCCATATATTAGTTTAGTTAGATTTGTGTGGTTTGTTACGGGGCTTGTTCCCTCCTTTTACAAAAAAAAGTTATTTTAATTAATATTTTAAAAATTGTTAAGAATTACTTTAAATTATTAAAAAAATTATTTATCAAATAATCCAACAAATCATTAACTAATAAATAAACCTAAAAAAATAAACTGAGCGTCGAAAAATAAGCTAAGATACCTCGTGAGCTAGTATCAATCATATTGCTTCACTTTTCTCCATAAATTCGTCCCCGTGGCCTACATCATGATCTGGACTCCTGTGCAATTTTTTTGTCTTTATATATATATATATATATATATATATATATATATATATATATAGTTTTGCTTTGTTTCCAAGATCAGAGAAAATAATAATAAGAGAAAAATATGTGTTTTTAAATTTCGAATTTTCAGCTAAAATTGAATTTGATTTTTATATGTTTGAATTGATGAGTTCAGTTTTTAAAATTTTTAAAAATATGTGAAACTAAATTCGCATATTTTAAAATTTAAAAAACTAAATTCATCAATTTAAAAGTATATATAAACTAGAATTGAGTTTAATTCTCTTGAAGTGAAAGTTCAAAAATCAAACACATTTAAGAAATCTTCTATTGAAAGAAAAAAATTGGTACTCACATTCATCACGTATCCAATTTAATCTATGGTACGTCGACAGTACCTCAACGATAAAAAGTTCCACGTGAACGTGATCAAGAAATAAAGAAAAGCAGAAATTCCATTTGTATAGCTTTTTAGACAACTAAAACAAGAAAGAATGTCCCTTAAGAAAAAGCATATATAAGAATGATAAAAAGAAAAGAGATGAAAGTGTGGAAAAAGATAATGTAATGAAGAAAAGTTATCTCAAGAATCAAGAGGAACATTATCATATACAAGATATTCAATTAAAATATTCCTACAATTCTACAATTCTCAGACTTCAAATTGGATGGATTTTAAAAAAAAAACTTAATGAATTTGTTAAGGTAAAGAGAGGAAGAAAATGAAAATGAAAAGAAAAATAAAGAGAAGATCTTGCATGAAGTAATGAAATATACTTACATTAGCCTCTTCAGGGTTGGAGAAGGAGAAAGAACCAAATTTCTTGATCTTGCATCATAACTTTCACAAAGTTATTGTACTACATGAACTAAATAGATCTTGTAATTATTTATTAGTAACATCATCATCAATATTCATTACCTGAAAGTTTGATGATGATGTTACTGATAAAGAACTACAAAATTATTTTTAAACTATTGCATGAATTTTTCTGAATTTTGCTTCTCTTCAATACGAACCTTTCAACTTTAATCAGAATCATCACTTTCGAATCACCTTTTGATGCCAAGAAAGAAAGAAAGTTTGATACTACAAAGCCACGAGATGACGGGTACTGGTTGTAGTGTCTAATAGGATCACGATTGCAGCAGTTGGACACAATATTATAATAATATATAATATTCGTTTTTATATCTGTTTTACAAAAAAAAAAAAAATTGTTTTATCTTTATATTTAAACGAATAATAAAATCTCAATATTCGTACTTGTTACTTGAAGGTTGAAACAAGGTGGCCTAGCCCAGTATAACGCATCGTAACAAAGATGACTATATTAGAATATTAAGTTATTAAAATGAGATTTAAATTTTAGTATTATCAAATGAATATATTAAATATGCTCAAATATGAGTGGATTGAATAAAAAAAAATCATCACATTCATTTCTATACATTTTTACAAATGAATATTCATATTTAAATTTAAATTAATTTAACTAATAATTTCATTTTTAGGCTTGAATACATAATTATGGTAATTTAACAATTTTTTCATTTTCATCTCTATAAAAAAATTTCTTTCGTTTTAGTCACTATAAAATATGTTTTTTTATTTTCTGTTCTTAAAAAGTTTTTAATTAATAGTGCTTTGAACAATAAAAAAATATTTTTAATAATGAAAAAATGTTATTCAATATGTTTTAAAAATAAAATAAACTTAAAATAAAAAAAATGTAAAAAAAAACTAAATTACAAGTAAGAAAAATATATTTAAACTTTACTTTTATATAGATATTTTATATAGATATTTAATTGAGATGGAAATATGATTCATATATCGGAACAAACGTCCCTCTAAGACTATATTCCTTTTTTTATAATTAAGACTATATCCCGCTCTTCTACACATGTTTGAAATATTATAAATTAAAACATATATTATAATGTTTAATTATTATTTCTAAGAGAATTAATAATTAATAATTAAGAATAATTAAAAAATTTCCTATTATATATTTTTTCATTTTACTTATTTATGAAGAATTTGATATTTTTATATTTTCAAAAATTTGAATATGTTTATATATATATATATATATATTTTATAAAATGATACTTATTTTATTTGACATATGCGGCAATTAGCACAAAACTGCTCCCTCCGCCCGAAATGAGAACAGTTTTAGCTTTTTGAAAGAAAAAATCAAATTAATTAATATTCTCACTTTTTAATGAATGAGATGTTCAAACTTATTTCACATTTATTCTTGTAATAAATAGTATTATTTTTAAATATTTAAAAATACACTTATTAAAATTAACAGAGAGAACAAGAATATTTTAGTAAAATTATTCTCTAATAAATGTTAATTTTATTGGAATATTTACTTTCTTAATTGATGTGAAAAAGAATCTTAAATGTTAGTTTTTTTTTTTGACAGAGGGAGTGTAAGATTATGGTTGAAAAAATTAATTAGAAGTTAAAAATTAATAGTTGAAAGTTTAAAAGTTAATTTATTAAATTATCTAAAATCGTAAAAAATAATAGAATTATAATTTATTTAAAAATGATAATTAAAAATAATAAAAAATATATCAAACATAAAAAATAAAGTAAATATAAAAAATTAAAAATTAACATTTTAGAAAACACTATTTCACTTAGAAATGTTATGGAATTATCTTTACCTATACTAGTTTTAGTTAGATTTGTGTGGTTTTGTTTCGGGGATTGTTCCCTCCTTTTAACAAAAAAAAGGTTATTTCAATTAATATTTTAAAAAATTGTTAAAAATTACTTAAAATTATTAAAAAATTATTTATCAAATAATCAAACAAATTTTTAACTAATAAATAAACCTAAAAAAAAGAAACTGAGCGTCGAAAAGTAAGCTGAGATACCTAGTGAGCTAGTATCAATCATATTGCTTCACTTTTCTCCATAAATTCGTCCCCGTGGCCCACATCATGATCTGGACACCTGTGCAATTTTTTTGTCTTTATAATATATATATATATATATATATATATATATATATATATATATATAGTTTTGCTTTGTTTCCAAGACCAGAGAAAATAATAATAAGAGAAAAATAAATGTGTTTTTAAATTTCGAATTTTCAGCTAAAATTGAATTTGATTTTTATATGTTTGAATTCATGAGTTCAGTTTTTAAATTTTTTTAAAATATGCGAAACTAAATTCACAGGGCAAAAAAACCAATTAAATACAAATTAAATAAAATATTATGAATTTGGTGTCGTTTCGAAACAATTTATCAATCTAGGGCAACTAGTCACGCCCAGAACTGGACATGACCAGTCATGCCCAGTTCTGGGCGTGACCTACTTCTGCAACGTGTCATGCACAGGTGAACCGATGCGTATATAAACTTCGGACGGTCATAACTTTTGACTAGAATATCCGATTGAGACGAAACCGGTGGTCGCGCGCTCGAAATTGAGAGGAGAAGGCCTGGGCAAGTTGCCGAAGGGGACTTGGCCAAAAAATTTTCCCAAAAGAGGCCTCTAAGTGCCTCAAAATTACGATTTAATCTTTGAACCTTCAAAAAATTTCTCGTTTTCTAATTTTTTATTCATTTAATTAGTTAATTGCATGCTATTTTTTATTTGTCTAATTACCTCTTTTAATTTCGAGCATTTTGATAAAATATGTATCCATCGGACATTGCTACGAAAAATTATGATTGTTCAAAGTTATATGCATCGTCAATCTTACAGTATAATTTTGTTCATTTTTTGAAATTAGTTTTGTGATCAGTGAGGACATTGGTCTTATTGCTTGTGGTCGCAAATTTTCCCCAAAAGAGGCCTTTAAGTGCCTCAAAGTTGCGATTTAATCTTCGAAATCTCAAAAAAATTCTTATTTTCTAATTTTTTAATTATTTTGTCAATTAATTGGCTAATATTTTTTATTTTTCTAGTTACTTCTATTAATTTCGAGCATTTCGACATATTGTACACCTCGATCGGACATTTCTATCAAAAGTTGTAACTTTTTTCGATATTCTAAATTTTTATATGGTTTTGTTTAATATTTTTTGGATTTTTTTATCTCAAAGCACATTCATTTCTAACTTTTTCGCACTCATTCCACGTTTTACCACTCGTTCCACTCATCCCAAAGTGCACTCACCACACAATAATCGGAATTGTAACACCCTATTAATTCCAATGTGCACAGCGTTGAAACATTGCAGAACTCTAGAAATAGGAGTAGAACTGCGTGAGACAAAGTTAATCAAATTGAATTGCAAAGAATTGCATTGCGCTTACTCAGAGAGATAAAGATGGTGACCAACTTACTCGCACAATTGATCATTCACCATGCAAGATGGACGATCCTTTCTAATTCTCTTTCTCGGTTGAATGTATATGTTTTGACCACACTAATTTTACACAATTGAATCATCGATTGATAGAAAGTCTGAGTTTCGGTGTAGTTTCAATGACGAGTTAGTCGACAAGGTGCTTTTTACTGGAACAAAAAGAGAATTATCAAATTATTAGAGAATGAAAGAGACGATGAGAGAGATGAGAATAATGTGTTTAATGGGGGTAGTCTCAATATAAAAAATGAGAAGTATCAACATATAATATTCCATTTAAAATGCTTTCTATATTAAAAAATTGTTTAAAAAAATTTAGAAAAAATGAGGAAGTATCAAAAAATAAAAATTTTCAATTTTTACAAATTCCGAAAGAAAATTGAAAAATTTTATTGAATAAAAAATATTATATTAAAAATTAGTTATATATACAAAATCCAAAAAATATTAAACAAAATCATATAAAAATTTAGAAATTATATTAAATAAAATAATATATTAAAAATTATTTATACCAAAAATCCAGAATATATTAAATAAAATCATATAAAATTATAAAAATATACTAAAAAAATATTATTAAAAGTAAAACAGATCATATCTATCATGAAGATTAATCTAAAAATACTTTCAAATTAAATAAAAATAAAAATAAATAATATTAAATAAAAAATCAAATATTTTGTTGCTAATTCGGTCGCTAACAATTTTTGCGACGGAATTTTTGGTCACAAATAAAAAAATAAAAAACCAAAAATTCCGTCGCTAAATCAGTCGCTAACCGATTTAGCGACGGATTTAGTCACGCCCAAAATTGGACGTGACCCCCCCTTGGTCACGCCCAAATTAAGGCGGGATCGGTCATGCCCAATTTTGGGCGCGATCCACTTCCCCAGATTGATAAATAGTTTGAAAACGACCCTAAATTGATAATTTTTTATTTAAAATGTATTATTTAGGTTCGTTTGCCAAATTCACATATTTTAAAAGTTAAAAAACTAAATTCATCAATTTAAAAGTATATATAAACCAGAATTGAGTTTAATTCTCTTGAAGTGAAAGTTCGGCAAAATAATTAAATAATTGTAGTTTAAAAAACAAGTTACGTAAACATTGCAGTTTCAAAATATATTATAAACGTATGACTGTTTATCACGTAAGAACACGACGTGTTGAATCACGTCCGCGGTCGACGTGACATGAAACCCGCCTGTTGCCGGCGCGATTAAGCTCCATTCACGTCCTGTGTGGGCGTGACTCATCTCCATTCACGCTACACAGGGACGTGACCCAGCACCTACGGAAACCACCTCTCCAAGTGTAGTTCTGAAAGAGAAGGAAACGCACTCAATACTTGAAGCCAATCAGCTTGTTTATGAAGGTCTGAACCACTCAAATCAAAGTACTCTAAGGAAGAAAAACAAGAATAAGCTGGTAGATTATCCACTTCAGTGCAAGCAAGACAGCAAGGCTCAATATGACTTTTAGTGAGAAGGAAAGGAATGCACTCCTCAGCTTCAAGCATGGACTAGCAAACCCTTCAAACAGGCTTTCATCGTGGTCTGACAAAGCGGATTACTGTACATGGTCAGGGGTTTGCTGCAATAACACTGGTCAAATCATGGAAATCAATCTTGACACACCTGTGGGCTCTCCCTATAGGAAGTAGAGTGGTGAGTTAGTCCTTCGTTGTTTGAACTAAAATATTTGAATCGTTTGGACTTGAGTTCAAGTTATTTTGTTCTTACTCCAATACCAAGCTTCCTAGGCTCAATGGAGAGTCTCAGATACTTGGACCTTAGCTTAAGTGGGTTCATGGGATTAATCCCTCATCATCTAGGAAACCTTTCAAACCTGCAGCACCTTCATCTTGGATACAATTATGCTTTTCAGGTAGATAACCTTAATTGGAGATCAAGGCTTTCTTCCTTAGAGTACTTTGATTTGAGTGGTTCAGACCTTCATAAACAAGCTGATTGGCTCCAAGTATTGAGTGCGTTTCCTTCTCTTTCAGAACTACACTTGGAGAGGTGGTTTCCGTAGGTGCTGGGTCACGTCCCTGTGTGGCATGAATGGAGCTGAGTCACGCCCACACAGGACATGAATGGAGCTTAATCGCGCGGCAGCAGGCGGGTTTCATGTCACGTCGACCACGGACGTGATTCAACACGCCGTGCTCTTACGTGATAAACAGCCATACATTTGTAATATATTTTGAAACTGCAATGTTTATGTAAATTGTTTTTTAAACTGCAATTATTTAATTTTTTTGCGGTGAAAGTTCAAAAATCAAATACATTTTAGAAATCTTCTATTGAAAGAAAAAAAATCGTATTCACATTCATCACGTATATAATTTAATCTCCGGTACGTTGATAGTACCTCAACAATAAAAAGTTCCACGTCAACGTGATCAAGAAATAAATAATAATCGTGGCTAAGCATGCACCCATGGTTATTTTATCGATTTGCTTCTGCTTTTTTTGGCTTTGGCATCTAAATCTTCCGCTCAAAGGGCATAGGCTCGACTGTGCGAGGGATCATATAATTTGTTTCAAGAAAAATAAATTGTCCTCATCATTAACCTGTAGTACATATTTGCATATGTTTAGTACTTTTATTTATTCTTATTTCACGTCATGATTTACGAAAACCACCCTTCTATAGCTGGACATGGAAAAATTGTTAATTAGAGAACAGAACTATCATGATTCGAATTAATCTTCACATAATACGCAATTTAAATGTTACTAGTTCTTTTTCATAACTTGAAAACCAATCTTGAATGCATGTTATATAGATATTAGTCGGTTTATAAAAATCTTCCGCTTTGATTTTCATGGAACAAAAGCAGAAATTCCATTTGTGTAGCTTTTTAGACAACTAAAACAAGAAAGAATTTCCCTAAAAAAAGACAACTAAAAGAAAGATAAAAAGACAAGAGATGAAAGTGTGAAAAAAGATAATGTGATGAAGAAAGATTACCTCAAGAATCAAGAGGAATGTTGTCATATGCAAGATATACAATTAAAACATCCTACAATTCTCAAACTTAAAATTGGACGAATTTTCTTTGAAAAACTTAATGAATGTGTTAAGCTAAAGAGGGGACGAAGATGAAAATGAAAAGAGAAATAAAGAGAGGATCTTGTATGAAGTCATGAAATATACTTACATGATTATTAGTCTCCTTAGGGTTGGAGAAGGAGAAAAAACCAAACTTCTTGATCTTGCGTCGTAACTTTCACACAAGTTGTTGTACACATGAACTAAATAGATCTTGTAATTATTTATTAGTAACATCATCATCAATATTCTTTACCTGAAAGTTTGATGATGATGATGTTACCGATAAAGAACTACAAAATTATTTCTAAACTATTGCTTGAAATTTCGAGAATTTCGCTTCCCTTCAATCTGAACCTTTCCAACTTTAATTAGAATCATCACTTTCTCACCACCTCTTGATACCAAGAAAAAAAGAGAAAATAGAATGTATACATAGTGTAAATATGAATATGAAAGGATTTATGAAACTTATATAGTTCTTAATATAAGAATTAATTCCTCTAAAAAAAGAAGATATAAACTAATTCAAATTCAAATATGCAGATCATATAACTTCCTAAGACAAGAATTAGGTACACATTGAATGTAATATATACACATTCTATTTTCTCCTTCATTTCTTTCTTGGTTTAGGTGTTCAAAAATATGTGCATACAATAATTGTCAATTGAGAAGGATTTGCGAAACTAACTTCCTAAGATAAGAATTAATTCAAATTCTGATATATTTACATATCAGATTAGAGAGATTTGATTCTGTTTAGAGATAACGACTTGATATCAAATTTCTTAATATGTAACAACTCTCCTTATCTTTATCTTTTAAGTCATGTATAACCTATAAATTCCTAACTTTTAAGATAGGAAAAAAAATACAGATTTGATTAGATACTAAAATTTGTAATTGCTCTTTTAACTCGTCTTAGTTTAGTTTTTTTTCTATCTTTTTTCTATTTAATGTACACCTTCATTCAAACAAAATTGGAACCAAATAGCACAGCTCTTCAAAATAAATTTAACCTCTCATAAGATTAGTTGAGTATTAATTATGTGAGCAAAGATAGAGAGTTAAAAAAAAAAAGATATAATATTGAATATAAATGAACGACTGACTAACAACATTGCATAAAATAAACATCATTGCTCGTACAACTGAAAAAAAGTTGTATAGTTTTTTCTTACTTATTATTACAAACATATATAGATAGAAAAACATATTCAGCGAGAAAAATCAAATGTGATAACTATAAGTCTAACAGAAATTAGTAATTAAACAATAACAAAAATCTATATGTATTTATTTTTTACTATTTAAATATGATCAGATGTTATATATTGATAATTTTCATTTTCTAACAGAAATTTTTATTTGATACTTTATATACATATGAAAATGCATGTAGTGGGATACCAAGAAAACATATTTTTTTAAAGGAAAAAAGGTAATGTTTTAGAGCTATGCACATAATAATTTCTGATGGTAATGGGGGCTCCCAAATACTATTCCACATCTAGCTATCTCTGTGCTTGTATTTCATTAATTCTTAAAATACTCCATTGTTTGTCACGAGTTTGAAATCCGATTTTTCAAATTTAGGGAGAATGTTCACGTGTAGGCATTGCAATTAAACCCTGTTCAAGTTAAGATATTGAAATTAATATATACGTGTGTGTGTCAGAAATCAGCATAAAAGTTAGAAATATATTTTTTAAAATTATTTTTATGTCAGTTAGATTAGATATAAGAAACATATAGTAAGAAAAGTCACATAAATAATTGGTTATTTTAAAGTGTGCAACTAGTTATTTATAATTAGACAAAAGGGTCAACAAATTAGACGCAACTCATTTCTAAAGCAAACAAAAGTAACTTATTTTGGTTATATTAATATGTAAATTTTTTACCCAAAATTACTATATTATTTATAAATGTTTGATTAAATCCTGGTATTTCAATTGATTACAGCTAAATCCTGAGGGTTTTTAGATGTTTTAATAACTCCCACCTCACAGTATCAAAGAGTAAAACAATCAGATTTTTCAAACCCTTAAATCTAAGAATCGTCATTTTTGGCATCCAATAATACTTGGCAAACTCTATTTCACGTTCCCAACAAAACGATACCTGTACGACACACGCAATAATACAACTATATCTTATCTTTTTGCTAGTTACGATTATTGTTTAATAATGCAACAAATCATATTATTAAAATTATTCATTCATCTTGTTTCCTGGGTAATTCAACAACAGACGCGAAAACAACAGAGAAATTCTATTTCCATCAATGTTTTTTTATATAACTATTGGCAACAAGAAGAGGTGTAAAAAGAAGCGAAAAAGTGCGTCTTGCGTGGATATGAATATATATAATATGATAGAAAAGATAAGTTGTAAGAAAATATTTTGGAAATATGTTATAGATAAGTAACTTAAAAATTAAAGATACGTACTTAACATTGTGAGTGTTTGCATAATCGAAAATAAAGAAAAGCAGAAATTCCATTTGTATAGCTTTTTAGACAACTAAAACAAGAAATAATTTCCCTAAAAAAAAAAAACAACGAAAAGAAAGATAAAAAGAAAAGAGATGAAAGTGTGAAAAAAGATAATGTAACGAAGAAAGATTACCAACGTTCTCATATGTAAGATATACAATTAAAATCGCTACAATTCTCATACTTCAAATTAAACGGATTTTCTTTGAAAAACTTAGTGAGTGTGTTAAGGTAAAGAGGGGAAGAAGATGAAAACGAAAAGAGAAATAAAGAGAGGATCTTGCATGAAACCATAAAATATACTTTGATTATTATTCTCCTCAAGGTTGGAGAAGGAAAAAAAACCAAATTTCTTGATCTTATGTCATAACTTCCACACAAGTTGCTGTACCACATAAACTAAATAGATATTGTAATTATTTATTAGTAACATCATCATCAATATTCTTTACATGAAAGTTTGATGATGATGATGTTATTGATAAAGAACTACAAAATTATTTCTAAACCATCGCTTGAAATTTTGAGAATTTCGCTTCCCTTCTATCTGAACCTTTTCAACTTTAATTAAAATCATCACTTTCTCACCACCTCTTGATACTAAGAAAGAAAGAAAGGAGAAAATAGAATGTATACATAGTATAAATATGAATAGGAAAGGATTTGTTAAATTTACATTAGTTCTTAATATAAAAATTAATTCCTCTAAAAAAAATATATGAACTAATTCAAATTTAAATACGCAGATCAAATCAAATAATATAACTTCCTAAAATAATAACTACTTACATATTGAATGTAATCGGTACACATTCTATTTTCTCCTTCATTTCTTTCTTGGTTTCAGTGTTCAAAAAATATGTGCATACAACAAAGTCAATTGAGAAGGATTTGCGAAACTAACTTCCCAAGATAAAAATTAATTCAAATTCATATATTTATATATCATATTAGATAAGATAAGAAAAAAAATTGAATTGGAGATTTGATTCTATTTAGAAATAATAGAGTTATCTAAAGCTAGCTGGACTTGATATCAATTTTCTTAATATGTAACAACTCTCCTTATCTTTAAGTAACCAATAAATTCCTACTTTTTAAGATAGGAAAAAAAAACTAGTGCAATACAGATTTGATTAGATACTAAAATTAGTTAGCTCTTTTAACTCGTCTTAGTTTAGTTTTTTTTTTTTTTTAATTAATGTACATTCAGCGAGAAAAATCAAATGTGAGAACTATAAGTCTAACCATATAATATTATATTGATGATTCAAATTAAAATTTAATTAGTAATTAAACAATAACAAAAAACTATATATATGTATTTATTTTTTACTATAAATATGATAAGATGTTATATATTTATAGTTTTCATTTTCTAACAGAAATTTTATTTGATACTTTATATACATATGAAAGTGCATGTAGTGAGATGCCCTTTTTAATACGAGAGTGAAAAAAATAAACATGAATTATTGGATTTTATCCTGAATAGTCAACATTAATAAAGTTTTTTAAATAGTCACCTGACTTTTTAATAATAGTCACATGAAATTTGAATCAGTAATTAATTTTAGTGGTTGCTTTGTCACAAGGAAAAAAATACCAAACCATGACATGAAATTTTAATCATCAGAGCTAACTAGGCACATACATAGTTGCAATGTCACAAGAAAAAAAAAAAAAAAAACCAAAACATTTATTAGTGGAATAATAGTAAACTTTTCCCTTTCCTATATCTTTGGTTTTCTTCTGTCTATTAGTTCTGCATCAGTAATCTAATCTATTCATCAAAAAACTGTTACCGTGGTAATACAAAAACCAAGTTAATGTGTGAAACTGGCATGATTAAGCTGTGTGAAAGATGTGACATAGTTGAGGTTGGTATCATTACAGAGGTAACACTCACAATCACACAGCAGATCTAAACGATCGAAAAAGAATCACAGATTAACTAAATTAATTGAGAAGCATAATCTATGGTCATGGTTTCATCATCTGATGGCAAAGATTGCTCCTCCTCTAAGTTAGTCATTAGATTGAAGAAATAAAACATTCGTCCATGTGGCACGTCAGTCATGTGTTGCTTAATGAGTTGGCTGTCACATATGCATGTCCCTCACTAACTCTCTTATTTTAACGACATCAATCAAATAACATTAACAAATAGGACGAAATTGATTAATGATTCACAATTTCAAAAATCTTTATTATTTAGTAAATATCCGTAATTAATTTGACCGATTCGTATTGTTTCAGATTATTACTTAAGTAAAACTATAACAGATGAGATGTTTAAATTTACTTCTTTTTTTTAATGTGTCGCCTATTCAACAACTCATCATTTAAGGATTTTATGAACATGCATGTTTGAGTTATATATTTTTTTTAAAAATCGTTTTTGCGTTTTATTATTAATCAATTAGCTCACTAGCATAACTCTTATGCCATTAGAGTAGATACTTTTTATTATTAAAATTAAACTTATCAAACATAATGTGAAGTTGGACGACCTCACTGCACAGTAAAATGCTTGGCTACCAATTAAATAACTTAGTGATGGACGCATGAAAACTCCCTCCTAGGATTCGAGGTCTTAATGGGCAAAAGATGACAGACAAAATCGATTGGAACTAAGTTTTTTTCTGTCAACGTGAAGCTGTATTTTGAGTATTTACGACTTATGCCAGGTAAGTTCCAAATCAAGAGCTGCTTTCGCTGGTCACGAACAAATTGAAAACCTGGGTTTCATCGGTTTGTTTGCGACCAAAATGCTAGTGCAAAGTTTGAATCAAGATAATCTTTTCCCCCTGTTGCTTTTGGTTAGCTCGATCTATTTTTATTTGTGAGATTCTAGTTCTGCATGAACTTTTTTTTTTTTTTTTTCATTTTATGTTGCCATTTCATTAATGTAAAATAATGTTACAAACTCATGTATTCATGTAATTAAGGCGTAGTGTAGTCCCCACGTAACTTGGTTTATAAGTAGTAGCTCACTGTTTGGAAACTCTACAGTGTTATTTCATCAGGAGAGGAAGGAAAAAAGGACAAGAAATGAGGACAAGGCTAATATTCAAATGAGGAAGTTTCAAGGCATTAGATCACTTAACATTTCAAGAACCTGAAGAAGCTTTATTATGTCTCTGTAATAAGACAACTCGCGAAGTTCTCCAAGGACAGAAGCTTAGCGCAGAAACCTATGACATGAGACTCACTAAGCTCTCAAGGGCATCTTTAAATTTTTGTGAGACTATTGACTATATTATATTGGAGACTTAAAAATCTTAATTACAATGATAAAATATTTATTATAATAAAAGAAAAATTGTTAATTTTTTTTGCTTAATTAAGAAGATAAATCCTAACACAGTGGTAAAATTGTGCTTTGATAACTTGTTGGTCATGAATTCGAATTCGGAAACAGTCTCTCAAGAGTATCTTTGATTTTTTTTTTTTTTTTGCTCAATCAAAGGAAAATAGAAAAGATGGAAAAAAATAAAGGAGTCCAAATTTAACTCCTACATAGTTGATTTGCCAAAAACAAAAAAATCTAAAAACTACTGAATTTGAAAGACCCTAGTGGAATTGGTAATACCATAACAGTAATATAGTATCAATTCTCTTCTTCTCATCAATCGAGTCTTGAAGACGGTTCTTCAACTTAGCAAAACAAACAATAAGAAAAACAAAAGCCCTTGGTACCATTGCTATTTTTTTATGTTTTATTTTTTGTGTGGGGGCAGGGGTATTATTAGCTATGAATGATTAATAGAGAATTAGAGAGTCGGTGTCAGAGGCTATATAAATTGCTGGTCTGCATTGTGTAATCCAATCCAACAAGTAACTTATCTTCACCTGTGAATCTGCTTCATTTTGGATGCATTTTTCTTTTTTGCACAAGAGTACTATCTACAATACCGTTGTGAAAGTGACACTAACTTATTATGTCACAATATCAATTTTAAATCTCAATTTCAATTTTCTGCAAAGCTCAATTTATAGCAGAACTACTATGCATTGTGCTGATGAGTTGTTAAGCAGATAATATATTACCTCTCATGCGCAAGTTGCTATCTAGTACGTAGGTGAAGGTCAATTTCATTGAGTAAAGCCAAATCGATGGGTTTCTCTGTCTTCTTCTCTCAAACTTTACATGCAACTAATTGTTTCCTGTCCCTAATATCTTCTCCACAATGTTAGCAATATATCTGCATGGGACTAGAGCAATATTATATATATAATAATGCGGATAAGTAGATGACACTTTACTCTTATTTAAAGCGAGCCAAATTGGTATTATAGCACTTATTGATTCCCTTGGTCTCTCCTTTTGTCAAGAGCAAAGTATTTTCTTTGATGGAGGGAGATCAACAGGGTTCTAATTACTCTTTTCCACCTGGCTTCAGATTCCACCCTTCTGATGAAGAACTCATAGTTCATTACTTGCAAAACAAGATCAGTTCACGTCCACTTCCAGCTTCCATTATAGCTGAAATTGATCTCTATAAGTATAACCCGTGGGAGCTACCGAGTTTGTCCTTTGCCATGCACTTCTTGTGTTTACTAAGTCTTGTTTGAGATTATAGTTGAGAAAAATGAATCTGTTTTTTGTTTTTTGCTGTGAATGTGCAGATAAGTCCTTGTTTGGAGAGGAAGAGTGGTATTTCTTTAGCCCGAGAGACAGGAAGTATCCGAATGGATTGAGGCCAAACAGGGCTGCAGCCTCAGGATACTGGAAGGCAACTGGAACTGACAAGCCAATTCTTTCTTCTTGCGGATCAAAGCGCATAGGAGTGAAGAAAGCTCTGGTGTTTTATTCAGGTCGGCCTCCAAAGGGAGCTAAGACGGATTGGATCATGAATGAGTATAGATTGGTTGACACAACCACCACATCCTCCAGGCTAAAAGGCTCCATGAGGGTAAGTGTCCTTGTAAGTTGTAAACAAACATTTTGGTTTCTTGGGGAGAAAATAACTAGTTTAAGATAACAGGATATTTATAGCAGAATTGCTTTCAAACGGGAGCTTGAACTACACAAACTAGTGATTCCATTTGGTTTCATATCTCACTCCCAATTTTAAGGAGATATCAAACTAATTCCAAGAGTTAACAATTCTTTATTTTTTAACATAAACAAATTAACTTCAACTTCATGGATACAATTTTGGCATTTCTCCTTTCACCATTCTACTAAAAACTCATAACAAAGCCTATTGAACAGCATAGTAAAGTATAATATAGATTCCATTGATGAACAGCATGGACTGGACAAGTTCTAAGGTATGAATTTTGAATTCAGGTTTGTGCACGTGAATTAAATTTATGGTTACTGAAATTCTATATATTAATGGTAGACACACCAATCATTTTATACCAAGAAAAAAAATCTAGCATTATGTTTCTACTAGGCAACGTACGGGGTCTATTCACACTGTTTTCATACGTTCTTCTGAAAATGTGATGCCCTTGTTCATAGTACATGAACTTGATGCAATAATAAGCATGTCTCTTGCTGTCACAGTTGGATGACTGGGTACTATGCCGGGTTCGACATAAAGGCTACTCTCCGAAGAATTCATGTGAAAATCAAGAGAGTCCTAATGAACTAAACTTG
This sequence comes from Glycine tomentella, assembly GCA_007407185.1. NCBI lineage: Eukaryota > Viridiplantae > Streptophyta > Magnoliopsida > Fabales > Fabaceae > Glycine > Glycine tomentella. The sequence continues at coordinate 1,617,924 of PYAF01006334.1, forward strand.
TCAGCAAAACTACCAAGGAGTGAAGAATACCCAACAAACATGAACTGTCGGGCTGACATGATCCCTGATTATCAATACAAAGACTATCAAATCATAGCCTCTATTCTTGTTGGTGGATCTATTCCTCCCACTGAACGGATGCCAAACCTTAGCTTTAAAGGCTGCAAAGGCAACAATGTAGTTTCAGTTTATGAAGATGGTTTCACTAAAGTGAATTCTCAAGCGACAATTCCTTCTTCGGAAAGTTACTTCGACCCACTGACAAGAAAATTCAGTGAAGATGAACAGTATGGAAATCTCATTTCTTTTAACAAGAAGTTCAACACTGAGAACAGAATGGACGGATCCACTAACAAAGTGTTGACCAGTAGAGAATTGAATTGCTATAACCAAAGCCAGTCTCAAGATGACGTTTTCAATGTGAACCCGCCAGATCCTAGCATCAATTTTCAAGAGCTAAACGAATTAGACTTTTCAGGAAGGTACCATCAATGGTGAAGGTATATATTAGTATAAGACAGTCAACGTTTCTTTACTTCACAGGTCCTCAATATATCATGGATTATACAACTTAAGACGTAGAAGTAACCGGAAAGATGATATAGGTCCTCAATATTCAGGCGAATTATTGCTGTATTTCTTTATGCATGAAATAGCTACATATACAAGTTTCCATGTATTCATGAAATTCCTTGTAAACAATGTAAATAATGCTCCAGGCAACTAGCTTCTTGAGCGTGCCTACAGGAGTTGCGTGTAACTAGCTTCTAGAACTTTATCCTATACCTAGTAATTATAACGTGTAGATACAATTTGTATTTTGTATTTTGCATCTCTGCAACCTACAGGAGTTGCGTGTAATTTTAAAATCATATTGAAAATCAAACCTTTTATATTGCACTTTGCACCTGTGTTTCAGCCATTGTTTTAACATAAATGGTTGATTGAGCTAATACTTAATAATAAAAAGTTGCTTATGACTTATGAGAGGTTATGGAAGAATGGAGTTAAAAGACAGATGTGCCTCAAACATCAATCTTCTAACTAGTATACAGAGACATCCATTCAAAGAGAAATAATAGGCAAGATTTATAGAAAAGAGTGATGACATATCAAAGTGGCCATTTATACATCAAAGAATTACAAAACACATTGGTATAATATATGTTGCCATTCTCCAGCAGCTGAACCATGATGTAATATTGGAAAATTACACTGAAAGCCCCTCTGATAGTGCAAGGATGTAATAACATATTACAAACAAGTACAACAAGGGAAAGAATTCAAGATCAAGTCACCTTAGAGCACTGAAATTAAGAGCAGATATTGTGTTAACCAGGAGAATAAAGAAAAAGTACAGAATTAGCATAAAATAAATAAATATGAACATTCTCGGCATGGTTTGTTATGATGAATAAAATAGTAGCTGAATATTTAATGTATCAGAGAAAAAGACAATATGGCTTGTTCCTGTTAATTGGCTTTAAATCAACTAAAGAAAGTGCATCCAATGTCCCACCATCATAATAACATGATCAATGATACGCATGTAACAGAATTTATCATACGACTAAGCAAATTGAAGTAGTTTCAGGCTTTCCAATATAATATTGCATAGCACATGATGATAATGAGAGTATGGGACTAGTATTACTGCTGCAATAAATGTCAAAGCACTTCATAATTCACAAAAACGGGTATCTAGGCTGGGTACATGACACAAAAACATAGATAGATGACCTCACTTATTTCTTCAAAATGGAGCAACCAACGAATATCCCAATTCCTAAACTGGAAGTTCAGCGTGCAATGCATATATATTTATAGATGTAACATCTTTGTTGTTTTTGAGATCAATCTAGCATGTTGCTTTTGATGCAAGAAAGGAAGTAGTGTGCTTAAAAGCAGTCACGATAAGTAGTCTTGTAAAGTACACAAATGAGTAGTGGTATTTCATGTTAGAAAGCATGTGAATCAAGCAGCTGTTTGCAGAGTTCAATAGTAAAAGCAAATTAGTATCGGAGCAAGTAAATTTGGACAACAAAAGCAAATGCTTTTGTCACTGACCATGTTTCAATTTGAAGGCTGGGAATCAGACATAGGACAAAGGACTTACTTGTATAAATAAAAAACGATTCCAAGAAGAACACAGAGCAGAACAATGTCGATGCAGAAATTTCGACTAGACCTTATCTGTAGAGAAAACAAAAATTGCAATTCAATGTAAAGTTGCAAATTTCCGCAGAAAGGAGGACAGTGCAATTAATCACGTCAATTACCTCGGTGAGAGTTTTCTTCAGCCTTACGTTTGTGTTTCTGACATCAGCTGCTGCTCTATCCACCTGTATAATCGTGCCACACACGAAGGACACGATATTATTTTGTCAAAATCATCTATCTGAACATAGAATAGCAAGACTGAATAAATAACTATTTTACCTTTGTGTCAATTTCATCCATTAAGGGAACTTGCCGATCAATTTCCTGAGCATAGTTGGGGGGGGGGGGGGGGGGGATATGAGAAAATGATTATCCTCTTAAAATCCAACAACTTTCAACAAAATTCCTAAGCAGAGCTAGATTCACAACACAACAAACCTCATTCATTTCATGTGCCAGATCCTTCAAGATATCCAATCCCTCTGATATGATATCAAGTCCTTCATCCTGTAAATTAAAATTTTAATCATCTTAAGACTGTATGTAGATCAGCCAGTGGCAAAATACCATAAAATGATTATAAACATAATTTAGAAATTAACGTAGACAACAAGGTAATTGAAATACTGAAGAAATCTTGCTTACCTGTTTCGTCCTGCGCATCTCATACTCTTGCCGAAACTGACTGGATTCTTCACTTTGCTGGAAATAATCACTGCCAAGATGTCCCTCTGAGGTTGGGAATGAAAGAGAGTCAGCATTGAAACTTAATTCAAATGCATTTAATATAAGCAACGCCAATGACCTGATGAATCAAACTTGATATGCGGCTGAGATGAGGTAGCGGTCCATCCTGCAGTTTGAACAGCAGCACCAGAAATACCATCTGGTATTGCTTGGATTCTCTCTGGCAATGCCAGAACAAGATCCTGTCGAACGGCCATGTCCTCTTTTGTGAGACCTTTAACCTGTTAATGATAGTTATAGATTTTGAAATGTAATCAAAACCTTGATTCTATTATCGCTAGTCAAAGATCACATAGAACACAAAGACACAAGCAAACTGAAGCAGATTAAAAAATCTTCCTTCTTTTGAAAAATATATTTAAATACCATTGGTTTTTATATGCACCCTTTTCAGAGAAAGACATTTTTTAGTGATTTGTTTGGTTTAGTAATGTGAAGCCACAGGGTTTTAAATTATTTTGTTTTAGCATGTATTAGTTAAAGGCTTGTTCTTAATATGATAAAAAAAAAAAAATGAAGAAACAGAGCACTCAAATGTACACCTTCTTGTGCATCAATTTGCGGAGTTTAGGAAGCTCTTCCATGAGTCTACCTTTGGTTTGACGAACCTCTGCATTCAAAGCGGCAGCAGATGCCCTGTTCTTGTCCGTGGAAGCAACCTCCGATTTCTGAATTCAAGTAAACAACACGTCAACGTCATTTTCAACAACAAAAGCAAAATGAAGGAAGGAGAAGAAAGAAAGGGAAGAGAATGGAACATTGAGAGCGGATTGAATGCTGGAATCAACAGCGGCGTAGAGGCGAGCGAAGAGGTCATCGCCATAGGCGTTGAGCTCGCGCTGCTTATCGATGTCGTATTTGTCATATTTGTGGCATATGTCGTCCACGCGGAAGAGAATGTCGATGACGGACATTGTTGGTATGGTTTCTCCTCAGGTTGTTGTTTTGAGGGGGGAAACTCTGCAAAATACGGAGTGGTGAAGTGAGTACGGAGAGAGAAAGTTAAGGTGGTTGTGTGTGGTTGGCTTGTGTTTCTGACACAGTTCGTTACTCTGCACTGTTCCATCTCAAACGCAAACGAGGCGTTCAGCGCATAAAACGCTACGCGAAGCCATTTCCAGACACCAGCGTGTCACTTCCTTTCTCGCGGGGATCACAACTTTGCCTTTCCTTTCTTTCTTTCAAAAAAAACTTCACTTCCTCTCTGCTTCAAACATATATATAACTAACCAATGCTCCGTTCCTATTTACTTGATATGATTACTGCTAATGTTTCTTCATTTTCAATAAGTCAATGCTAATAATAAGATACTTTTACTATTAAATCAAATTTATATGAATCTCATAAAATAACAAATAAGTGAAATTCACATTGTATTCGTATACATTTTACCTAATAATAGAATATATTTTAAAAATAATGTAACATTTCTCAAATTGGACGGTTGAAAAGAAAGTTTGAAAGTCACAAATATATCACCCAAAATTGGATATAGTGAAAAAGATTAATCTTTTAATATAAATTTTGACTCATTAATGTTGTTGATTTTTTTTCATTAACATTTTTATCTCTGCTTTTGATTTTGCCGTCAAACACTTACAAATGGGTAACGTATTAATTTTAATTATTATTATAATTTTAAGCATCTTGACATCTTGTAGCAATTCATTGTTTTTGGCAATTTATCTCTTACTAGCTCCAAATCAATCTATTACTTTCTCAAATAGTTTAACCCAATTCAACCAACTGAGAAATCTAAACCGAAACAATTCACTCCCAAAAATTACACGTTTGCCACGTATGCACCGCAATTAGTGACATCTACAGCAATTTTAAATACCAAAATTTAAATGACTAAAAATATATTTATGCTTAAATTCAAGTATTTTGGTTGTTTCCGACCAAAATCTTGGTTCTTCGTAGACGCAAAATTTGGAAGAAAAGCATTGGACCAACAACATGCATTCTACTTCCTAGAATGATGGTAGAAAATCATCAATCTGGAGTTGTTTTAATTAAAATCGCTCCATTGATTTAGTTTAATTAACGCAAGATTAGGTTCCATTACAATGCTTTTTTTATGTGATATGCTCTGAAATCATTTCTGCAGACTAAGATCACAATTCACAACTTGTTTTCCGAACATACACCAGGAAGGAAAAATAAAAAAAATAAAAATTGACAGCAAACTAGCATTGATAACAACGAAACAAATTTTGATCAAATTAATAACTTGTGCAAAAGAAACCATCAAATTCCTTTGAGAAAAAGGAACAGCAGCAAACCTAGCTCATTAATATACATACATGATTAAATAAACGACATAGATCGATGTTTAAGGCCAAAGCCAAAATTAACCACAGTAAGTAGACAGTCAACGATTTGATTTCACAGCTACAACAAAATAGCAAGTGTTAACAAAATTACGGAATTAAAAACCGAAACCAAAACGATCGGATGCGGATCAGAACTACAAATCCAAAAGAGGATCGTAAGATCAAACGGTGCCGCCAGATTTGGAGCGGTAGAGTTTGCCGAACACGTGGAGCGCGGTGACGAAGCCGATGAAGCAGAGGCTCATCACCAGCACCACCGTCGGCGAAATCTTCAGCCCTGGAGCGTCGTCCGTGTAGAACCTCAGCATGTTGCTGCTGCCGCCGCCGACGCCGGTGCTGGCAGAGCTGTTTCCACCGCCGAGACGGCGGCGGCGCATGCCAGCGGCGGCGGCGGCGGAACCGCGGGGAGCCATGCCTGCTGGTCCTGGTCGCGTGGCTGTTGAAGTCGAGGACTGAGACTGAGAGGACCCTCTGGCCATGACCCAAAGATGAAGGAAGAAGGAAACAGAGGAATTGAGAGATACAAGGCGAAAAACAAATTTGGCGTAGGAAAGAAAGAACAAGGGTTACAATGCAGTCATCAAAATTGGTATTTATTCGGGGTTAAAAAATTAAAATATCATAACCAATTCGTCCAAGAGTCATATACATTTCTGTTAAAAAAAAAAAATCATATACATTTTAATAAGAATTTTAGATTAAGTAACGGATAAGATAATATCAATTATTGTAAAAAAAATAATCCATTTTAATTTTTTTTGTCATTTTTAGTTCTTGAAAATATTTAAATTTAAATATTAGTCCTTATAAATTTTCTACCTTTCAATTTTAATTCCTATAAAAAGTTCAATTTTTAATTTAATCCCTGAATATATTAAATTCTATTTTTTATTCCATAATTAATGTTTGTCTTACTTTAGTCATTATTAGAATATTTAATATCTAATCATCGACAAAGTTAATAGATACTTCGCATTAATAACATGATACTAATCTCTTCTTTATTTGATTTCTCATTAACATAATCACATAATATCATTCAAACCATTATTAAGAAATAACAACAAAGCTAAAAGTAGAACCATGTGACATAAACTCACTTGGATTAAGCTAAAATACCTTTCTTCTGGTATCCATGAAGTCTCACATCGTTTAGGAGTCACGGCTAAAAGTCATTTATAAACATTATCTCCTCTCAATCCACTAAGACATCTTTTAATAAGGTCAAAATCATAATGATTCATTGAGTACCTAAGAGAACAATACCTTGAATAAGGAACCCTAATAATGTCAACTCGGACTTGAGGTCGAAATATTGACACTAGAAGGAAGGCCTAGGCCACTCTTTTCCCTGGGTCTCGAGCCCAAAATTTTAGAATATTGTTACTATTTTTAATAGAAATACTCATCGATAGATTATAGTTAGATTTTGGCATATTACTAGAGAGGTGAGTATTTCGAGTGAGTTGGGTCAACATTTGGGCCAAGTAGGTTTCACTTTTACGTTTGTCATTAAACTCTAAACAATTTATATTTTGGGGTCTTAACCTAGTCATAATCGATTGATGAGCAACTTTAACAAAAATATAATATTTATTCCAAATTTTTTGGTGGATTGTAAGTTCAATATTTTGAGTGAGTCCAAGTAGGTTTGATTGATGCTTGGATTAAGTGGTTCTACTTTCACATGTAAATATTCAATAATAATTGTTTGAACCATAATATGTGATTTTGAGATGAAAACAAATAAAAAGATATTAGACATTCTAAAATAACTAAAGTAAGACACAAAAAATTACAGGAGTAAAAATTTGAATTTAATTTTTAGGACTAAAATAATAAAAATAGAAACTAAAATTGAAAGGTGAAAACTTTACCGAGTTTAAAATCTAAATTTGAATTTTTTTTGAGGAATTAAAATTGAAAAAAAGAATATTGTGCTACATGACAATACCACAATAAGGTGTTAGGTGACACAACCAGAACACAAGGCCTCCTAATCCTAATCCTATGTGTCATCTTCAAGTGAAGTCATATGACACCATCATATAATTAATGACACAATATGAGATTGTTACATGATATATTAATGTGGAACCACGTGACATCTATGTCTGTCAAATGATTATCATGTATCATGTTGAAGTGGACTTATATTGGATACATCAACACTTAATGAATCCAAATTAATATCATGGACTGAAAATGTTGATGAATTAAATTTAGGTATAAAAGTGGCCAATTATTTTTACAGGAGCTAGAAGTTGAATTGTGAAATAGTTAAGGAACAAAGTTGTTCAAATCCTAAGTTATTTTAGAATTTATTATTTTGTTAGACTTTTTGATAATCTGACAAATAACTTATTTGTTAACGTTATTATGTTGTCTTAATGTTGTTATTTGAATGCATGAATTTAAAATGGTGAAGAAGAAAAAATTTAGATTGATGACTAAAGAAAAAAATTTAATTAAAAAGTTTAGGAAAAAAATAATAAAAACTATTTGTTAAAAATACTAATAGATATCATTAAAATACATATTAAAAAGTAAAATATTTTTTATAAAAAATATTATGAATGAATATTTTTTCATCTTAAATTTTAATAATTTTTATTAATCATTTAACTGGTATCTTTAAGATACTTAACTGGACCATATATTTATTGATTCTTTATAACAGGACCCGTAAGTATATGACAACTAGGTACAGATTTTTCTGTCACAGTAACAGTACAGGGTTCAAATTAGTGTAAATTAATTTCCACCCAACATAGTTATGCACGGGCACATCGATCTCTTAAGCCATATCCGGCAGTATTTAACAGGAGTTTGTTAAACCCACAATAGCAAGATATCCAGTCATAAAATACTAGCTATTTCATAATTTATTTATTTATTAATGGCTTAATATAGTTTTAAAAATAATTAGTTGATATGCTAATATTTTATATAACTACATGTATGGGTTTGTATCAAATATTGAATTTTAAGAAGAAAAAACTTTACTAATTCTTTTATTAAACTGTTTTATTCCCAAAGTAACTAAGTTAATTTATACTACTACATGAACTAAGACGCTTTATTGCAATTTAATTTCTGGAGTCCGCAACGAAGAAAAAGGAAAATGAACTTAAAAGAAGAGTTTATTTGAGTAATGTTCTCCGACGATGTTGAAAAAGTACAAGAAAGAACCTTGCATGAAAGGCAAAGCAGGCGAATGCTGCAGTATGTAATTAAACAGAGGAATTAAGTATGTTAGTATGTTATATATGTACATGGTTGATGAGTGATTAGTTGTTGTTGAGCATGCAGAAATGGAATTGAAGATGTATCTCCACGAGTACCATCTCTCTTATTCTCTACTCTGTCGGTGTATGTAAACCAAACACAATAACGTAACATATACTATGTGTATGTGATATGTCTAAATTGAAAAAGAGGGGCGCCACCTGGATTTTATCTTTGATGTGGTATCACTTGCCGCGCATACTCAGCATGCTGTTTTAGCTGCGAGCTGCCCCTGGTTTTCCTTTTCCTCTATCGAACAAGCTAATTATGTATCTTCATGATTGTCAAGTTTGTCTTAAACCAAGGAGTCTTGCCATTTTTAACGGTTCTTGTGTCAATCTTAGTGGTTCTCGTGTGACAGACTACACCATACATATTTCATTATTTACCAGATTTGGTCCTTCTTCTCAATTGGAGCCTCTATTTCTTGTATTCACGTGCTTAGAAGAAGCAAAATCATGGTCAATCCATCTTCACTCTATTCAAGTTTTCTTTTTATCCATGATTTCCTTCCTTTGGCATTGTTGGTTTATGCCTCTTTTGTAGCTTTTGTTGGTCGTAGTTAGTTTGGACTTCTAAGTTCTAACCAACTTATTTATAAAATAAGAATGGGACCTTGGATTCAAACCTCATATCAAACATTTTCTTCTTCTAAACCAGACATTTCTCACCATATAAGCATCACGTTATTAGTCACAACACGTCAGTATCAGACAACTGCGTTAGCACCACGTGCACCACCTCATCAGCATTACCTGGCCATATCATCTCTAATAGGTCATGTCAATAAATTTTTTTTTATAAAATTGATAGCACAAGGAAGGACTTGATTGACACCTGGAATCAAAATTCAACCATATTTTGAATTATATATATCTTGAGGAATTCCTACAACTTTGTATACAAATAATGCATAGAAGATCTAATGCCTTAAAAGATTCACATTTCATAAAATATTTCAATAGACTTTCATTATAATTATAAAAAAAATTATGCCATCAACCAATTAAATCAATTTTATATTTTTAAAATATTAGTTATCAAAATGAACAAACTTATAATACATAATGAATTATAATGAATTATGATTAAATGAAAATATAAAATAATTTAAATTATTGGTGTATATACTATTTTCTCTTTATAAAACTTGTAGTCATCTTTTATCAAAAGAAAATTCTTTCTTTTGTTCAAAATATCAATCTTGTGTTGACTCAGACCTGAACCCACAAGGGCGTAGTTGGGCTCATTGACATTTTGTGGTGGATCATGATCCAGTGACCCATTTTCATTTCATGGTGATGAATAGAACTAGAAGAAGAAGCATTGATCTTGGACTCATGGTGATGTGAGATGGAGGATGGGGGTGAATCAAAATCAATCTCATAGGGATGATGGGCCTCAGAGTTAGATCTTATTGGAGATGTGGGATATGTGTACACTTCACTATGATAGTGGCGTAGGAGATTGGCTTTAGACTTAGGTTGATTCGCAATTGGGGTTGAAGGTGCAGATGAAGGGGTTTGCGATTGCAATCCACGAATTTGTTTTACATGTTTCTTCGCGGTGTGGTGCCAATTCCTTAGAGCTCTGGCTACTCTTTCATTGAATATGGTTGGTTTCATTGTTGAACCCATCTGTTATCACCCACAACCAATCAAATTTTGTTCATTCTTAAATCCTATTTCAGAAATTTTTAAAAAAAGTTCATACATGTTTACAATTTAAAAGAAAATATAGAAAAACGCAGATTTATTTTAAAAGAATATGAATTTATTTTAAAAGAATATGAACTATCATGCAGAGTGTTGGTTTTATCTAAGTTTTTTGCATTGTTATGGAAACATAAATTAACATAAAATTATTAGTTTTGTATTAATTATTTTAAGATTTGTATATGAAATAAATTTTAATTCATTAATTAAAAATATAGAAAATTTTATAGTGGTAGTTCATAAAAAAATTAAACGCTGTATATGATTACTTTGATGAATAAAAATGAAAATTTTATAAAAAGATGAAATAAAAAAACAAGTTATTTGTGGAATGAATTGATATTGATTAAACTATCTGTGTTACGAGAGCATAGAGAGGAAGAGTTACGTAGCTGCAAAGGAATTGAACGAGGACCCTGCCACATCATATCGTATACAATTAACTTGAGACTAATATTGGCAAAATTTTAATTAGCTAGTATGATTTAAATAAGTATGGATTTAGAAAACGGGACAAACCCCATTGAGACTTTGATCACCGCATCCTCTCTTTGGGAATGGAAACAGGATTTTATCCCAAATTGAAGCTGAAAAAAAGAAAAAGTTTCATCGTATCATTAATTACAGATAAGTAATTAAACTCAATAAAATAAAATAAAAACAAGACAGTGTCATTCATCAAGGATAAAAAAATGCGAATACAAATATAGTAATGGCATTTATTCAGATTACAATTGCACTCATCACAAGTCTTGATCATGTAGAAATATAGCAATAGCATTTATGTATTTTACTGTGGAAAATTAATTTCGTTTTCAATGACCTGAGTATTAGTAATGCCGAAACTTATTTTGCACGACTTACCGCAGTCCATGAAAAGTAGGCAAGCTGAAAAGCATTATGTTCCAATGAGCACGCCAGAAAAGAGACATGTATAACTTGGATTAGTAACTAAATAAAGAATTTACATTGATTGATGTCGTTGCTGTGAAAAAGTGGTATAAAAACATACCTGAAAGAGCACGAAATTAATGAGATAGAGAGTAAGTCGAGGGTTGTTAAACCAGAAGAGATCATCCCTGGTTGCACTAGTGGCACTCCCTTTACAACCTCTCCTCGTTGTTCAACTCTTTGACCCATCTTTGTTATGATCACTTGCAGCTTGGCTCCAACTAATAGAACAATCTGCATTTTAATTAGGAGAAACTATAATTACACAAAATATCATTTACGTTCACGGTAGAAGAAATTAGATTAATTCATTGATTATGATAATTAATTTTAAGCTAATTAAGGCATTGCATGTACTTACAATCAAAGGACCAAATGGTAGCCAACAATGAGAGTACCAGCCTCTCCATATACAAATAATGTACGGAAATCTTGCCCTTTCCATCAGAACAATATTCATGCATCGATCAGGCATCTTAAATATTCCATGTTTTTAGATAATGCGCAGATACGGATCTGGACAGAGGCGAGCAATATTCGAGCTTCCCTTTTTTCATCTCTCTCTCTCTCTCTCTCTCTCTCTCTCTCTCTCTATATATATATATATATATATATAAGTAGTTAATTAGTATAAAATTATATAAAATGAATTTTATATGTTGTTATTATAATAATATTAATTATTATAAAATTGTATAGAATTAATTGTGTTTATTGTTTTATTTTAATGATTAAAATGATAATTAATATAAAATTGTGTAAAATTAATTGTCCATTTATTGTTATTAATTATAATAATAATTAAGGTTATCATTATTTAATATAAAAATTAGTTTCAATTTTATTTGTAAAAAATATAATTTTTAAAAGTATTATTTATTAAAGTTATGTATTTAAATAATTATAAGGGAAGGGAAAAAAAATCAGCCCTCTTTTATAAGATATCTGGATTCATCACTGATGATGCATGTTCCCTTGCCAAAAATATTTGTTGCGTGATTGGCAACGTGCCCCTATAGACAAAATTAATAAAACAAAAACCTAAACTATCCTAATTAAGTACATAGTTGCAGAAAAATCACCTAACTAGCAACAATAAGGAAAGGAAATCTGAAGGGACGTCGACATATATTCTCAACCCTAGACTAGTTAAATATAGGGAAAACCTTCTTATTTAGGGTTCATTTGTTACCTAAGATGAGGTTCTTAAACCTTATTTTTCTAGACAAATTTATTATTTTTAAATACTTATTTTCTGTTTTATTTCCTTTTTATTTCTTTTCATTTTCCATATTTTTTTTTACTTTTCCTCTCTTCCTTTTATTTTTACCTTTTAAATATGTGGACCGTACCACACGTACGCCCGAATGTTCCATGATGTGTTTACCACAAAAAAAAAAAAAAAAAAAAAAAAAAAAAAAAAAAAAAAAAAAAAAAAAAAAAAAAAAACAAGAGAGCGCATAGCCACCAGCCCCACCAAGCACCAAGCTACATGCCTTCTTCCATTAAGCTACATATTTTGGTCTCCCTTTTTTTCTGGTAATTAAGAAATGGTTTCTTGTTGAATATTGAAGATTATGAATGTTTAATTAGTTTGCCAATTTTGACTCTAACCATGCAACTAGATAAGGGGCCGTACCTTACATTAAAACCTGTAAATTAAGCAACTCGTGTTAGAGTACTTTTATAAGTAATAGTAACAGCCAGTGATCGAAGATATGTAATATATAGTATTATGTATGTATGTGTGTGTAGCACACCTTCTGTAACATGATTAAATTGGAATTAATCACTGTTTTTCTTTGTCATCAAACTGCAATTTTTTCCTTAGTTATTACAGTTATGAATTTATTACATGATCCATAGTAATCTTCACTAATTTTTACATGATATATAGTTAAATTTTATTGACGTTTTTCGTAATTTTTTTACTATATATCATATAGAGATTAACTAGTAAAACTATAAATATGTAATAATTTCTCTCTAATTACGTAGGAACTTGCACAACACTATGGTCTAAATTAAAATTGATGAAAGATACGGTGGTCCGCAATGACGCAAATGCCACAATGTCAAAAAGTGGTTAAGAGCATATCTGATAAAGAGTTTTTTCTTGAATTTCTTAATTAATTTTTTTTGTCTCCCTAATACTTTTTGTGATCTGTATAGATCTATATTTTTTTTTCTGTGAAGATGTATAGATCGATATATCACGATCATTTTACATATACATGTTTAGTATATAAATTTTCTATTATGTTATTTGTAATGATAATTAATAAATCTGAAGGTTAGATATTTTCTTCCGTTGAACTATATTTATACGTGAACAATTAAATGTTATTTTTTTAAGAGTTCATTCTAGATAAGGACTAATTTTTTTTACTAAGTCATGCATCACACGGATAAGAAACTAATAGATATTTTATAGATCGATATTTTTTTTCTGAGTATATATAGATCGATATATTAGGATCATTTTAGATACCCGTTTTTGTTGCACTATTATATATAGAATAGTCTAATCAATGAATTCTAACTTAAAACATGAAAGCGCCATTCTCAGAAGTCAAAAAGCCGTTGTCCTACGCAGCATGCACTTAACTGCTGTGTCTCTTGTCGGTTCTTTGGGGACATGGGCGTCGATAAATGGAAATTAGATTGGAAAATCCCATTCGGCTTGGAAATTTTGTGTATCTCAAAAAGGTTTGTTTCACAGGTAATTTTTTAATATTGAAAATATTTTTTCTTATTATTTTTTGATATTATTAAAATATATGTTTGGTTAGTTATTAAAATTAATTGTGATTATTTTTTATATTCACAAGAATCATTAAAGCATATATATTTGATTGAATGATTTTTTTCTAAGAAAATATAGTATAATTATTTAAAATATTTTTATTACAAAAAAATTTGTTATCCTCCACTTTTTTTTTTCATGTATTCGATGATTATAATATCTGAAAAAGGAACAAGAATTTCCTATTAAAAATAAGTCGCTCTCAAAGGTGAAACAAAATCCAATCGTTGTTTGTTCCTTTATTTACAATACTTGTTAATATTCAGATTACATCTTAACAAAAATTCTGACTTTTGGAATGATTTGCTAAGGGGAACTCCTGCAACTATGTGTACAAATTAAACATCAACAAAAAAGAAGCATAAAACAAAACAATATATTAACCCCCGCTTTTGCTTCCTTCCAAATTACCAATGCCTTGAAATATCTCCACAAGGTGAGATGCTACTAAAATTACCATCACCTTTGTGATTTTGACATTTAATAAAATATGTAGTCATTTTTTATCAAAAGAAAAATCCTTGCCACGTTCAATATCAATCTCGTGTTGAGGCAGAATTGAACCCACAAGGGCAGAGTTAGCCTGATGAACCTTTTCAGCATGATGATGGGCCTGGTGACCCATTTCCATTTCACGGTGGTGAATAGAAGAACTAGAAGCATTGACCTCATAAGGAAGATGGGCCTCAAAATCGAACCTAATTGGAGGAGAGGGATAAGTGACCATTTCACTATGGTAGCGGCGCAGGAAATTAGCGTTGGACTTAGTGTGGTTGGGGGTTGTGGGCCTAGTTGATGAAGGAGTCTGCAATCGCAATCCACGGTTATGTTTTACGTTCTTCTTCGCTGTTTGGTGCCACTTTCTTAGAGCCGTGGCTACTCTTTCGTTAAAAATGGTTGGCTTCATTCTTGAACCCATCTGCTCTCACCCACAACCAAGCAAATTTTATTCTTTCTTAAATCTTGTTTGAGAATCTTTAAATTAAAAAAGGAATTTATTTTTATAATAGTTGTTATTAGGTTAGATTCAAAAGGAAAAATGAAATAAATAATAAGTTATTTGTTGAACGAATTGATGTATATTAATCAAACTACCTGTGTCACTAGAGCATAGAGAGGAAGGGTCACGTAGCTGCAAAGGAATTGAACGAAGATCCTGGCAAAACATTCATGTTAAATTGTTAATGTATATTGGTAAAGATTTTTAGTACGAGTTAAAGAGGTATATGTTGGAGTTTATGTTTAAACTTCATGGATTATGAATAAGAGTTGAGTTGGAAAAGGTTAGGAAAAGAAATGTGAAAGTGTGTGTGAAAAAATGAGAAATATTTTTTTAAAAAAAAAAAACTCCATTTTTTATTTTTTTAATAGTCCCATAACTTTTGAATTCCCTTCGTAACTATTCCCAACTGCTCTGATAACGAACGGTTGCGATAGTTCACTGCCAATGGTTGCAATGGTTCATTGCCAACAATCTTCAACATAGTTGTTTGTTGTCTATATATAGACAAAGAGGCAATTAGAAAAAATTGTTTTTTTTTTCTTTTTCTGATTTTCTCGTTTACATGCTGCTGCATTTTCATATTACATAAATTTTTCATTTTTTGTGTATGGTTCCTCAAGCATTCACTTTGTTCGTTTATACAGCTGATTGGTAGTGTCACCGATCTTCAAACATTGATCCGTTCTATTCTATGAGACAATTGTTCATCAACCATTGGCGTCAATTGGAAGGAACAAATTGTCTTAAGGAGACAACTTTGTTAGGCTCGGATCCTTTCATCTCTCTGCATTTATTTCTGTTACGTACTCATCATACAGGTTCTGTTTAAATCGTTTTGTGCAGTTATAGTGTCCCTCTTAACTACTCAGATTCTGACCCTTGTGCAATTGGATGTATTTCAATTCTAAAATATTAATTATCGATAACAATCTTAAGACAATTTGGTTTGAACAATTAATCTTTGTGATTAATCACTGTTTCTGTTTGTGTAACAGAAATCACAGAGATTAATCATTCAAAAGTACATAGAATAGAGAACAACATATAATACAGAAAGATAAAATATATTAAACCCGGATTCCAACCAAATTGTCTTAAGATTGTTATCGACAATTAATATTTTAGAATTGGAATACATCCAATTGCACAAGGGTCAGAATCTGAGTAGTCAAGAGGGACAATATAATATACTACAATTGCACAAAATGATTTAAACAGAACCTGTATGATGAGTATGAAACAAAAACATATGCAGAAAAATGAAAGGATCCGAGTCCAACAAGGTTGTCTTCTTAAGACAATTTGTTCCCTCCAATTGATGCCAAAGGTTGATGAACAATTGTCTCTTAGGATAGAACGGATCAACATTTGAAGATCGGTGGCACTACCAATCAATAGTCCAAAAGAACAAAGTGAATGCTTGAGGAACCACACACAAAGAATGAAGAATTTATGTGATATGAAAATGCAGCAGCATGTAAGCTAGAAGATCAGAAGAAAAAAAAAATTTAATTATTTTCTGATTGCCTCTGTGTCTATGTATAGACAATAAACAACTATATTGAAGACTATTGTTGGTGAACCATCACAACCATTAACGGTGAAACATCGCAACCGTTCGTTATCGGAACGGTTGGGAGTAGTTACAGAGAGAATTCAAAAGTTGTGGGACTATTCAAAAAATAACAAATGTAATTTTTTTTAATTATTTCTCATTTTTTCATACACATTTTCACATTCCCTTTTCCTACCATTTTTTCAACCCACCTCTTATTCATAACCCATGTAATTTAAACATAAACTCTAACAGTATAGATCTAGAAAACGGGACACACGTACCCCATTGAGATTCTGATCACCACATTCTGTTTTTGGGAATGGAAACAGGATTTCATCATAAATTGAAGCTGAAATACATAAAAGAAAAAAGTTTTATCATTCATACAAGTAATTAAACGCATTAAAAAACAAGATATATAGTACCATTCATCAGGGATAAATTATGCGAACAGAAATGTAGTAATTTGTTCAGATAACAATTGCACCCACAAGTCTTGATCACGTAGAAATTAATATAGCAATAGTAGTATTTAAGTATTTTACAGTGGAAAATCTCGTTTTCGATATAATTACCAGAGTAGTCGCATAACTGAAATTTATTTTGCAGGACTTACCGCAGCCCATGAAAAGAAAGCAAGCTGAAAAGCATTCTGTACGTTCCAGTGAACACGCCAGAAAAGAGATATGTAAGACTTGAATTAGTCACTATAACAGTGATGTGAGAAAATTAAGAATTTTCATTTTGAAAAAAAATGATTGACGTCGTTGCTTTGAAAAAGTGGTAGAAATCACATACCTGAAAGAGCACGAAATTAATGAGGTAAAGAATAAGTCGAGGTTTGTTAAACCAGAAGAGATCATCCCCAGGTTGCACCAGTGGCACTCCCTTTACAACCTCTCCTCGTTGTTGAATTCTTTGACCCATCTTTGTTATGATCACTTGCAGCTTTGTTCCAACTAATAGAACGATCTGCATTTTGTGGGGACATTATAATTAGAAATACAAAATATATATCATGAATTTATTTTACTAGAGGCATTTTATGTGCTTACAATTAAAGGAGCAAATGGAAGCCACAGATAAGAGTACCAGCCTGTCCATATACAAACCATGTACTAAAATGTAAGTATGTATACACTTAATATATAATAATCAATAAAATGCTGTAGCTTAGTGAGTTATTATAAGATGTATTCGCTTACCGTGAGTGTTAAACAGGAGAAAAAATACTGTGATGAACCAGATTGGAGGACTAAAAAATTAGAAAGAGAGCAGTTAATTATACTATATATTTGTAAATCAAATTATGACATGTTATTTTAAGAAATGGTTGATATTTATGGCAGATTGAAATTTCGAAAATAAACAAAAAGAAGAAAAAAAAAAAAAACAAGAGCGAGAATTAATCACAAAACCTGATTTCAACGACCACTTTGAAGTCCTCTTCCAAAGATCTTTTGATATATTTCCGAAAGTTGAATTTCTGGTGACTTTGAGGCCCCAAATGCGCCTAAAACAATTAAATTTATATTTCAACAAGAGTACATTTGAAATACTCTATAACTTTTTCACATTTTTTAAAATTTATTTCAATAAATTTCATAAAAGAATTAAAATAAGTAATTCCATGTTAAGTTTATAATAATATAAACTCTGTTGCAATAAACTTACTAATAAACACTTAAGTAAATTATTTATTCAAATGACAGACACGCCTTAAACGATTAATGCATGTATAATATATAACGGCGAAAATTATACCTACATATCATAAATATTGCACTTGACATCCTTTCTTTTTCTGACCATATACATACCCCTCATTTAATAAATAGGGAGAGTAACTTGTAAACTAGGGTAGATATGTGTTAAGGATACACGATATATTTATTGTTATATAAATTGAAAGAAGGTTGTGTAAGGTGAAAAAAAAAAATGTACTTAGGGTATGTTTGATTTAAAAGAATAAAAAGATGTAAAAGTAAAAAAAAGATGAATGATTTAAATAAAAATAAAATGTAGAAGTGTACAATTCATATTATTTTTTAAAATTTTCATCTTAAATACTTTTTAGGTGAAAGTAACTAAGTACTACCTTAAGTTCTAGGGGTGTAAACATAATTTGTTTCAATATCAATATCACCATCAACAACACTTTTAACCTAAGTTAATTGGGGTTGATGGTAGATGAATCCAATGATAAATCATAAATGAGACATAAAGAGAAAGAGAGAAGGGAAAAAAGTGAAAATAAGACAAAAGAGAGAAAAAAAAAAAGTGAAAAGAAGAAAGGAGAAAAATAGAGGAAATAGACTAAAACAAGGGAATGACGGGAACATATAATTACTAATGGGTTTAACCCTTCCCCAAGAGTTATTTGTTTATTGAAACTAAATTTATTTGGGCATATGTTGATTTTATAGGTGAAAATAATATTACCAAAATTTCATAAAGTTAAATTTGAAATAATCTATTCACAATATAGTTTTAAAAAAAAAAGTCATTGTTTTATTCTAAAAATATAAAGTGACATACCAACTAGGTATCAATGAATAATTATAGAAATGGTACGTAGGTGAAATTAGTAAGGATGTAATGTGATTACCATCATAAATCCATGTCTCAAGGTCAAGTAATCTACTTTGGGAACTGACCGTACAAACTGTCTGAAGAAACAAATCTGTTGCAGCAATAAGGAAAAGCAATACAAAAATAGTTGAATAGGTGTGATAAGAGGCTATTCAATTAATAAACAAAATGTAACAAGTGACACAAACTCTTATTTTTTAAAAAAATGAAAAAAAAATATCTCATTTATAAAACGTGTGGAAATTAGAAACTTCTGTTACAATGGATCAAGGCTTCCATAAGGATACCATTGGCCAGGGGGCAGGAAATTAATAGGAGCAGTTAGAAGCAAAGTCACTAAGCTGAAAGTGTTTCCAACTTGCCTGTCTAATGTCTACAGCGTTATTTGACTTATTTCTTTCCCATCTTCTAGGAACTGATATGCATTTCAATTTTTTTTTTTAGTTGGCATTTTCATATTAGTAGAACATGAATGATATTATTTTGTGCATTTGAACTATATACTGAGTTTCCACTTCCAGCTTTAAACGTGAACTAATATGCACTAGCTATTGGCGATTATTTGTTATCTTTTTTTTATAGATACACGTACTTGAAAAAAAAAATATGAATAGGCATGACTTACAATCCAAACGAGGATGGTATTTTGGGTCCAAAAACTCAAATGTCTTCTTCCAAATGACGTTTCTCTCGCAAATCGAAATCGTTCAGGATCTGTGATAAATAATAACACATAATATTGCACCTATAAGTGTGAGTGCGTATACCAATCTAATATAAAGTAATCATTTTCTATCAAATTATATAAATTAAGAAATATTAAATTAATGTAAAAATATTGTTATTCCTTAAAATGTCTTTATTAGAATTGTCTTGTAAGAAAATAAAATATGTTCTGAAATAATTATTATTTTAAATTTTCAAAAAATATTAATTATTTTTTTCAGTTATATTCTTATAACATTAATGATAGACAACAAAATTTATAAATGAATTAATAATGATATAAGATTAATTTTATAAAATTATTAGTTATTACTTTTTTTTATCTTTTTATGACTTTTTTTGTCTTGATATGTATAAAATAACTTAATAAAAATATAATTTTAGGACAAAAAGAGTAATAAAAGAATGAGTTGATAGGTAAAAAAGAAAGTTTTTTTTTTCTGAATGGAAAAAAGAAACTCTCTTTTTATTACCTTGATAGGAGACATATACAACTATTAAGTTAGGATATAATTAACAAAAATAAAATTAACCTAGCTAGGTCTTAAAGTTTTAAAACAATAAATGATTTGGAACGAAAAAAGGAAGTGTAAGACCTAAATATTTTTGAAAGAGAACGAGTACAGTTATATATTGTCATATGCAGATGACTAACCGTGTGAAAATTGGTACTCTGCTGTCTTGGTTTCCACTTCCCACCGTTTCCACCTTCTCATCTATCGTAGCAAATAATTCAAGAAAATAAGTAACTCAGATGTATCCAAAGAGGTATACTAGTTGTTAAAGAATATAGACATTTTCTTACCTTGGCTCTACCTAGAGCCAGAGTGAGTATGCAGTAAAGGACATGAAACACAGCCAGCACGAAGATAAATATATGGAGTTGATGAATGGCATCGGATGAGACAAACGGGACTTTACCCTACGCATTAATACAATATAAACTACATTAGCTAGGACCCACTTAATAAATTAAGATTTTTAACACCGAATAAGAAAATATATGTAATTTATATCCAAAAACAGAAAATATATGTAGTTAGATTTAGGCGTGAGTTTATAACCCGGTTCATCTTACTAATTCAGCCCGATCCAAAATTGATTATGATGATAGTGTAAAATTTTGAAATTAGACCCAATATAGAAAATTTGAATTATGTTTTGAATTGTTTCAATTTGATTTATTACTTATTTTATATTCTTTTAAATCTATATCTTTCTAATAATTGTATATTAATAAAATAAAAAATTAGTTAATAGATAATTTTGTGATAATATGATATTATATTTATAATTATATTATTTATTTTAAATATATTCTGAAATATATAAATTAATTTATTTTTTATACTTATTTTATTATACAATTTAACTATAATATTGTTATGATTGATATATTACATTAAAAAGTCAGTGCCTTATTATTTATAATTTGAGTGTTGATGGGATTGGATTTAAATAAATGACCACATCAAGAATAAAGATAAATTTGTCTAAACCTCACTATTAATATTACAATATAGGTAAAGGACGACGATTCTAAACCCTTAACTGAATTAAAGAATTAAAATTTAAAACAAAGTTAGAAAATGACTACTTTTAAATGGAACGAAATGAAACTTAAGTCTCTCTCAAATACAATATTTTTCCACTTTTCAACCTGCCTCTAGCTGTTTCTTGATTAAGATAAAGTTTTAAAATGTTCACATGTGAGAGACCCTTTGATTTCAACCTGCCTCTTAAATGTTTCTCAAATACATATTTCCATCATACATTTTGTTTTCTTTCTTTTTTTCTTTTTTTGAGACCCTTTAATAAGTTTTGACGAGGTACACATGACCAGGGATTCTCTTCAAACCAAAAACAAATTAAAGTGTAAAACTCAAAACATTCTTAATTAATAATTAATGCTGGATATTTCTAACCCCATATTTATGACAAAGAACAATCTCCATTCCTTTTTCTAGTTGAGATTTTTCCGTGCATTATTTTCTACCTAAGAGTACCTTTAATGGGAGATCTTAAATTGGAAATTTAAAATCTTAGATTACTTTTTAATGGACCCTATAATATCACATAGGATTGAAAATCTCTCAAAATGTCTTTAATTTTTTTCTTTAATGGTAGATCTCATTTTGAGATCTTAGGAAGAGAAAAAGAAAAAAATATTATTTCTTTTTGAATAATATACATATTTTATCTTGAGAGATATTTTACAAAAATACATTTTTCATGTTAGAGATCTCTTCACTTTCTTTATTAAATTAGAAAATCTAATAAAGATAAAATCTTGAGCTCAAAATCTAGTATTAAATATGTTTTAACAAACTAAATCGTTCATGGAAAATTCAATATATCAAAGTAGAATTAAGTTAGGGAGAAGTATTTTTCTCTTGTCAATTATCATTAATATAGGATACACATCACATAAGGCCAAAAAAATATAGTAAACTCAAATAGATATTTGTTCTTCTAGCTAGAGTGCAAAAAGAATTGGATGCGAAACAGTATATAAATTTGTGGAACGTTTTTCTATTAATATATTTTTTAACATATTCTTTTAAATATATTTTGTTATTATTGTCAGAAATATATTGAAACAAAATTTTGTGACTTTTTCCTTATTTAATGGACTACGTACGTACTCTTAATTTTATAATTTTGAATTAATTTAAGGTATAACAAAAATGTGTTATATATATAAATGTATATTAAAGAATGTTGCAAAAATACAAGAAATATTTAACAATAAAATTTTTTAACATATTCTTTTTAACACACTTTATCATGGTTAAAATTTATTAAAAATTATAAAATTGAAATAAAAATTATTTGAGACAAAAAAAATTATAAATTTCAATAAATAATAAATATATTAAGAAAATGTGTTATTATCATGTCTGACAACATATAACATACATGAAGAAGATGTTGACCCTACATACATACCTGGGCTGCACACTTGTCCCTTGCGCCCAGCGCTAAAATGCGGCGGTTGTTTTGGTTATCGGAATCGAGAAACACCGCTAGTAATCTCCGGCCATTGGTATCCTGGTCTGACCCGTCATGATGATGATCATCTAAAGGAGGCGTGCCGTGTTTCTTGACTCTTTTGATACTGCAGGGGTGAAATGTTCCCGCAACCTTTTCTGATATGCATATCCTCGATATTACACCTTGTCCTACCGTTAGGAGCAATGATATGAACCCCAACAACATAAGCTCTGCATGCACGCATGTAATCCAACTATCAACTTAATTATTTTTCACTAAACTTTAGTTTGTTATTCAAACAAGTTAATTAATTGATTCATATACTCAAACTAACCTGATTTGATCTTTTCAAGTGACTCGTACAGAGCTCTTTTGTGCTTCTGCTTAAACCACTTCCCGCATGAATATATACACACGGTGGTGCAAGTATATATTAATATTGATAGTTAAAATTTAATACTTAGACATGTAATTAACTGATATATGCATGCATATATACCTTTCCTATGACATTGAAGATGTGCTCAATGGTGATAGATATGGAGAGCAAAACAAAACAAACAACGGCCACAGCCCAAGTAGGCGTTTCGTCTAAATTTCTTCCTCCGCTTCCTCCCATTTTAGTTGCTAACAATATGATAAGCTTTTTATTTATTTATTATTATTGCTGTTCCTTTGACTCTAGGTGTATAAATACATAACAGAGGGGTGAGGGGGGACCAAGTAGAAACTCAACTAGCTAGATCCCCGTATTCAACGTACGGGTGATATCTATATGTTCTAATAGTGGGGTTACGTACTTCGAGTGAGATTCGAACAAAGAAGGTCATTAATTAATTAATTTCATTGTTTATTGTACTTATAACAATGTTAAAAAGGAAGAATCAAATAACCCAGTTTGTTCTTCACTAAACGTGACATATATACTCTGTTAAAAAAAATAAAAAAAGACATACATACAAAGCTATTGACTTGACGCATATATATGAACGGAAAAGATATTTTGTTTTGGAGTAAAGATTGGTTCTGATTCAATACAACTCAAATGTACTAAAATATGATTATATGAGAGATAAGTAATCAATATAAGTGATGATGTGCTGTAATAAAATAGAGAGAGAATCAAAATAGAAAATCTAAAAAAAAGTATTTAGTTGACTTATATTGTTGTATCCCCAAGAGATTTGACCTTAGATATGAGCATACTTTTTTTTTTTATAAGAAATGAAATATGAGTAAATATAAATAAGTATGATATTTAATTTTTCACTTATAAATTAACATTAAAGTAATGTTATTGTTAATAAAATCTTTATGATGTCTTAATATTTTTTTTCTCGTTATTTCTTTTCATAATATTAATTATATATATATATTTTCTATTTCTCTCTTTAGTTTGGTGTATATATATATATATATATATATATATATATATATTATAATCGTTTTTGAATTAGATGATATTGATAAAATCCTTAACAATATAAGTGCAAACTAGTATATGCACTTGTAAATGTAAATACGCTATTTCCTTTTTTATTTATTTTCTTTACTTTTTTATCTTATTTTTAAAATTTGGTCGATGACTTTTTTTTTTTTGAAGGAAAAATTTGATCGATGACTAGACTATGCTTATCACTAACTTGATTATTAATTTGGCATATTAAATTCCAAAAAGTTAATACAAGTCTAAGTACAAGTTGTCTATCTATTAAATTACTAGAATGAGGTGGAGAATTGGATATGCAGACTCTTCAAATTAATGAGAGGTATATGCCGTATTATCTATCACCCAAAAAAAAGGGTATGCCGTATATATGCTGGATGGCCAAGAAGCGTCTTTTGTTTAGCCTTGGAGATATCAGATATATATGCTTTGGAGACGAAGAAACTAATAAGGAGCTTATTTTCAAGGGTAGCTAGCTGGACCCACTGACAGGACCATTGCAATTAGGCTTCGTCAACTTGTCATTGATATAGCAAACCAGACCTTAATCAGAAATTAAAAGCCCTATATCTCAAGGATTTATTGGAGGCCGGTAAGTAAACATCAAATATATATATATATATAGTGTTTTCATACGGAATATATATATATATATATAGAGAGAGAGAGAGAGAGAGAGAGTTTTCATACGGAGGTTTCTTGTCCATTAATAACATGTTTAGTTTTACATTTGGGATGTAACTTTTTATGTTTTAAATATAATTTTTAGAAGATAATAGTTATAACTTTCACATATCAAACATGATCCTTTCATTCTTAACAAATTTCCAAACTCGTTTCTCCAGAGAAGAGCAAAAGACAGTAAACCTTGCCATCCGTGTCAATGACCACCACATGGAACCACCCAACGTCCCAACCCACTCCCACCCCCCACCAAAGCCAGCCCACACTCTCGCCCACAATATTTGCTGTTGGAATTAATTGATATTTTGTGTTTACCGTACAACTTTGGTCCCTTTTTTCTGGTAATTAAGAAACGGTTCATTGTTGAAGACTATGCATGAATGCTTAATTAATTAATTTGCCAAACTCTGACCACGAAACTAGATAAGGGACCGTACCTTACGTGAAAAAATACTTTAACCAACTCCGGTTAGAGATACTAATTTTACGTAAAGAGTCAGTGAAGACATGTATAGTAGATTTTGTTCCTTAATTTGTAAAATGACAACTGATTGGATTAAATATTGATATATTATTGTTTTTCTTCGCTATCGCATTGTCATTGCATCACACACACATATATATCATACATAAGTTTCTCCTTAAATTATTAATAGCTAGGGTGTTCTGTAATTAATGACTTAAGCATATGCCACAATGTCAAAGGTGAATTAGGTTGTAATAGATGGTTTTACCTTACGATACGTTGAATTTCCAACTTTGTTTGGTGTTTTACCTTACTATAAGTTGAATTCCCAAATAGTCCAAGTATACATATCTTTACTTAGTGGCTTTGATCCATTTTCGTTGTTATCTTTTATTTTTCTTCGAATCTTCTTGGAATTAAATTTGCAAAAAAAGAGTCACTACTACAAATATAGTTTTTCACGACACACGAGCATAGATGATAATTAGTGCAAGATGATAACTACTTGTACAAATAAAAAAAAAAAAAAAAAGCGCATAGAATTGATCAAGAGAACTGAGGTGTTCTCATGGACAATAAAAGCTACCTAGCTAGGTGTAATATTTTACTTGTGTTGCGATTGACGATGACTTAACTCGAGCATTTAGTTACGTATGCATTTAGTTATCAGATAATACAATTGCTGCAACTTAGTTGACACACCTTTGTGCCAGTTCCTACATATAGATTCGATCCATGGCTCAACTTTCATGATGTTGAACCATGATTTGGAGTAATAGCTATGCAAAAAAAAAAAAATCATATAAATCATATTTTAAATTTATAATAAAAAAAATATATTGTGATAATGTTATATAAAGGTGTTTTTAATTCTCATGAATAACCATAATTGAAATTTGAAAACACATAACAACTTTTTAGAGCCAATTTGAAAACTGAGTTTCTATTCCAAAAATACTTACCAAATTTAACCCAACCGATGGTGATGCATACATAGTATTATAATCAGTGAGCTCATAAGATAATTAATGTTAATGAGCATGGTGGGATGGACGAAATACATGAGGTTGCAAAAAATTTGAACTTCCTACGTTCAACAACATTTATATAAATTTAATATTGAAACTTTATCGAAACATACAAACAAAGTACAATAAACGTTATTTGTATGGATATAAAAAAATTTATTGTTTATTTATTGATGATGTAAAACTAATTTTATATATCATTCAATTATAAATTATCATTTAAATTATTTTAAAATAATTATTTTAAAAATAAACAAATTTATTGTAACACCCCAATATTTTTATATACGTGTTAAATGTGTAATTTAGGAAATGTTTTAGATCAATTAGTAATATGTGATTAAAGGATTTTTTTTACCTAGAATAGAGATTAGAAAAATTTCAATACAATACTCCTAGGTAAAAAATTACTAATAGGTGACAAGAAAATCTAGAATAGAATTTCTAGGAACTTTACTA
>PYAF01006334.1:1648017-1659836 GCA_007407185.1 Glycine tomentella
ATTAATTTTATATTTAACATCAATATATGTATTATATAAATATTTTAATTTTAATTGTTCTTTTATTTATTGTTGTGTTTTTATCTACAAACTTGTTTTTCCTTTAAAAAAAATAACAAACTTTTTTACTCAATTTAATCTATTTTTACTTTAAATCAATAAAACTTATCTTTGTTATCAATTTCCTTATACTTAAAATTCTTAAATTTATAATTTTTTCATGGTCCTGATTAACTGATTAAGATTAATAGTTTTAAATTTTTTTCTAAAGCCAACTAAATAAAATATTAAAATTAATTCAAAATAATTACAAAATATTTTATTCTTTAAATTCAAATATATATCTAATTTATGAATTATTTTAAATTTTATCAAAATTTCACTAAACGTATAGACTTTTTTAAGAAACAAATAATAAGAAAAATTATGTGCCAAAGCAGAGTGGATTAATGAAGTTTTATGCTTATTTTTTTTCTCCTTTAATAGTAGACACTATCCTAAGTGGTTATTTTATCTTACTTTTTTACATCAATTATATTTCAACCAATATAAAAAAAAATACTTTTTTCATTGGTTGTAAAACACAACCGACAAGAACAAAAAAGAAAAAACCAAGAGGCATCACTCAAGATGACGTCTCATGATAATTAAGTACAAAAGTCCATTTAAGGTGACATTTTATGTTATCCTACAAGCCAAAAAATAACTCATGGTAGGTAAATAGTCTTTAAAACACTCTACTTTGGTACATAATTTTTGTATTACTTGTTTCATAAAAAAGTTGGCAAAATGTACAAAAAATTGAAAATTGAGTGATGAAATGTGAAAAAAAAAGATGACAAAATACATGAATTTTTTATAGTTGCAAAATGTACAATAAAATTTTGGATGACAAAATGTGTGAATTTTGAAATTTGGTGACAAATATGTAAATTTCATAATTTAATGACATAATTCACAAAAACATGAAAAATGAGTGATAAAAAAAATGTAATTAAGATTTCCTTTTAAAAATCAAGAGATTTAATTAATTTAAAAAATATATAAGATGAAACTAACATTATATTTAAACTAAAGAAACAGTCAAAGTAACTAAATTAACATTTTCCCTACCAAATCAATAATGAATAATTCTTTTAATTTCCTATATTTTAACTATATTTTTTTTAATAAAAATATATAGTTCACCTTAAAATATCGTATGTTACTATTTAGATATTTTCTTCCTTACAAAATTGCTCTTTAAAGATCTTTAATAAAACTCACCTCTACATATGCTGAAATTAAGTGAGACAAAATATCTTAATCGTACATTTGAGTTATTGCAAAGGTTGGTTGCACCAACTACAAAGTATTCCATGTGCTAAATTCCTTTTTTTTTTTTAAAGACAGTTGTAAGTGGATAAAGGCTCAAAGGAGTTCCGGGAAAGTTGTAAATAAAATTATATACAAACAACTTATTGTTTTTAACATGCTATCCTAGATTTTAGAAGATTACATAATTTTAACTTTCTTTGTTGTCGACTTCTCTATGTTATTATGGCCCATGTTTTCTTAAATGATTGCACACCGGCCACATGAAAACAATTAGATGTTATTTTCCATTAACCACATATGTTGTTTTTTAGAAAATCATGACTCGTATTTAGCCTTTGGAAAACTTACTTATAATTATGTTTCACATTCAAATATTCATTTAAATTTGATTTTCTTTAAAATAGGTTTGATTTAACTCTGTTACGTTGGTCATCAGAAATAATTCTCATAGTTGACAATCATATTTAGCACCAAAGCAAGTTAGAATTTAGTTATTTAGATTGAATCGCATTAGTTGACGGTCGCCAACTAAATTAATTGTCAGCCGATGATAAAAAAAATCAACCTCAATATCAAACACTTTTAGAGCCAACAAAAATCAATGTATTGAAAAATATATGATTTAAAAAAAAATCATCCATCTTTCGTTCCCACATGGAAAGGTGTTGGCTCACTTTAATTGAAAAAGAAGATAGAAGTGGAAGATGGAGACAAATAAAGCTGAGCAAAAATGGACCTGCAATAACACATGAAGATTGAAGATTGCATCTTGAGGATTTTTGTGCTGCATCGAGAGGGAAGGTTTCACTTGATAAAACGAGAATGTTCGTATCTAGGAACGTCCACCATAATAAATAGAAAAGTACATAATATTATCCACTGTCTCATTATAGTATTATATTAAACTAGCATAGAAGGCCGTGCGGTGAGAAAAGCTAGAGAGAAAATGTCAAAGAAAGTGGATCCAGAATGCACAAACAATTGACACATCATAGATCAAAATTGAGGCTGGACAAATTTAACATAAAAAGATTAGAATGCACTCTCAGATATATATAAAAAAAACTAAAGAATACACTCTCTTAAATCTTATTTGATTATCAGTTTACTCTTTCTTAGATACTGAAACGTGTCATTTTTCCTTTTATACTTTTAACTTTTAAATGAAAATTATTTTAAATTAATTATGCGTATTGTTTTTATAATTTTGAAAAATTCAATTAATAATTTTAAATTTTTATGTAAGTAACTATACATGTTTTATAAATAATTTAAATTTCTTATCTTTTATTTATTTACTAATCCATACTTGTAAATTTTTTGCATGGATTTAACAATATTCTTCAATTCTCTAGTTTTTGCTAATTATGTACAAGTAAACGATGTGTCAAAAATAAGTTATATCACTACTTTATTGCTTCTTATGCCACAATACACGGATTAAGAACAAAAGAAGTTAAGGACACAAATTGCTTTATTTGGTTGATTTTATCTTTTTGGCAAACCTGTGTGTTCTTGGTGAGCTTGGTTTACAGAAAACAAGCAAATCCATCAATGGTCGTGTTGACGGAATAGTGGACTATGATTAATATTTTGCCAATTGCCATTAGATATAGGAGTCCTATTGCTGATAAGATATATTTTAATTAACACTTGGAAAAGTTGATGTTCCAACAACCATCTAATTATTGCACAATATTGTCTTTCAATATGAAAGGGTCATCGTCATCCTTCCCTTTTGTGTCTGGATTTTTAGGAAAATTAAGGTAGAAGCTTGTTCAGGAGATAGTAATATCCAAAGAAGAAGAAAAAAAGAAGGAATGTTATCGTCAATTATATTTTAGTGGCAAGAGAAATTATGAGATCAACCATATTTTGTCACTTTGCACATTTTTCTAAAACTAAAATGACTATAAAATCGTCCATGAAACTAGTATTTCTAATAAATTCAGTATTGATTTAGATTTATTCCTCACCCATCTTTTCCCTTTTTATGAGTTTCTCTTATACATTTTGAGTCCAAAATTAATTCTCGTTCAGAATATTGCAGTTGTTCTTCCCTCGCCGTATATTTTTGCAGCGGACTCAAATTTCAGTGGGCTTTTTACTTTTTAGAATGCTCGTGTAAATGCATCTCGAATTTTTTCGAGCATGCACAAGTTGGGTTGAGAGCCTGGGAGCCTGGGAGCGCTTAATGCAATATAAATGCAGTTGTGATTTAAATAAATTATGCATAATTTTATAATTTTGAATGATCTTAAATCATAAATTTAAAATTAATTATGTTTTTCTTATAATTTTAAATATAAATCATTTTACCTAAATTTAAAATGGCTTGAAAAATCTACAAAGAATTTATTATAACAAAGGGACAAACATAAAACAATATCAATAATATAATGTGATTTTTCTTTTAATTTTAACTAGGAATTGGAAAGACTTTGAAATTAAGCTTTCGGTGGGAGTGGAAGTTAGGTAAATTGCATTTTTGAGTAACAAATTCAAGATTTGAATCTTTCACCTTATAAATAAAGTTGAAGTCTAAAATAAATAATTGTGTTAAATACTCAAATGGAGAGTTTTACTCCCAAATATACTAAAAGAATTATTTATTCTAGTGAAAGATGTTGTTGTCTCTATCAAAAGAAAGTTTTATCTATGTAGGGTTTAGTTTTTTTTAGTAGCTTTTATAATTTTTAAAAGGAAAAGTTATGTCAAATGTATTTTTTAAATTTTTAAGAAATTGAACAACTTGTTTTTTTATAAAAGAAATAGGTGAAAAGAACTTAAAAAAATACTAATTCTTCTTATCTATCGGTTTCTCTCTCTGTCTCTCCCTTCTTTCTTTTCATTTTGCCTTTTTTCTAAAATAAAGGAAAAAATAGACAAATAACTGTTATAGTATTTTTAAAACTTACTTTGATATTTAACCTAAAAAATAACTTTTAAATTAAAAAAATAGATAAAGCACGCCTACCTCTAGCCAGGCTCTAGGTCCTCTACTGTGATCAACCATTGGTACACACATCTTAGCCACAGTATATAATTCCCCACAGTAGTGACTCTTTTTCTCAAAATGTGATTTGATTGTTTTCAATCTTTATCAGTAAAATAGTAATAGACAAGGGGTTATCACATCTTTTGACACCCATGACAGGGAACTTCTCAAGTTAGGAAGATGGTTATGATATTGTCATATGAAAGATTATACATAATTTAAACAATTTAAAATAATAACCTGCAATTAATATATTAGGTGCATCGCAAGAAATTTATATATTTTTATATAAAAATGAAACTTACTGCATTTTAAATTGCGTACTGATCTAGCTAGATTCCAACCAATTCACTCAACCTAATATAAGGATTTTAGGAGTCTTTTAACTCTTGAAGCTGGAAAGAACCAGATGAGTAGTAGGTCCGGTTTGATTAAGATAACCTTATCACGATTTAGTGGTAATGAAAGCTCTTGAAACATATCTAAACCTCAATCCAATTAAATCTTTGATCTATAATTATGCTTGCTTAAAATTAGTATAATATCCAAAAGAGAGATAATGACTCTAGGCACCTATTTTCTCTCTTAGATGTTTCGTCCAAACTCAACTTTGGTAAAAGTAACTGTTTATGGGTGTGATAGCCCAATTGCAGGTCAGTCAGTAATCATGGGGATACCCTTTGTCTCCTATGATGGACCCACCCAGCTCTTTGTTTTTTTGAACTAAGCTAAGCATAGGGCATCTTTACAAATTAGCCATTATACGGAAAACAGGACTACTTACATAATTAGCAAACCAATATTTACATGTTTTACAAATGCAAAATAGAGTTAATTAAGAGCTATATAAATCCCATATTAGTAAAATATTATGGTATTCGTATGCCTTCAACCAACCATCGGTTTCGGTTTTCTCTAAATATTTAGATTCGAATTCTATACTACTATTCATTTGTTTATGTTTCGATAAGAACATAAATATAACAGCAATATTATATTACCTTATAGTATTTTCTAATCAATCCTTCCAATATTTTGTAAAAAAATGGAAAACAAAATCTCTTATTTTTTAAAAAAAAACATGTAAAGTAGTTATGTTTTTATTTGATACTTAATAGAATCTTTTAAAAAATTATAATAGAATTTAGTATATCGTATGTATAAATATGAAAATTCTTAAATGAAATATTCATACACCAACAATACTGGAAAGGAGACATGGACATATGATGAAGGGTACGGTGAATGCGGGCGATAAATAAGACTAAAAACGAAACAGGGGAAAGTTGCTTATTGCCAGACAAAGACAGAATCAAACCACAGGAACAGGACAAAGACATATTGATTAAAGAATTGTGATGATTCATTTGGTATGTAAATTAATTTTGGGTGAAAAGATTGACCCTTAATTATTTGATAGGATGGAAAGGCAGAAATTTGGATGGTTGAGAATTCATAAGTCACAAATTTTCTTTCTCCTTTATTGGCAAGATTGTGAAGGAAGGAATGAAACTGGTCAGAGTTGACATGTTTTCATCCATTTAAATACTATTTGTCACATATTTCTATTCTTTTATCAACCAAATTAAATAAAAAAATGAAGTCTCTATTTTATGAGTATTAAGCAACTTTTGCATATATATATATATATATATATATATATATATATATATATCAATTATCAAACTAGAGTCTCCAGGTTGGGGTGGTCTCTTTTTATTTTGATTGATACTGATTAATAATACTAATTAGTACGTGTTTGGTTAATTATTGAAACTCATGTTTAACGAAAAAATACGTGTTATAAGACATAAAAGCTAAAACATTATGTGAGGATTTTTTTTTTTAACGTTTGGCAAACACACCCTTACTTAATAGTTAATAATTAAAGTTCATTAATTGATTCACACGACTGTTATATCTTTATGTGTCTATTCCGTTAGGGTATGTAACTGAGCCTGTTGTTTTATAACAAAAATCGGACACAAAGACAAAAGCCTCGCCGTCAGTTCACTCTCAATCTCACACTTTCTTTCTCTGATTCTCTATGCTGCAATGGCTTTAATAAAGTCATTACACTACATGTCAATGTCTGTGTCACAATGTTATGTTACCTAGCTTTCCATCCAGAAAAAGAGTTCAGAGAAAACCACGGGGGAAAAACAAGGGAATTTTACTGCCTCCATGCCACGTGCAATGTCAACAGAAGTGGAAGAAACATTCTTAATTTTCGTGAAGGAGAAATTAAAAAAAAAAAAGAAAAAAAAAGAGTGACCAAATGATCCAAATCATGAGTCGGTCGACTTTGTAATTAATAGCTGTTTTATGCTGATGCATCGCTTCAATGCCTAGTTTGTTCCAAAGAATGAATAAATGATGCAATTTTCAGCTTTTTTGTATAGAAATAAAAATAAAAAATAATATATATATATATATATATATATATATATATATGCGGATGAATTAATAGTAATCATGGGCCTCTTTTATCTATATTTAGAAGAATTCGTCAATTAAAATCATAAGCCTTTTTTTGTCTTTACCAAAAAAGAATTATTCAAAGCATGCATCCTAATTCACCTGCGTTATACCAATAATGACTTATTTACTGTTTGAGAAGATAATGCAGGATATCCTATTTGCATCATGGTCATGGCTAAAGCACAAAGGTGGGGGTATGTTTTCATTATTCATTAGTCAAGTTTTTTATTTATTTTTTATGTATTATTCATTATTCATTAGTCACGTTCATGTGTTCTCGGTTGGTCAAATACAGAAGGAGCTTTTTGGTTACTGTTACGTAAACTATAAAGATAGGAGTAATGTTTACTGGTTTTTACATATAGGGGTAACAGAATTGGATTTTGTCAAAAGCTGCTGATAAGATGGGATTTTGTACAGATAGTGTAATTATCCTCTGTATTCATTGAGTACAGAGCGTTAGTTAATTAATTTGGCAAATTGGCATAGTTGGGGTAGAGGATCTATGAGAAGTCGGGTTGGTTATGTAATGGCTCAAATTGTGTGAGGGTTGAGTACCTCTTCTACCCTTTTCCGGTCCCTCTATCTTAATGCATTAATTTTTTTTACTGTTTGACAAAATAAGGTTGGCTCAACCGAGATTAGTGAATGATTAGAGAATTAGAACATTTTACTCTATACATGTTAAGAATAATCTCTTAGACACGGTGTATAAATACTTGATAAACATTATCTTTATTATCTTATACTAAAGATATACATCAGCATATTATAACGATTTATTTATCTTTTCTGATACATTAGCCATTTATTTTCGTCTAAAAAACCATTTATTTATCTAATAGGGTAAACAACCCAAAATATCTCATAACTATATCTTTAATTATTTGTCATAACGACATAGGTTAAATAGATATATATTTTATCTTATCTAGAATCTTTCTAACTAAATTAACATAGTTAGACAGTTAGACCAAACATAACAGCTTTGGTATTTCAAGAGGCAAAAATAGAATGAATTTGTTTGAAGAAACCAAAACTGGAAATTTTAACGAAAAATATATATTTTTCTGTACTTTTTTTTTATTTAAGTTAAAATGTATACAACCGATTTCATATGTAATATACAAATCGAGAATGCATAAAATTAGGAATGAAAAGTGATGTAAAAATGCACAATAAAGCCTAAAAAGATGGATGTAGTTTTTTTCTTCTTTTTTCTTTTTTGAAATAAAGATGGATGTAGTTAAAAACGTACAAAATGAACTTAATCATTAAATATCTAACTTTTCTTTTATATTTTAAAAAAATAAAAGAATTTAAAATTGCCATCACTTTCGGTAAGAAAATATTCCTTAAATTGCAACACTCATCAATTAATTAACAGTGAGTTTAATTTCAAATATAATCAATTCTTCATTGATCCCCTATTTTTAACTAAGAAAATTAATAACCTTTGAAAAGGGTCATTAGATATTTAACGAATTCTAAAAAAATTATATAGGGCGCCTGTACATAAAAAGGATAGAATGACTGCTATTGTCAGTATCCTAAAATCAAGATGAAAAATAAACCCGGAAAGGAAAGCATGCTTTTTATATCAAGCATTTTGATGGAAAAAATTATTGTTGAACACTCCCAAAAAATGGGTGTAAAACGTAAATGAAAGAGAGAGAGAGAAAAGGAAAAAAAGAGTAAGAGAGAGAGAGAAAACAAGAAAATGTTATGTGATAATAATAAAAAAAAGAAGATAAAATAGAAACAAAAATGGGTACCAATAGATATATGAAAACTATTCTTCTTTGGTGGCAGACATCTAGACTATAACTAACTTTAGTCATTGTTTAACATCTTGTGGTGCATATTTGCCACCTTTTTAGGTTTATACTTTATACCCAAATTTCTGAAACCATTCATTCGCTAGCAATATAAATAATGTTTCCTAAAATATTAAGTGAGTTACACATACAAATATAACTACAAGAAATATAGGATCATAAAATAAATAATAATAATATTTTTTTAGTTTAATTTTCTTGTATCGTAACTGTAAGAAATCATCATAGTTATTCTTTTCTTTTTTTGACTGAGTAATAGTTATTCTTTTTAAAATAGTTATTATCTAAATTAATAAATTTACTATATATGATAGTTTATAATTAGATGATTGTATAAAATATCTTTATAGTGTATTTTAATCAAATTTATATTTTTCTAAAAAATATTTGAATATTTATGCATGCTAACTAATTACTAGTATATAATTTGATTTAATGTAGTAAACAGATAATAAAATACTTCTTGTCGGTGACGTATAATAAAGCATAATACAATTGATATTTTTTTTATTTCCCTTCATGTTAGCATACCAAAAGAGAAGTATCAAAGCCAACTCCAATTTTTCAGTCAATATAACCCCACTTTTGATGTGGACTAAACCGACTTTTTTTTATGAAACTTGCATGACTTTAGCACGAGGACAGACAAACCTTTAAGTCACGTCCATATCTAATTGTCTACTATCCCTTTGTTGGCATGTGAAGATATATGTATATTCTGTGGGCATCTTTTAAAACTAAGTTAATGCACTACCCAAGAAGAAGAAAAAAGTCATTAATTTCATTGCAAAATCTAATGGAAATCAAAAGATCGAGCTTGAAAACTAATTAAGAAAAACTATTATAATATAGGTTAAATCCTGTCACTATCAGTGTAAATAAAACTACAATGCCAACTAATAAAAAATTATTACTAATATCAAAAGGTAATTAGTATATATAAAAGTAATAACAAATTTATCCTACGATGATTGTAAATTTTTTTAGTATATAGATGCTGATCCGTATATAATTAACTAATAGGAATCAGTTTGTCATGTTCTTAGAATATTACTAGCTAATACGACTGTGATAATCATAATCCATTTGCTAACAAATACGACAAAGTTAGAACTTCGAAATTAAAGCATCCTATGGTGGACACTACAAGCTTAGTCACTAGGAAGAGTGTATAACTCTGCAATGCAAACACATTGTGAACAGAACCCTAGTATACAAGCAATGTATATTTACTATAAAAGGAACAACACTAATTTTGATTTTACTCCCTTGCTTTTATTTTTCCATGTAATTAAGTATAGAAAAATATGTCAATATCTTAATGTTTAGTTACTTTACACCAGCAACTTTCTCGTAACTCGCTATCAGTATAAATTCTGCCTATTCTTTCTTATGCAAGTATCTATGATCAAGTTACATACTTATTTCATTTTCTTAACTTCGTCGATAATGACAAATGATTGCGTTTACACCTCTTTATAAATAGTTATTTAAGAAAAGTAAAAGTTAAAAAGCGGAATTAACCCGTGCATGCCAATATTTTAATTAATATTACTTTATAAAAAGATATTACTCAAAGCATTATTGGGAATCACTTCTTATAGGAGTGTTTTGATTATGCATGCACTGACAAGGCTTGTCTCTAGCAAAGACAGACAAAGTGATACAATTGAAAGGAAAGAAATATTAAATAGTTTTTCAAAAGCTCTTGAAAAGTTTTGTCTTATTTTATACAAAGTAAATTATATTCGTATTTTCTGTGGTTTTTGTTCAAATTTTACTCAATATTCCTTCTTTTTTTGCACATTATTTTTACTTCATTCTATTAACGTCGTTAATTAATATCAATTGAAATATGTGAGTAGACAAAATTATCCTTACATTTTAATTATAAAATCAAAATTATCTTCTCTCAATTAGTTTCAGAATTTAGGATTCACATTTCATTCATCTTCAACATTTGCGAGTATTGTTCATCTTCCTCTTGTTGGCGACTTCTTCTTCAACATTTAGGGGATGCGAGTTCTTCTTTTTTTTACGACGTTCACGTTCCATTCCTCTTTCGCGAGTTCTTCATTGTTCCTGATTCAGTTCGCGAATTCTCCATTGTTCATTTTCCCGTTCGTGAGTTTTTCACTGTTTCTCTTCCGATTTGTGACGTTCATGAGCATCTCCGTTTGTCTTCCTCTTTGACATTCATGAGCGCTCTATTTCCCTTCCTGTTCCACGATTTCTATTCACGCTAGGGTTATACTTATAAGTGACCACTAGACCTTGCATATAGGTTACTTTTTAAGATTATTTATTTGTTTTTGATTATTTATTGCTGCCTATGATTAAAATTGTATTGATATTTGGGACCACAGGAAACACAATGGATGAACTGAAATCATTTGTTTATTATTGTTGATTAAAATAGTGTTGATGCTTGGGATCATATGAACACAATGGATGAATTGGAATACTTGGAATATATGACTGTGTGAACAACATTGCTAATGATTTAGACTTGCCACCATGTCACCCTTTTATTTTGTGATTTTGTTCTACTGCTAGTGGTAAAATTCTTCCCCTTAAGAAGGATGAGAGGAAGGGTGTTAACATTATATTACCAACAATGTCCAACAAAAAGTTGAATTTATGTCCAATTACAAAAAAAAAAAAAGAAACTCTTGAGATATTTTCAGGTTTAGAAGAAAAAGATGAAAGTATTTTAGACATAAAATTTCATTAAAAGTTATGTGACTAGCATGTGTCTAATTTCTGTTAGATTATTAAACGATGTTTAGGAAGGAGGGAGTCTAGATGTAATGTGAGCTAAACAATTAAGAAGTTTTTTTATAGGATGTAAAAAGGAAGAGTATCGAGTGAAATTTGAGCAAAACATATGAAGGTACGAGCAAGGTTGTCAAAATCGCGATTCTACGTAAAATCGTGGAGGCCTCATAGAATCGAATCGTAGAATCGTAAGAGTCTATTTCAGACAAAAAAAAAAAACTAAATTACCTATATATAAATATGAAACAATGACATAACTAATTTTGTCAAATTAAATGAGTACAATTATAAATAATGGATACTAAAAAATTCAAAATAACAATTGAAGTATTAAAGTTGATAACACAAGTGTATTAATAAAAAAAGAGTGTAAATAGAAATCACTTAAATTAAAATAAAAGTCCAAT
>PYAF01006334.1:1659936-1670699 GCA_007407185.1 Glycine tomentella
ACATAACTAATTTTGTCAAATTAAATGAGTACAATTATAAATAATGGATACTAAAAAATTCAAAATAACAATTGAAGTATTAAAGTTGATAACACAAGTGTATTAATAAAAAAAGAGTGTAAATAGAAATCACTTAAATTAAAATAAAAGTCCAATTTTTAATATAAAAAAATGCGTCAAAAGGTAGCAAAAAGAGGTGCAGGAAGCAAATATGTTATGGATCTGGCCCAAATATGAAAAAATTGTTATTCGAAACAACGTCGTTCCTAAACCAGCAGACTCGGGAAAACGTAGTAGAATCGCGATTCTACTCAGAATCGAGCGATTCTATGTAGAATCGTGCGATTCTACTCCGAAAAAGAGTCTACGTCTAAGTTAACTCGTAGAGAGATAGTAGACTCGTAAAATCGAAAGATTCTACGATTTAAATCGAGAATTTGATAACCATGGGTACGAGTATAATTCACTCATATATATATATATATATATATATATATGTTTATCTAAAAAACTCTTATCTTGATAGTCCTGATATAAATTGTTTTGATCCAACTACTATAGCAACTTCTTTAATTAGTTAAATTGGTTGCATCAATATCAATGAGAACCTAACGTGCGTTGGAGGATGTATATTTGTAGAGACTTCGATGCTCATTTAGCATAGTAAAAGAACATTATAGGCGGAATAAAATGTATTTGATGAAAGGAACAATGCAAGTATTTATAGAGAAATTTTGTGACTTGTTTAGTGATTTTACATCGTCATCCTATTATATGTCCCCTTAGAAGATCAATTGCATATTACATTAAGCATACCTAAATAAGCAACATGCATGCTTATGTCAATGGTGGTGACATGATTTCAGGAATTGGACGCCAATTGACTACTAAATCGAGGATCGTGTTTGAAGGGGTGAGTCCAACGTGTTATTGACATGTGAAGAGTGATCCAATCACATGATTAATTTTCGAACTATGTTTGCCAGAGCGTGATATCATTCCAGTTAAGAAACTAAAGAGAAAAAAAAGAAAAAAAACTAACCAACCCCTTCTTTACAAAAAAAAAAAAACTTCCATATTCATGTTTGAACAGATGATACTTAGTATTAGTGATTTTGATAGCTATTTGACGTTTTACCTACAAGAATGAAGGCTGCTGAATCCAATTTAATAACTCATGGAGGATTGAATTCAAAACCTACAAACTACCCAAACCTTTCATTATTATTTTACACTAGTTAAGCAACCGTTAGTCAACCAAATCCTAGTTGACCCTGTAATTGCTTGCTAAAGAATAAAGATATGAACGTGCAATAGTTATCTATCATAATTTAGCATCAGAGAAAGTAGCATTTAAAGACCCTGTCCTATTCGATTTATTTCAATCTGAAAGTTTTGCAAATTGTTGTGCCAATTCTATATATAGCTGTCCAATTGTGAATGCTATAGTTATTTATCAATATACATTACACGAAAAATGAAATTAATTGTTAACTCGACCCCATTAGAATTAGATTTTACCCCCCGGAGTACATGCTACACGAACTGATGGGAATGAAGGGTCTATTTTTGCAGAGAAAAAAACACATAAAAGAAAGACAAGTAAGTCATAAAGTTGCAGGCGCGTGAGAATATGACGACTAGAAAAATATGAAAAAAGGAAAGAGTGATGAGACGTGAGATATGTAAAGGAGTGGACTGTTGATTCAGAGGGCTCCTCTTTCTAAAGTCTGATAGCCACTGATTAGGAATGAGTCCTAACAACTAACAACACGCCCACCATACTTGCTGCCAAACCAAACCCAATCCACACTAAATAGTATCCTTATCCTACCTCTCTCACTCACTTCAATTAAAAAATATTTATTACAATAAAGAAACAAGCAATGTGTAAAGTGTTAAAAGTTTTTTTTTTTTTTTTTATGTTGACATTCAATTACAAAGATATTATATTTAATGGCTTTAATTACTAAGGTTTAAAAAATAGTTGTGCGCAATTTTGATTATAATGCTAAAGGTTTTTTTTTTACTCGCGACCCCAATTGGGTTGCATTGACTAGGGGTGTTCATCAACCGATCTAAACCGATGTAAACCGCAGTGACCGAACCGAAAAATCGAAAACCAAAATAACCGAAAATCGAAAAATCGAAAACCGAAAAAAAATAAAAAATTTTCACCGGACTGGATCGGTTTTCGAATTGGCCGGTGAAAATCGATCCAATCCAAACCGATCCAATTGTAAACCATACCTTACCCTTTATCTACTTGGGCTTATTTCCTATCATAGTCCAAAAACCAAAAATCCAATACATTGCTCCTTATTTTGTCCAATGAACGTGTTTGTCTAATGAAAATTAGAAAATGATGTTTGTTTTTCTCCAATAGATGTGTTTGTTTATGTTAGATACTCCTTATTTTGATAAAAATAAGTCTCATAAGTTTTACTTTTAGACTTTTTAAAAAATCGAAAATCGATCCAATCCAAACCGAAAAAAATTGAATTGGATTGGATTGAATTTGAAAAAAATTTCAAACCGAAGAAATTGGATCAAATAATTTTTTGCTTCAAAATCGATCCAATCCAGATCGCGAACACCCCTAGCATTGACCGACTTGTTCATAATTTTTCACAATGTGAAGGATTGTGACAAAACCCCCAATCATAACTTTTATGTTTGTATTTGTGTCGCCGGTAAACTGGATGCAACGCCAAAACAATACAGTAGTTGCTTTGGAATGTGGAATTTTTTCCTTCAACGCGAATAGAACTTGTTTCCAAACACAGTCTACAACCTTGATAACTTCCCTATACAACCTTGACAATTACAATTTAAAACCATGATAACCACCTTAAAAATAAACTAAGAATGGATTTTTATCGTTTGACCGTGTAGTACGGTGTATGCTAATTAAACATATTTTTATTTGTAGTTAGTTAGCATCGGTATTTAATATTAACACACTTTAAAGAATTTAGTGATTCCATTTAATGAACCGTATGGCTCTAAAAAATGTCGAATATCACAGGCCTACAAATAAAATCAGCTGGAAAAAAAGGTAACATTATTTTTCTACGTATGGTTGACGAAGTAACCTATAAAACTTTCACTTGAATTCAACCATGGTATTCATTGCCATAATATTTACGTACCTAATAAAATGTGTGGTGGGTTAAGATGTCAGGTTGAATTTTTCTGTGAGGGAAGAAGGGGAGAAAAATAATGTAGCAGAAGATGTTTAATCAACCAATTGAAGTGAAATGAATGAAAGGGCTCCTTGGTTCCTTTTTTGGTTGTGTTGGTGTTGGTGGAGGGCCTCACCCACAACAACACAAGTGATGGAAATAATTAATGATAAAGAAGAAAAAAAAGATAAAGTTAAGTGCAAAGCAAAGAAGAAAGAAGGTGGGGGAGTGCGGGTTCTGTACTGTCTTGGCTTGTCTCCCCACCCAACACACACACACACACACACACACACTCTCTCTCTCTCTCTCAAACATAACCCTCCCAACCCAACCCAAGTCCAAAAGGCTCTACCACATTGGCTTTTGTTGCCTTTTGTTTCTGTGCCTCCTATACAATTGTCTATGTCTGCTGTTTCTGCTCCCTCTTTCAAGTACCTTCAAATGGGAGTGGAATAATACTTTGAATTTCTTGTTATTATTTGATTGACACTCTTCTCTTCTTCAGTTCTTCTTCCCACCATGTCCTCTGTTCCACTCCTCCCCTGTTTTTATTCTTCTTTTCTCCCTTGTGGTGTCCCTCCAAACATGAACTCCTTTTTCATGATTTGACCTCATTTCCATTTTGTTACAGTTCTCACTTTCTGCCTTTCTTTTTTTAAAAGCCCACTTGATTGATTGCACTCTTGGCCTCCTTTATCCTCTCTTTTCTCTGTTTTTTTTTTTTATTATTATTATTATTCTCTTTGGTTTCCCATTTGAGTCCCACTTCAGAAGAGAACCAACGAACAACAACCACACTGGGGTGTGTTCATGGAAATTGATCTGAATGATGATGCAGTGACGAGTGAGGCTGAAAAGAGTGCGTCTTGCAATGAGGAGTGTGACAAAGGTACTGCTTTTGCGTTGTCCTCTTCAACATGTTCATCCTCTGCCTTCTCCTCCGCGCGTGTGTCTTCTTCTTATCTTGAGCTTTGGCACGCTTGTGCTGGCCCCCTCACTTCCCTCCCGAAGAAAGGGAATGTGGTGGTGTATTTCCCACAAGGGCACTTAGAACAAGCTCCATCTTTCTCTCCCTTTTCACCAATGGAGATGCCAACCTATGATCTTCAGCCACAGATCTTTTCTAGAGTTGTCAATATTCAGCTACTTGTGAGTGTGCTCAAACTGAGCATGAAACTTGTATTGGTTCTATTTGTTTATTTGGTTTGGTTTAATTGTATTTTTCTCTACGAATAGGCCAATAAGGAGAATGATGAGGTTTATACACAGGTTACTTTGCTTCCCCTGGCTGAGGTTGGTTTTTTGTTATTATTCTGTTTTGGTGCATCTTTGGTTAATTTTGGTTTTTCCTTTAGAAGGATGACAATTTCTTATTACTTTGAGCATTGTTTGTAGTATTTAGAGGGAAAAGAGCTTGAGGAATTGGGAACAGATGAAGAGGGAAATGAAACAACACCTACAAAGTCAACCCCTCACATGTTTTGCAAAACTCTTACAGCCTCAGATACCAGCACTCATGGGGGGTTCTCTGTCCCTCGCAGAGCTGCTGAAGACTGTTTTCCTCGTTTGGTGTGACACCTCACATGTTCTAGTTTTGAATTTCTAGTAACATGAAATTGTTTAGGAGTTTTGAATTCATTGTCTCCCTGGGTGATAAAATTCTTTTTGTGCTCACTACAGGATTATAAGCAGCAAAGACCTTCTCAAGAGCTTGTTGCCAAAGATTTGCATGGTGTGGAGTGGAAATTTCGACATATTTACAGAGGTAATTGGAAAAAAATTAATTAAAAAACTGTGTGTGTGGCTGGCTTCATAATCTTATATTGATATAAATGATATAGAAAGTCCTTGTGGTAATTTTTGTCAGGTCAGCCAAGGCGGCATCTGCTCACTACTGGCTGGAGTATTTTTGTTAGCCAAAAGAATCTTGTTTCTGGAGATGCAGTTCTCTTTCTTAGGTGTGTATGTGTGTGTGTGTTCAAGTAGGATTTTGTTT
Source organism: Glycine tomentella (assembly GCA_007407185.1). Lineage (NCBI taxonomy): Eukaryota > Viridiplantae > Streptophyta > Magnoliopsida > Fabales > Fabaceae > Glycine > Glycine tomentella. Next base: position 1,665,118 of record PYAF01006334.1, read on the forward strand.
TAAGAATATAATAAACACTGATAGTGTAAAGAATTATTACACTGTCACAGAGTCACTGAATTTCAAACCGCCAGCCATGTACAGTATAAGTTTGTTTGATTTTCAAAATAACTACCTTAAAAGTCATACAAAAGGATGATTTCTGATTAACGGTGTAAATTTTTTTACTTTAACTGTTCATATCTATTAAACTATTGTTTTAATTGGTATTGATATGTATGTTCTTTCTATATTGTTTTAGCAATCAATGTTATGTTGTTCTTTTGTTGAAATGAATAGTATCCTTTATTGATTATTAATATTAAGGGAACTTCTTGTCATAGTGACTGAAAGTACCAATTAGCATTAGAAATCCGTAGGGGAAACAAAAAAAAAACTTCTCATAGAACATATCTCTAAACCTCTGATATTTTTTGTTCACGACTATCCAGAATTTATGTCTTACCAAAATCAGAAAGCTTGGAAAATGAGTGATAATAATATCCTTATAGTGGATCCTTATTGCTCATTAATTTCTTTGTAGGGGTGAAAATGGAGAATTGAGATTGGGAATCCGAAGAGCTGCTCGACCGAGAAATGGTCTTCCTGAATCCATTGTTGGTAGTCAGAGTTATTATCCCAATTTCCTTTCTTCTGTGGCTAATGCTATATCCGCGAAAAGCATGTTTCATGTTTTCTACAGTCCAAGGTACTATACTAATGAATAAAAAAAATTCGTTTTGCAAGGTGTTTGAAGTACAAACTCTAATGATTACCTTTCATTATCATTATGTTGTTGGAAATTATAGATGAAACATCAATTTGAGGTATGTCATGATGACTTATCTGTCTGTTAGTATTGAATCTTAGTTACAATGAAAGTGAAGTATTAGAATATTCTAGTTCATATGGTAAGGTATGTAGAAAAGTAAGCACCCGAATAAAGCATTTATCCTTATTAGGAAGCGCTAGATAGATAGCTCACATGTGTTATTTAATTTCTCCTAGTTGTCTGTTATTCTTCCAATAAGAGCTTTCCATCCTTGTCAAGGAAGGGATTTAATGCTAAGAAATAGACAGGTAGGCTTTATCAGCAAATATATCCTTATCATCTTGGTGTTGTCCGAAATACTTCCCAAACCATACATGGACTGGATAGTTAGTTGTAGATAGAACTACATCAGCTTCTGTTAACCAACAGCAGAACCATATTTGGCAGTTATGGATTTTAGTTCTAGCTGAGGTTCTCAGGTGAAATCACATTTTAGGATTGTGGTTTGGAAACTCCTGACCATACTGTGATATTTCATGTGAAAAGGAATTGGATAACCCTCTTCAGCTGATTTAATTTTCCTCTTTCATTTTGTGTTCCTTTTTCCTCCTCCTTAGGCTTCCCTGATCATCCTGCTACCTACTTTTCCGTCAACAAAATGACCACATGTTTTTATCCATATTCTATCATCAGATGATTGAAATTGTCCATTTGACCTGTAACTTTTAGCTGCTTTGTTATATTGTTCTGTTGTGTCAAATAGTAAGGATCCTATGTTCCATTTGACTGTTCATTTGCCGGTAGGATCCTTACATCTTGCGCCATGTTCATTATTGTGAGGTTATTCTTGTTTCTTGTTTGATAAAGGATTTCAGCGTACTCATGATAGGTATATGAATCTAGCAACAGATTTGTAACATTTAAATTTGGTATAATACAGAGCAAGTCATGCGGATTTTGTTGTGCCCTACCAAAAATATATCAAAAGCATCAAGAATCCGGTGACCATCGGGACAAGATTCAAAATGAAATTTGAAATGGATGAATCTCCGGAAAGAAGGTCAACTAGCTACAACACAGTTATAATATTTTAACCATTACTTCCATGAACAAAACAAAATATCTATAGGAATATGACATTTTCTTCCTGTGTTGCAGGTGTACTAGTGGTATAGTGACTGGAATGAGTGATTTGGATCCCTATAAATGGCCTAAGTCAAAATGGAGGTGCTTGATGGTACATTTGCTATTTTTTCTTTTCAAACTACGCAGAATGTTTTGACCTTATATTGTACATTTAGCATTTGCTCTGGATTTTATCTTCACCGACTTTGCCATTGAAGATATGTTATGCTTCATCAACCCTTTATTGATGATGCATTTTCATGTGAGGTTTTTTATTTATATATTCCTTTTATCACTTTCTTTTGTAGTTGCAGTTCATTGAGAAGGGTTAGGATAAGAAATTAATAACTCTGATTTTAGATACCCTCCTCAAACTGAAATTTTGTGAAGCCAGTTTATATAGATCCACTCACCGAGAAATCTAATCCTTTCCCCAAAATTCTATATATGATATGATACATCCTTGCACAGTATATTGCCTTCATGCATAATATACTACTCTATTTTGCTAGATTTCACTCTGAATTGTTTTACATGCAATTATCATACCCAGAGAAAAACTTACATTTAAGCGTGCAATCGAATCAAGCTCACTCTACAAAAATAGTGTTTTTAAATATTAACACAATACATTAATATAGACCAAATGGTGATATCTTGTTACTGTGATATCCAACAGGTCAGATGGGATGAGGATATTGAGATTAATCATCAAGATAGAGTATCTCCATGGGAGATTGATCCTTCTGTGTCTCTCCCTCCCTTGAGCATTCAATCCTCCAGAAGGCTGAAGAAACCGAGGCCAGGTCTGCAGGCTGCCACACCCAGTCACCTCACCACTGGTATGAATCCCAAATCCTAATGCCGAGACAGCCAATTTAAAATAAATCAGCAAACTTCGAGATCCTAATCATCCTCTATTTAATTTTTGGCTTCTGCATCTGTGGCAGCAGGAGGCAGTGGGTTTATGGACTCTGAGGAGTCAGTAAGATCATCCAAGGTCTTGCAAGGTCAAGAAAATACGGGTTTTATGTCACTATATTATGGATGTGACACAGTAACTAAGCAGCCAGAATTTAATATCAGATCTCCAAGTCATCCTAATCTTGCATCAAATGGAGTGAGAAAGATTTCTGCTGCTGAGTTTATGAGGGTTCACCCTTCTAGTTATGCAGGCTTCACGGAAACTAACATGTTTCCAAGGGTCTCGCAAGGTCAAGAAATATGTCCATTTATATCCCTGACAGGAAAGGCTGATTTGAACTTTGGTTCTTGGGGCAAACCCAATGTCAGTTACTCAAATTACAACCTGCATCAGGCAACCAAACCTAGCTTTCACTCTTTAGGACCTGAAGTTATTCAAACTGCATATTTCCCTTATGGTGATATTCACAATGCTGGTCAAGGTAGCAGCATGTTGGGCTCCAAACCAACAAATTTCCAACGAGACAATATCCCGTTTAACACTCCTTCCACTCAGTCAGGGATCATGAGAAATGAAGTTGGACGGTCAGACATCACAATTCCAAATGAGCAGAAGCTGCAGGACAATATTTCTGGTACTGCTTCTTTAGGAGCAAACATGAGGATTCCAAATGATGACAATTTCAAGGGGAAGGTAAAAGCTTGTAAACTATTTGGATTTTCCTTGTCCGGGGAAACTACAGCCCAAAATTTACAGAACTCTGCTAAAAGAAGCTGCACAAAGGTGAGCGACGATAGCAACAGAGTTATATTGTGAAATATGCCTTTTTCTCTCTTCCTTTGACAATTTGCCCACCCATGTAACATAACACTGAATGAAGGTTCACAAGCAAGGTAGCTTAGTTGGAAGAGCCATTGATCTCTCAAGATTGAGCAGCTACAGTGACCTGCTGATTGAACTAGAGAGACTATTTAGCATGGAAGGCCTTCTAATAGATCCTAATAAGGGATGGAGAATCCTCTACACTGACAGTGAAAATGACATTATGGTTGTGGGAGACGATCCATGGCAGTAAGTAGTCATCTTCCTTAGCTTTGCCATGTTTTAGTTTGTTATCATTGGCCATCATCACCTTATTCTACACAATTAACTGATGGGACCGGACGAATAGAACCTGGCTCCTGCTCCAAACTGATCTTATGTAACATAACATTGTAGGTGAAATTGTGAAATACACTGAAAAAATTGCATTTTGCCTATTGTCTGCAGTGAGTTCTGCGATGTGGTATCCAAGATTCATATACAAACACAAGAAGAGGTGGAGAAGATGACAATTGGGACGATGATCAATGATGATACCCAGAGTTGTTTGGAACAGGCACCAGTGATGATGGAGGCTTCAAAGTCTTCCTCTGTGGGTCAGCCAGATTCTTCTCCAACAGTGGTTAGAATGTAGTTTCAGGGTTGTCTTAATTAAGTATAAGTATTGTGTTGTTGGCCCTGTTTCTATGCTATACGATCAATAATTGTTCCACACTATTTTCCACATCTGTTGATACCACATTAACCGATTCGATTTTAAATCTAAATAGCTGAACTGTTTTAGAAATTCAATTTTTTTTAAAATCACTTCTAAGCTGAATGGTTTTGAACTTAGTTTTAAACCAATTTTAAGAACTGATCAGTTCTGAATTGGTTTTCAAATTATTTTTTTTAAATTAAAAAGATTGATTCAGGTGAAAATTAATTTGGTTAATCAAATTGATTTTATAAAAACAATTCGATTAATCGAACCACTTTTGTACAACCACGTAATTCTTTTTTCCCAAACCACCCTTATTTTCCATTATATTACCAAACTATTTACTAAATTATTTGCATGTAAAAATACTTAAGAAGAAACAATAAAGTAAACAAAAATAATACAAAATAAGAAAATAGTTAAAAAAATATAAAATGTAAGATATTTTTTACTTAATCTATATCATTTCTTTTCATTTTTCTCTTTGCCAATACAACATCACACATCCTTTTACCTCCTAGAATATTAGAAAATAATATACTCTCATGACTTTTAAAAAAAGTAATTAAGAAGAAGACGACAATTAAGAAGAGAATAAAAAGTCTATAAAATATGAGATATTAATAAAAAATATGAGATATTAATTTACTTTATATCTTTGAATTTTTCTCTTTAGATTAAAGAGATTTTTGCCAACATGATACCACACATTTTTTTTTTACAATACTGAAATATTAAAAAATTATATATTTTCATGGTTTCTTTTCCCTAATGACACAAAGATAAAACAAAATTAAAAAAAAAACTTAAAAAATCTCTTAAAGTAATTTGCGATAATACTATACAAATCAATTCTTCTTCTTCTTTTCTTCACTCTTCTTATTTTCTTCCTTCTTCTCTCTTCTGCTTCTTTTCTTCTATTTCTTTCTTCTTCCTTCTTCTTATTCTTCTGTTCTTCACTCTTCTTCTACTTCTTATTTTTCTCTTTTTCACTCTTCTTCTTCTCTTTTTTTTCTTCTTTTCTTTTTCTTCTTCTTTTCCTTCTTCTTCTTTTCTTCCCTTCTTCTTCTAGAAGAAGAGAAGAAAAGGAGAAGAATAATAAAAAGAAGGAAAAAAAAGAAGAAAAAGAAAAAAAGAAGAGAGAAGAAAAAGAGGAAGAAGAGAAGAAAATGGAAGAAAAGAAGAAGAGAAAAAGAAGAGCTAAAAAAGAGTCTATAAAATATGAGATTTTAAATTACCTTATATCTTCCAATTTTTTT
>PYAF01006334.1:1670799-1708086 GCA_007407185.1 Glycine tomentella
ATCAAGAATCCTTTCAATTTTAAAAATGTGCATTCCAAAATATTATCTATTTTAATGTCTTAAAAAACATGAAGAATAAGAAGTAATGATTTAGCATAAACAATTTCATTGAATCTTGGAAAAAACTTTATAAAATTTCAAGAAAATTCTCTCATCTTCACATATAAAAAGAAAAAAAAATCATGTATTCAGGAAAAAAAAACTTCCAAGAACCCATAAAGCATGAATATTTCCTTATCTTTTCTAAAATAAAAAAGAAATATATTTTGTATGCAAACTTATAAACAACAAATTGTAATACCCAAAAACTAATAACAGAATTGAGCCAAAAAAATCTGAAATTAAACATATAACAAGAGGATCAAGAATAGAATGAGAGATTGAAAAGAGGGGTTAAAAGAATTTAACATGAAACATAAAATATAATATGGAGCACGAAACAATTAAAATCTCAATGCAAAGCGAAAGAATGAAAAAAGATCAAGATGTAAGTCTGAATACCTGAACCGAACAAGCTCACGTTCTCTTCTTGCTTCTTGGACCGACCAAGAATGTGTACGTGTGCCTGGCCAAAGAACAAAAAAGATCAAGTTGTTATGGAAATGCATGCGTACAATGTAACTAATGAAAATGCCTGCGATAATGGATCGAGACTCGAGAGGAAAAAGAATTCAAATGAGAGAAGAAAGGGAGAGAAAGTGCCTTTTCCTGCTCTTAGTGAGTGAACGACGCGAGAATGGGAATGTATATATAAAATGACAAGTGCGTGTGCCAGACTTTTTTAAATTATAAAATTAATTATAAAAAATGTAAAATTACTTTATTGGTAAATTTTTATTTTATTCCTAATTAATTATGAGATCTACATTTTTACATGAAAGTGGATATATTATAAAATGAAAAGAAATTTTATCTTTTTTTCATAGAAATCTTATATAAATATTTTATCAAATTTTAGTTATAATATAAATGTTTATTTTACTTGACTCCGTCAAACTCTATTTTTCTGGCAATTGCATGAATTCTTAACCACCATCACCATTCCACTCCCATCACCACCATTATTTTATAATAATAATAATGAAGAAAAACGTAAAAATCTTAACTATTATCAAATAAACGTTCATTATAAACTTTGCTGGAAAAAAAATGTAACTTAGCAATTTTATTTTCAATAGAAGTCATATGATAGCACAGTTGAAATGGCAAAAAAAATGAATATAGTAAAAGGTATAATTAAAGACCAAATATCGTTACCACCTCTTTAGACATCTACAATTTTGAAAAATTAAGGAAACGTGAACATCAACTAAAATAAATCCGACAATTTTTCAACATAAAATCCTTGCTTCTTACCCTACGAAAGAACAGGATACCACAATTTGTCTAACAGCACCTATCCAGGGGGACAATTTTTTTTGCTATATTGAAGGTCGTATTTCAACTATTTCACTCCAGCTGTGCAGATTAAATAATACATTACACAGGCAAACAGGAAAAATGTTTATCCTCGCCAGGATTACAATCCAGGAGGCAACTTTAATCCTAAATATATTACAAATATTGGCAACCATATGTGACAAAATTGGGCGTCTACCTGGGTGTGAATAAGATTAAACTATTTTAGATTTTACTATTAGATCTGCTGGCTTAACATTTACAGGTTAATTGCTCTCAGCAGAAACAAAATTGCAGATATAATATTCTTTACAGCACTATACCAGTACCATCAGTTCCTAGCTGAAAATGGGGAATAATAGCATGCCCCTGGCCCTGACCTTTCAGTATGTCATATGGACAACTTGAATATCAAGCATAAAGAATTGGGAATCTTTGCAGCCAACACCCTCACCATCAATGGGGGAAATAATACAAGACGTGCCTCAGATCACATCATCTTCCATTTCCTGAGGATCAAAAATGCTGCTCAACTTTCTCCAGTTTCTAAATACAAAATGTGACGTTAAGAAAGTCATCTAGAGTTAATACTTAATAGAGACACAAGGTCTAATACCTCTACTCGGAATCTGAACCAATAGAAAGATACGGCCGGGGCCTTACTGAACGTTTTTGGCGGGGAAATGAGAAAGGGCTATCTGATCTTTGCCTACTTGCCTTGTCAGGTCTAACATCATTCATACCAAGAAGCAAAGGAGCTGATATGTAGGAATGATGAGTCAATAAAAAGAGCAGAAAAAATGCAATATTGCATATAAGAATCATAGGGTTAGAACTTGAAAATATTCAAAACAACCTAGCATATTGTACAAAATGATTTCCCCAGCTAAAAACAGTGCTCAAGTGGACAATTAACTTCATCAGGAAAAAAAAAAAAAAAGACTGAATTAAAGCTTTAGGTGGAGAAAAAGTAACAAACCAGCTTCTGTGAAAGAACCTCTGGCATCTTCTCTGGGTGTAATTTGTGGTCTCAAATTCAATCCATTTGCAGTGGAAGTGTCACCATTACTGCCACTGGCACCACCTCCAAGACTAAGAGAGATCCAATCTTCAGTGAAGACACCATTTGACCCGTCTGCATGATCTCTCAGTTCATGCTGCATAGATGATTCTGCTGGTTTTGTAGGGAGAAAAATCTGAAGAGATGGATCTTCTCTGGGAAATGCCAGTGGATTGTCAACCAAGCCACCATTTAAATCATCTTCAGGTCGACCTGCTGAGGAATCTGGTATGAGAGTGCTAGATCCCAAAGCAGTATCTGGAGCCAACGTATAACCATTCAGTGATGAGGAGCAATTAATATTGCCATGATGCAAATCAATCAATGCGTCTGACACATCATCCTCCACTTCAGAACTGAATAATTGGAATCCCGGGACTGCCGGAGTTCCCGATTGCAATGGCCAGAGGGAGGGGATGCCAAAATCATCTCCACTGGGATTATTAAAAATTCCAGGATTGTGATCTTCCCTATATGGATCAATAATTCCAGGCTGTAGCACTGAGTAAACATCAACTGCATCACTAGTTTGATTATTTTTGTACCCAGTTATAGGAGTAGGAGACATCAATACATCATTGTCTTCTTCTGAATCACTAAGAATAATAACTTGTGCATCACCCATCGGAGCAGAAGCGTTATTAACATTATATCCATAAGCTGAATCAATATTATTGTTAAACACAGAATCCATCTCAATCCGATTGGTAGTAGAATAATCAATATGCTCGCCACCACCCTGATTTACGCTAGGATCATCTTCATCCCGGCCACTTCCAGTATCACTGCTGCTCATTGGAATAATAACATGTTCATGATTTTCTAAATCCTCATTCAATCTATTATTACCAGAAGAGGTGTTTGTGTTCTCATGTTTGCTGACTTCCCAAACACCATTACTATTCTTCCTGATGCCAAGTTTTAAACCACCAATAGGACTATCTGAAACACCTTCCTGTTTGAGCTTTATATTTTCCATGCTCTTGACTTCATCAGTAGAAACAAAGAGGGATCCATCAGGACGGTGCCATTGAACAAGAGTCCCCAACTCCCGGCGTTCACTTTCATTCTTAGCCTTCACACGCCAACAACCATCAGGCTTCACCTCGACCTCTGCAATCTCTTCTCCACAATTTTTCATCTGTGCCAGCAAATCAGTATATGAGATAACTACTGATTAAACAAACTCGAGTATGAGCTTTATGAAGAGAGAAATAAAGATCAAGGGGAAAAAACACTACCAGAGTGGTGATGCGATTGAAGTAAGGGTCAATAATGATATTCTCCAAAGCATAATTTTTAAGGCATATGGGGCACTGCCACTGCAGAAAGAATTAATGCTTCATCAACATTTTTTTAAAAAAAAGGTATACGACAAATCATGCTCAAATTTTTTAGAAATATACCTTCCTTGACCGTTCATTCATTTCCACAAAAATTTCAAGATCAAAACAACCCATGTGAACACAAGGTTTGAATCTTCCTGCAATCTTCATTCTTGAACCACTCATCTATAAATTTCACAAGTGTATAAAATTTTACGACTTCAGGAACTGATTTATAAAACTCCATGAGTACTAAAAATGTCTGAAAGCCTTACTGGGCAACGGAGATTGATGCTAAAAGTGTCTGAAACAACTTCCAAATCACTATCACTATCAGCATTATCATTTGCATTTCCACCCCCAACACAACAACAGACACGTGCAAGAGCATCTTCAAAATGCTCACCATCAGACACCTCTGGAATCATGCTTAGGACCTAGGTAAGAGACCAAATCATTAATTTTACAGCACTATTGCACAATAAACATGTGTATAACATTAAATGAAGATATAGACTTTTAAAAATCAACATGCATGTCAAATACATTTCAACAAAACAGAGATATAAATGTCAAATCCTTCATAAATTATTGATGTGAACTTTGGAAGTTCCGTAGACCAAATCTTCTCATTTTTGTTTTTTTGTGTACTAAAGGGCTTCTTTAAGAGACCAGCCTCAGAAACTTTGGACTGACATCATATTATATAAGGAGATTAACATCAAAATTGACTATTCCAATAAACCAGATTGAAGGAACCAAAAGTCATCCAGAATAATTTACTTAGAAATTAGGCAAGTTTAGAATGCAATCTACCTCTGGCATGCTGAGCCTTTTAACAATACGGACCCCTACACAGAATATGCGAGCATCACACCCTGTTAAGGAAATCTTATTAATTCCGTCCTTTGTATATGGTGTGATCTGACAAAGGAGAAATAAAATAAGAAATTGAATAAAACCAATATGAATGAAATTTAATTAACACTGCTGAAAAGATCGGACTAAAACTAGCACTCAGGCATAAATATCTAAACTACGTACCCCATCGCCCAGAGGCTCCTCGCTATGCGAAGGTAAGGGAGAGGGATATTGTATACGGCCTTACCCTTGCATATGCAAAGAGGCTTTTTCCATATTCGAACCCATGACCAACAAGTCACCAAGGCACAACTTTACCGCTGTGCCAGGGCTCGCCCTCACTCAGGCATAAATATCTACATTAGAAAAAAATCACAGGAAATAATATCACAGAAATTTCTGAATTGCTATAATCAATAGAAGACAATAAACTCACAATTGGACCAGTGTCCCGACCATTAGCCCCAAGCAACTGTGAACCAGGTCTGTTAATTGCACGAACAGGAAGACCTACATGAATATAGTCAAATCAATGAGAAAAATTCAATACAACCAAAATTCATGAATTCCAGAAGAAATGTTTGATGCTTTCTTTACTTACAAAATAGATACTTCTAAATACACATAAAAATGATATGCTGATGTGTAAACTAAAATAAGACCCACAACATGAATCAATTCTCAAAAAGGAAACTACAAAAAACAGAGAGGCGATGACTTGTAACATACCATTGACCTTTAGATCTGTATACTGTGGCCATTGCATCCTGAATGAAACCTTGTCATTCAAAAGCATACACCAAACCTAGATATGAAACAATTGCCATACATTATTACCTGGATAGAATTATGCATTAAACTACTAGCACTAAACCAAACCAACCTGAACATCATATTCTGATTTTGATACCAACTCCTTGTTTGCTCTTGTGAGTTGAAACATTCTTTCCACACTCTGTACTGGGTTGGTTCTGAACAATTCAAACAGCAATATCATTAAATCATTCAAGTAGAAACTTACATTAAAAATTAGGTTTAAGCAACAGTAAACGATAAATATGTGATGGATTTGAGAATGATTTAAGAAAACCATGAGACAAGAAAAGATAACACAAGGGGGGAGAAATTTAGTTCCAAAAGATTAATATCCTGAGAGAATTTTCACCTCAGAAAAACAAATTCAACACCCAAACAATTTTTCTTCACACAATGTAAATAAGAAATAGCACAATTTAGTATATAGAAAGAAACCAAAAAACTATACACAATGCATATGAACTTCTATTAAAAGAAAGGAAATAGATATCACAACCATAAACCCAGTTACACAATGTCAAACTATGTCTAACTTCAACAAATACACACGATGTACTCTTACCCATCGGTGGGAATATTGGTTGTGGTCAACTTCACCGGAAACAAAAGGTGTGTAACTGAAATATAAAACCTGTAACATAAAGAAGAGCAAATATACAAATTTGGGTGATGGGTCAAAGAAAATGGTAAAAAAATGCATAAGAAGTTTCTTTCAATTACAAGAGAATATAACAGATTAAAAGAGGAAGAAATCGTCCAAGACAACAAACACAGCATTCATCAGAGAATCATAATCATGTCATCCAAATGAAAATGTTCTACCAAACTTAAAAGCATCATGATGATAATTAGAATCTCTATTCATAACTAGAAGACATAAAAATGTTATCATAGAAGAATAAAATACATAAATTAACTGCCTCTACAACTATCAACATGCCACTAAAAGAAACCATCAACAATGAAGTTACCACAATGCAACATGATATCATCTCATAAGTTCAGTTAATTGCACAAATACAGGATATCATAGATAACAAATTGGGGGGAAAAACATAATTTTGACCAACACAACTACAGAAGCCCTTGAGAACACAAAAAGCAAAAATAGCAGTTCAAGGATAAAAAGTATTCAGCACTGAATGTGGAAGAAAAAGCTTCTGAACAATTTACTCCACCCTATCTACTAAAATAAGAGAACACAACATACGGGTCTGCCCGATCGAGTCGACATATTTCACAGTAGAATTTATCAGGAACAGGTGGGATTCCATCCATAGGTTTCTCTGGAATAATAACACAGTTGATGTGCTGTGACGCATGGCATCTTGTATCTTCACACTGCAATTAGACGAAAAAAAGTCTTAATTAACGAAAATAAGTTGTCACGATATATCTTGATTAAAAAAAGTTGTTGAGGGAGGGGGATGGAATTACCAATAAAATTATAAGGGCATGTAAAAAGGCACATAATTTTATATATCAAGACGATTGATAACATATAAATTTAATACTACACCTTGACCAATGGCTCTGTATCCAATACATTTCCACAGAGACAGCGAATCTTCGAATCTGATTGATAGGAATCGTCAATTTCACCTTTAATTTTCACATTACTGCTATCCGAGGCACCCTGTCCCTTTGATGCAAGATCAATGGCCCCAGATACCTGCAACTTTCTGGGCAAAAAGAAAACACAAGAAGTCGTGAATGAAAAATAATAAACCAAGGAGATTATAACATATACCAGTATAATCAACTTAAAGCAAACATAGAAACAAATCAAATCATGTGTGAACTATGAAATGATCTAGAAACTTTCAGCTTTTACATTTATCCAAAGCTTACCAAAATTAGATAAAGAAAATATCACCAACAGTGTTGTCTCTGACACTTACCTAAATGTGTCATCCACTAATTTGGCCACTTGTTGTTTTCCAACAGTATTCTTCTTGGTCCACAATTTGGAAACTGGGAAAAAGTAACAAGCTGTGCGCTTAGTTTAAAAGAAAAAAGACGGAGGAACATTAGAAAGGCAAGTTCACATATTAAAATCACAAAAATAAATTATATGCATGATTAATAAAAAAATCCAAAATTCATATTCAATGAACTATGACTTAATAGAAGTTGCCACCACTCCAAAGTCCAAACCAGTGCTTTAAAACTTGGCTTAGACCAGACAGTTCAAGCCTTGAATCAGATCACAAAATGTTATTGAACCAGAAAAAACTTATAAGATTTGGCTGGTTTGCAGCACGCCCAGAGGACTGGTAAGTTTTCCAAACCATCCACCCCTCACACTCAGTAAGAGTGAGCCATCACCCAACCCTTGCCAATGGCACAGACAATGTAAAGCAAGGGAAAAGATAGAGCCAAATAGAGAAATTAGAAATGAGAAATTGATAGGAATTAAAAATGAAACTGAACAGTTTTATTAAACAACTAAAATAGGAGAATTAGTCATCCTCCAAGGTTTCACCCTCACAAGAGTTCCCCCTTACAAAATATCTCTCTGAATGCCTTCTCACCTAATTCCCCCTAATTATCCAATTGGTACCCTAACTACTTTTAACTGTCCCTAACTATTTCTTCCCCTTCTATCCTAATAATACCACTCCAATAAAAGTCAACCATCCTCAAGTTGAAATTCTGGAAACTAGAAACAGATCAAATATACAGACCCTCATTACAGAGACTTGGTATGAGCCTAATCAATGCGGTCCCCTGATGAGCAATTGAATAAAATACCAGCACATTGCTGGTTGAGATAGTGGAAGATCAACTTCTGAATTGAGCTTGGCAATAACCCCTCTTTCTTCATGATTCCTGTAATTAAAACCAATTTGGGTCTGGCCTATTAGGTAAAAAAATTATAGCCAGTTTGCAGAACTCCAGTTCAGCCCCTTCCTATTTTTCCTTCTCTCCGAATGTATCCATCCCCCTAAAACAACCCTAAATGATTTTTCATGGCTAAAATAGTTTTTTTGCAACCCACACCAATAGTGCCCACTTCAGCGACAATTTCCCACAATTTAGTCCATATCACAGCCATGACAACTGCTACTTCAAACTGCACTGCTATTCAACTTTTGTGGCATGCTCCAGCCACTCCAAGATGCAATTCCACAATAGAGCCGCTATTTGGGACTGTTGACAACTATGGTTGACCAGTGTGACCCATTGAGCTAGAACTTTAACTGTGTTGATGACTGATCGGAATTTTAAAAATGTGCTCTAGACACACATATTATCACAAGCCATAAAAGGAAATTTGCTGTAAAAACACTAGTCCAAACATGTAGTATTAAAAGGAAAGTTTATTATAAAGTGCAAATAAAAAATCACTGCATTTTCCAAGGATTTCCATCTAACTTGAATTAAAGAAAACTAATACATTAAAACATATAGAACAATTAACAACTGCAATGATATATTGACAGACATATACAACATTTGAGGCATATGTATGTTCAAGAGTTTGGTTAATAACTGTATTATGAAGATATATTAAGATTTTTGAAAAACCAAACAGAAACATTACAAAAATACGGCAGAATTACAACTAAAGGTTGAGTCTCTGTGTGTGTGTGTGTGTGTCATAGAAAGAGCACAATCATACCTTGGTCCTCCGAGAGGATAGCTAATATCCTATCAACAAGATCCTACAGAAAATGAAGCATTCGTTATTCATATTATTATATTGTCCTAAAACTAAAAAAAAAATAGAATAGAGTTAAGCATTAAAAAATAATTATGATTGCAAAAGTTACAACAATCATGAAAGTCGATGCCACTGTGATATTATCCATCTTTTCTATGCGTTTCTATCTCATATTCTTGATTACTAGGGAACATACAAGTCTAATCCATGCAACCTAAATACAGCAATTCAAATTGAGTGTAATCTAGTGGGAAAGGGGGTTAAAACATATCATATAAAAAATAACAAGTAATCAGTCAATGGACACTATTCAATGATGCCAATTACGGTTGCATTCAGGTTTCAAAGAAAAATCCTAAAATTGAAGATACATAGTCAGTAATTTTTTCTCTCCTCACCTGCTTCTTTCCCTGTTTTGAAAGTCCCAAATGATTGAGCACGTCTTTGAGCTCTTTTATACGGAAATATTGCAATTTTTCCTACAAGAAAAGTAACTAGATAAGTAAAGTAGAATAGCATAGCCCATGGTTAATATTACACAGCATAAACTCGAGACAAAAAATGAGTAAAACCTCTCCCTGCACCACTGTACCCCTGGTTAACAATGATCATGATAAATAAATCAAACTAAACAGAAACTGTCAAGTCCAATCAATGAATAAGGCACAAACTAAGCTTGCCAGAGAAATTTATAATACCTATGCATGTAATCAAATTTAAAAATTTAAAAGCAATAAGTTTCCTTGCTACCTCTTTGTCACCATTCTAAACCTTATATTGCCAATTACAACGAAAATTAAAAGTGTATTCTGCATTAACTATTTAACGCTGAGAAACCAAACTAACAGAATTTACAAACAATCCAATAAGTTAGGCAATACTAAAACCAAAACCAAAAATTAAAAAAGCATGAATATACCTTGCAACTGGCTACCAAATCCATTTTGCAAAGAATCTTCAGCAAAAAACGAAGAGCAATCTGCAAGCAAGGCCCCGGAAGCTAGTGCATGCCGCCTCCAGCAGCGATCAATATACTCAAATTAAGTAAAACTAGCAAAACAAAAGCACCCAGTACAACTTAGATGATGAATTGAAAGAATTAGCAGTAAAACTCATAACTAAGGGCGAGGAGGGAAAATTAAGCACAAATTAAAATGCTAATCATGGAAACGAATCGAATTCGTGTCACAAAACAAGCAAAAAAAGGAAAATGCAGTGACGATTAGGGTTTCGGGAGCTTACTTGCGCGTTGGTGTGCGTTTCTGTTTGAGCCAAAAACGAAACCTACACTTTAAGCTTCGGACCTGTCGCCGATATTCAATCCGATTTTCTTAACTCCGACACGTCCGGGCTAGGTTTGAGTACGCTCGCGTCTAAGTTCAATGGACACAAAATCATTTCTGTTTTTCCTTGTTTCTGCAAGTTCCTCTTCTTTGCCACAATTTATTAAGGGTTTCACCATGGTGGGTGATTGCATTTTTCTAAAACGTAATTATACTCAAAATGGTAATTTTATTTTATTTTTTTAGATTTTATTTATTAGGTGTCTCCATTCATTACATTTGTTACTTAGACTATGGATTAAATTAAAAAAGTTAGCATAGGAATGTAAGATTTATTTAGTGAAAAAATTTATATTTGATTTTTACCTTATTTAAAATTTCTTTGGGTTAGAAGATATCCATAATATCTAACTTAGGATAAAAATCATTATTAAAAAATAGAAGAATACAAAATAATTAAAAAGTTTGTTAAATAATTTTCATGAAATTTTAGAAATGTAATTATAAAAATTACAATAAACTTTTACATTAATTTGGAGAGAAGTATTTTTTTTTTGTCAAGCTCACTAAATTAGTTTATAAGCTAATAGAATGTCTTTTTGAACACATTTTTATGTCAATGTCTATACAAAATATGAGTTTAGCTACAAAAGTTATTTTAAAATACAAGTATGGAGACAAGTATTATCATCCATCAAATAAATAATCAACATTTGAATTCTTATTTTCACATTTAATGTTTAACAATGTCTATTATCTTTGAAGGAAAATGTTTGTGGGAAAAAAAATGTTATCTTACTTATGTTGCATTCATTATCGTTCCTAATAATAAATTGTAGCAAAATAAAATTGATTGTAGTTTTTGATATTCAAACAATGAATAACAATAGAGATAAAGTACAACAAAAAAACCAAGTCTATTTATTTTTTAAAAGCAAAAATGATGTTAAAAAATGAAGGATAAAATATTTTGTCTTTGGCATCTCAAAATTTGGTTTTAATTCCTTTATAAATATAATACATTTTTACTTCATATGTTTTAATAAAAAATCATGATCGAAACGAGATATAAAGACCCAAATTTAATTCAGCGTCAAAATCCAACGTTCAACATTATCAATATAATTAATTTCCTTGACAATAAATACTTAAACAATATTATATTGATTAAAAATTTAATTTATCCCATTTAATATTTTTTTTGCAAATATGAATAATACTTTACTTATCTCTTGTATGTAAACGTCCATCTACTTCTTAATGTCTTCACTCTCCATATTCTCCTTCACAGTTCACATTCACTTTTATTTTAATAATATTTCTCTCATAAAGTGATCAACTTCACTCTCCTATCATGCATAAGATATATTCTTTTTATGCTTTTAAACCACAGGCTAAATTTGCTAAGGCATCAGCACAATAGTTAGCTTCCCTGTAAACATGACGAAAATGAACCTGCCAATCACTGTTGATCAAGTAACAATATTCTGATTCTTTAAAAAAAAAAAAGTAACAATACTCTGATGAATGACAATATAATGAAAGGCTTAGTAACCTCGTTGGCGACCTCAAAAACATCTCGTAGGCATTGTTTTATACATGGTACGAGTTGCTTGCATATCCATCGAGTCACAAAGTGTGAGAGATTAATATTAACACGTGCTTTTTCTTTTAATTATTTTTAACGACTTTTTTATCCTTTCTTTTACACGGTAAAATAAAATTTATTATTTTCTGTATATTTATAATTTTGGCTTAATTAATTATTATATTTAGTTACCTTTTATCTAGTTTTTAATTTCCTAAATGTAAAAAAAAAAAAGATGAAAAAATGTTCGGTGACTTCGGTCTACAAACCAAACCATGGGCAAGTAATAGAAAGACTTTTTTTAACCAATGAAAATGTCGAATTCAAAGAAAAACTCGGCAGTTCTATTATTAATTTATTTTTCAAAAAAATATTCCGAAAGTGTTGTAAAAGTATTTTTTTCTCCAATTCATATTGGTTTTAATGGCAAAAGGTTTAGTTATTTTAAGAAAAAAAAAGTTAAATTTGAATATTGCGAATTAAAATAAGGTTAAAAGAGTTTTCCTCCATTGAATATAATTAAGCTGAATTTTGTGGATAGAAAATTAGTGTTGGAAATTATCGCTTTTAAATAAGTTGAAATTAGTTGATACTCTTGAATTCCAGAACCTAACTCTTAAGGTAAAAATTGTCCAAATATTCATGAGTAATGCTTCAGTCATGTTAGCCGTGAGATTAGATAGATGTTTTTATAGTAAAATAATTGTTCAAGCCTCAAACCTTTATTAATTATACTTTAATTGTGTGGGAAATATACATTTAAACGAGAGAATTGCCATCCAAATTATGTAAGAGTTTCAGGTAAGAATGAGAAAAGTAATAGTTTGTCTCCAAATTATGTATTTTTCTAAAATATTGAGAATGGTCATCCTTGTGTGTGTGTGTGTTTTTCCTTCTTTTTTTTCTATCCCTTCGCCTCCCAATAACCATCCTTGTTTTTTTCTTTTCCAATTGTCATAGTCTACTTCACTCACCTCTTTTTGCTATACTCTCTTTCCAATCAGTCATGTTTAGGGTAGCACGAACAGGAAAGTTGGGATATCAGAAGGGTAAACAAACCCACCCATTCTTAATTTCCAAGTTCCGAATGTGTAACTAAATTCTGAATTACGCACTTTAATCAACTCCACACAAATAATTTCAGGGCAAACAGAACCCAACTGCAGGGAATTTAGACTAATTGGACCAATTTTTTTAGATTAAATTTTGAGTACTAATTGAAGTGGCCACATGACAATGGAAGGTGCATATACTAGTATCATATATGCAACATCATAACAAGTATATATTAATCATGGGAGCAAGAGTACAAGAAAAAGATCCACATATGTAGTTACAGAAAATAAGAATTGAGCACAAAACAAAGGAGACAACTAGTAATTAATTAACATGGTATATATAACAACGAAAGAGTCCATAACAATGAAATTAAATAAAGTGCACAACAAAGTGGTAGTCGCTAGTGAGATTAATCAATTTTGGAGAAGAAGCTAATTTTTAAGCAGCTCTTGCTGACAAACCTTGGTGATGAGTGTCGGAGAGATCATGCAAATCGGTCTCACCTTTGACCTCCACAAAGTGAATTTCTCGAACTGCATCATGAACTACACCCTCTCTGGCGAGTGATCTTTGCCTTTGCTTCCTCATGGTGCGTCTCCTACGGTGGTGATCCGCTATCCTACATAAAGATATACAAGGTTGATTGAGTGATTAAAAAAGAAAAAAAATCACAAAAATTTAATAAATTAATCATTAACATTTATAGATAAAAAAAAAAAAAAAAGCACCAGATCACAGCACTTGTTAGTTGTGAGAAATAGAGTGGGATCAGAAAAATATGGTGTGTTAATTAGTTAATAAATTTCATGATATTCTAAGTTCTTACTCGTGAGAGAGAGCAAGAGGGTGAATGATTCCTGAGAGACACAGAGGAATGCCATGGGTGGCACGGATGGTTAACATGGACTGCATTATTTGGTGTTCTTTGTTTGTAACAGAACAGCTAAAGTGCAAGGACATGGATGATCAGTGATGTTCTGTTTTATGAGCATTGGTAAGCGTGTGACGTCTCGCATGTCCTATCCACTAACCATTTATGACCGATACACCACAACAAATAACTCTGTAACTTTTTCGCTTATGTTTTTCCATTCCTTTTTTTCACTTGTTTGTCTTTTTGAAGGCGGGGGGGTCCCAATCATTTTCTTCGAACTTATCTCTTCATCTAATCCGATCATCATTTAATAACGAATAACTGCAGGATCAAATGTCTATTATTGAGTTAAAAAATTGATTTATGTTATCCCTAAGAAATGAAAGGGATATATTATTATAGTAATATTATTTTTTTCAAAAAAAAATTAAGTATGTTTATTGTCTGATTAGCTTAAATGTGAGTTTTCTTCTCTTCATTAGATTGACCTCAGATACTTTTCTGAAATTGTAAACCGTCATGGGGGCGTTCGAAAATCATGATTATTTTCTAAAACACTCCTTTAGGTTTTTGATTAATTTTTTCCTTTTGTAATTTAAGCTTTGTTTGATAAATTGCGAAGAAATTACTAAGAAATGGGTAAAAGAGAAATAAAGTGAATGAAAATTTAAATGTTTGGTTTAAAAGAAATAGGAAAGAGAAAAATAGAAAAAAATAAGTTATATTAAAACTTATATTTTATATTTAACAAATAAGATAAATCCATTTAAAATAAGATTCTTAAAAGCATTTACATGATACAAAATAAATATGTGGAATGAACAGAAAGATATGATGAATTTTAAAAATTATAAGACATGATATGAGTATAGTATAATGCATAAATTAATACTTTAAAAATTCTTATAAATGATTTATAAATAAAATAAAATATTATAATATTTAATTATTGTGATATTTCTATTTATATTGATATTAACGTTTAATTTTTTTATAAAATATACCAAAAAAATCAAAATATTTATAAAATATTATAAAATTACATATTTGAAAAAAATACGATACAATATGATTGGTATTTTTAAATGTCCGTACTCCCCTTGACAAGATTTAACTTATTTTTTCACTTTTTAATTATAAATTGTTAAATATGTTATTAAAATGTGCAATAATTAATTTTTATATGCTTTACCAAAAATTGACTGTGCTAGACTGCTAGTATTAAATTTCAACTGACAAAAGAAATTAAAACCAACGGTGACAAACCTAAAAGGGCAGTTCCTCACTAGTGCTTCATCTTAAATTCACACCAAATGTTATAGTCTTCTCACTGAGTGGTTGGGAACTATTTATGGTATGTTTGTAAACCAGGTTGATCCAAGTAGAACGAACTAGTTCTATTCTTTCCAATGCATAATCGTAGAAACAAGGTGAGATTGATAATTGATGTTACTTATTTGGACCATGTGAGCAAGGAATGATCTATAAAGGATGAAACCAATAAATAGATTTTGATATTTTGAAATACTCAATCTCATATAGCCTTTTCCAGAGACGTACTTTGATGTAGATTTTGGACCTTTCTGGGTACATATTGGAAATTCTCACATTCACATAACATCCGAAAGTCAGAAATGCAGACTAAGGCTCGGACTTGGTTCTTTCTTAATAACTGTGATTTGGAAGCTATGCTTCTATTAGACACAAATGGGGATGGCTCTATAATTTTATTTTTCAATTCTTTTAAAGTTTAGGTTATTGGTTCCGTGATTGTGAAGTAACAGGATGGGACTTTTAAAAATATTTGTTTATGATTAGTATCAATCGATAATATTATATTATCTTTTAATATTATCAATTGATAATTAAAAATATGATAATCATATGTGGATTAAGGATTATTTTAAATGAGATTAAAGATAAGATTGATCATTGGGAGATTCTTACCCACTATTAAGAGATTATAAATTTGTTATCTCATTAAATAAATTTATATTATATCACTGTTTCTCTCTTAGTCACATTTTCTTATACAGTCTCCTAGAAAGTGGAAAGTAATCCTTTTAAGGTTAATTAAGGGATTTCAATGGTTAAGCTATGTTTATGAGGAATGAATGCGAATTGAGGTTAGTGTTCCATAACTTTTTACTTTATGGTTATACTGATATGCCATAATTTGTATCTACGATGTCATTCTCTTATTATTTTCCATCCGGGGACCACTTTCAAATCATAGAAGAAAACGGTAAGCTATTAGCCACTTTCAAATCATAGAAGAAAATGGTCAACAAAAATAGCACTATCACATGTTTTCGTCATCTAGTTATTGAATTGAATGAGTTGGAACTGCCAGTAAATCATGCTTAATGTTGCTTTTATTTTCATTCTGCCATTCAACAGAACCATGGGGATAATTCTAAAGAGTATATTGGGGTGGCAAAGAAATCTATTCTGATTCTTATCAATTTAAAGCAAACACAGTCTTGGTGTTGGTGGATTATAAAGCAGTAGAATGACATTTAAATCATTCTATTTAAGTAAATAATTTTTTCAGAATGAAAAAATATTCCTTTTCTTGTTCATTGCTGTTATAAAAATAATAATTTACTTAAAAAGTATTGTCAACACTACAATTAAGTCAATACATGCACTCATATCAATTGTTCAAGTGTATGTTTGGATGTTTAGGGAAGCTCAAATATACTTTCACTCTCAAGGCAACAAATTTTCCCCTTCTTTATTTTGTGCCTTGAAATTCATAAATGCATATTGGAATGTCTAAGAGTACGTTCACAACTTTTATCCAAACATAGCTTTAGTCATTTAGTTTAAATATTCTATAGTATATTTTAGCTGATACATTATATTTATGTACCGTTTGCCAAGTTAGTTAATCTCCAATATTTCGAGGACTAAAAATCAAGTAGGCTTTTAAAATGGATCACGTGCGCACACCTACTTCAAGTACTACTGTTTTTTTGCGTGGTGCGGTCTTGTTAATCTTCAATAAATTTTCCTTGATGAGCAAATCAATTCAGCTTTCCATCTTATTCTCAGTTTGAAAGCTATTTAAGGAGCACGGGGAATAAGATTTGAGTGTCTTTAATTATATGTCTTCAGATTATGCGTGTTTGAATTATATTCACGTCGTCCATACAGAAGCAAGTAAATGTAGCTTTTGCATCATTTTGACGTGATTTTACTGTCTGAATGAAGGTGTATCCAAGACGTATTTCCAAACACGCTCATATATAACGCACACATGTTCATTCTTCCTTTCCCAATTCCAGTCCTCCCACACAATCAGAAATGTCATCACATGAATCCACTAAACCAGGCTACATGAAAATGAAAGACTTGGTCAACATTACGACCCACAACCACATGGATGCGCGCGCCAACAATGGCCATATATAATGGCACTAATGCAGCAGCTTTTTGTGGACGTTGATGTGGCAGCAGGTGACGTTAGTAAAATGACCTCATCAGAAACGGCACTTATTTAAGGTGTTGGAATCCAGACCACATGCCGCAACAAGGAGACAACCTTCTTTTGTTACAAAAGGCATTCTACATCAATCAGACATCGCTATTATATTTCTGTACAAACCAATCCTGTGATCAATCCGGACTACACAAACGTACAAACAATAATGATGCAGCAAATGGCTATGCACCTTTGTGGTTAGAATTTATTCAATTTAACACCATGTAGTGAGAGAGAGTCCAAGAAGGCTGCAAGTTTGGATAAGCAAATTAAAAATTGTGAAAAATTCTGGTCTATATATATTATTGGTTGGTCTCGTGGCCTAGAATCCATATGTCTTGGTGAAGATTGAAGGAGTAGTGATGGCATTGAAAGGTTTGCTACGCAGGAGAGATGACGCTGTCCCTTGCCCCATCCTACCTTTCCTTGAGTAGGTAAGAGCGAGGTCAGCCAGCATCATATCTCCTGCATAGTAAACCTTGCATGTGCAAAATGAGAAAGTGCCTTTTCTTTTAAGAGAAGCAACATGGAAGATAAGGTAACTAACTGCCTTTCATTGTTAATAAATGTTAGTAACATTCTCTGAACACTTATTGACAACTCTACTGTGGTACTAATTCTTTCTGGAAAAAGTAATATTGTAATATGTGCTTCTTAAGGGATTGTGTGTATGTAATTTTGCTAAGGCTTCCATGGTTCTAGACTAAGTACCTGTATATCTTGATTTGAATTTTCCCTTTTGCTCTCATGGCTTCCACCTTTTAAGTGCATAATTGTGCGTGTTATCCGGTACTCTAAATGAAAAGGTCCAGAACGAATCTATTTCAGTTTTCTAATGGAAACAGTGTGAGATTTTGAATTGATCAGGCTAACAGATTTCTTTTGGAGGGTTGATGCTAAACATGGTGATTTTTAAAGTTCGAGGGTCCTGATAGCTTCTGCGTTACTGCTAAGATTCCTAGCTCATGAATACAAGTTTGCATCCACCGTCCTCATAGTGAAAACAAACTTCAACTTATTTGGAAGTAGTAGGAAACAGGGAAGATTTGAGAATTGCACAAAAGTGAAAAACAAAGATAACAACCAAAAAGGTGAGACTCCCTTGTAACATAAAAGAGAATGACAAACTCAACTTGTTTTAGCCTTCTTGTATGAGACAACTCCAACCCCTTTTTGTCAAAAGCAAATTACAAATCATAACAAGTGAGATTTCTTTAGCTTCTCATCTAAAGTACGATCAACTTCCTACTAATAGATAAATTTCACTCCATTTCTCTATTGTTATGTAGTGACTGACATAATTATTTCTTCCAAATACTGTGGGGATGATGATAAATGATAAAGCTTGGAATATAAACCACAGACTTCAAAATCTTGGAAATCCAACTAAGATAACCATTCTATACGGTATTTTAACGCTGATGAGCTAAGTGCTCAAAACCATCATCAATAACAGTTAGTTGACAATGACTTCTGAGTTAATTTTTACTTATCCCAATTATGCATGAAAGCAGTTTGAAAAGTCTAACATGAAAAGGACAAAATATTTGGACTTTTGAACAAGGCGGTGGAACTGCAAGGCCAGTTGTCATAGTTCCCAAATTATTTAAGGTCTAAGGATAGATAGTTATTTTTATTTTTGAACGTGTAGATATTGATAAATTCGTTTTTCAAATATAAAAATTTAAATTTTTGTTTGTAAAAGTGAAAAAAGTTAGACAAATTTATTTATTTATTAACTTTCGTGTCCATTATCGTTAATGAAAGAGTTTAAGTAACACATTTAGGGACAATTTTATCTGCGCTCTATACATTCAAGAACGAATTTGTCAATGTTCTATCCAAAATATAATTTAATTTTCATCTTCTCTCTTTTTTAATCGTTATAAACATAACATTACAATAAATACTTTAAAAAAAGGAAAACAAACATAAGTTAGAATAAATATAATAATAAGCATAATATTGATTAATAATCATAATTTGTCTATTGTTCACTCTGAAATTTCTATTATGACAACATTAGGTAGTGACAAAATCAAGTTGAGTCTCATTTTTTTTGCAAGGATTAGTTTAATGACTGTGCATTATAATTTGTTTGAGTATCGTATTTTGGATAAGGTTAAGGTACTATCTCATATTTTTATTTTAAAATTTCTAATGTGCCAGTACCTTACCCAAAATATGAGACTCAAACAAAAATGTATAGTCATTAAGTTAATCCTTACAAAAAAATGAGACTCAACTTGATTTTATCACTACATAGTGTTGTTACAATAGAAATTTCAGAGCAGCAGACATATTATGCTTATTAATAATTATTATGTTTGTTCTAACTTATTCTTGTTTTACTAATTTTTTAAATATTTATTGTAATTTTATATTTGTAAAGATTAAAAATAAGAGAAGATGAAGATTAAATTATATTTTGGATAGTGTTGACAAATTCATCATTGAATGTGTAGATGACAAATTTGTCCTTGAATATGTCACGTAGGCTCTTTCAATTAACCGTCATTGACGAAAGTTAACGGATGAATGAATTTGTCGTACTTTTTCACTTTTGGGGACAAAAATTTCAATTTCCATTTTTTTGGGACAAATTTGTCAACGCACTACACATTCAGGAACAAAAATGACTATTTATCCATTTTTTATACTTTTCTTAAAATATATTAATTTATTAATTTGAATTATTATATTATATATCATATGAGAAAAAATGTTATATATTGATAGTGTAATTTTTTTAGATAATTATACAATTAAGATTCATCATGTATGATAAGTTCGTTGACTTTTAAAATAATTGTTTTAAAATAATTTAAATAATGATGTGTGATTGAATAAAAATGTAAAACTATTTTACACAGTTGGTACATAAACATTAAACTCATTATATATTATTGTTTTTATTAGTAAGATCGTAATTTTAAAACTGTATTAATTAAACTATTGAAAACTTCAAACTAATATGGATTGTAATGTGTTTCTCTTGAAAATATTTCAAGTTCTACTATGTATTATAATATTGAAGATGTAGATTTATTTTTAAAAATAAAGTTATTGCACGAAGTATAGGAAAAAGAAATTTGTATTTCACTAAAAAAAAGTTAGTTATTTTTTAAAATAAATTTTTCTTTTTCAAATATATATATATAGTTTTTTAAAATGTTATTTGATAATATTTGTAATTATTGTTAGTGTTGAAAGTAGTTTTTCAAAATGAAAAACTACTCAAAATTTATTTGATATTAACTATGTTAAAAAGATAAATTAAATGTTTTTTTATGATTGTATATATTGATAATAAAAGTTTAGAAACACTTAGTTATATAACTTTGAATAGTAATTTTGTAATTAATAAAAAAGAATGAGATTTGACAAATCATATTAAATTATTAGTTTTTAAATACACTCGTCTAAGAACTTGAAACTTTTAGACATAATCTTGCTTATGAATAGAGACAAGGGTCCTTTAAAAGCACAAAATGTTTGAGTTGATAGATTATTTAATGCACTCAGAGTATGCGCAGGCATGAGAACAAACAGTAGGATACGTATATATATGCTTTACGGTAGAGATATCAGTAATGTTGCATAATGGCTGATTTGGACAATTATAGACCTGTGTTTGGTTTAAAGTTTTCAAAAGTGCTTTTTGTGAAATTTAATGTATATTGTGAATTCCGATGCAGAAATGAAGAAGACAAAAAAATATGTTATTGAATAAAAAATACTTTTAAATTTTCTTAATTTTATTGGCACATCCAATCACTTAAGTTGTAAGTAATAGAGATAGGATATATCATTTTCAAGGATTTTGTTAACTAAGTATCAATATTAGAAATTCATCACTATTTGAATTCAAATTTTAAAATAAGATATTTTGTCGGCTAAACAAACTTACAAAATATTACGGAAGACAGCCAAGCAATTTAGTAAAGCAAGTAATTATTTATGCATATCAGAACAGGACATGGGTCATTCCAACTCAATAAAATAATCGGAATTCATTTCAACTCAAGTTTTTAAGAATAAGATTGCAGATTAGATACACTTGGCCTTAATTTCATGGTGACGATTGAAGTTCCACAATGTTGTTTCCGCAACTCTATCTCTTCAAGAGAGAGAATTCTTGCTCCTTTAAGTTCTATGAAATTTGCAAAAGTTAGTTAAATAAGTTGAAAGATTCCTTTTATACTACTTGTTTTTGTCGTTTGAGCATGTCCACTATGATTTTTGGACATAAAAACATGGATTATACATAAGCAAAAAATAAGATGTCCTATCAATGAGGCAATGATGCAATTTTACTATATAAGAGCGCTCGTCATTTAGTAGTCAATCTTTTATCTTGTTCAATGTGATCATATTCACTTTTCTCCTAAAAATGTTGGGAGTCGAGTTGAATCTTTTGCTCTCATTCACAAAGATTTTCTATAAGGATAGATTTGATTTAAGAGTATAAAAATAGAGACAATAAAAATATAAGATTTTTTTTTTTTGGAATTAAAATCGAAGGTAAAAAGTGTGAATCCCACCAAAAAGTACAAATTTCTCTTCTATACCAAACACTCTATAAAAGTTGAAAATATGATTGAAATGACATGCTTGATAATTGATTTCACACAATGGTAAGCTTCATATTTTGTGAACAATATATATGTATTTTTCTTCCACTTTTTCCCTAAGAATTATTTGTGACAAAATCAGATGGGAATGCTTCTATAAGCAAATTATGGACTCATGAATTCTTATTAAAATAAGGTAATAATTGTCCAAATTAAGACAAAATGCTTTAAAAGATCGTAGGCGATTATAAGTATGAGAACTCTAATTTAATAAGCAATTTGTTGGGCATTTGGATGAGAAATATTCTCAAAATGTCTTGAACCTTGAACTGGGAATCACCAAAGAAAAGCAAACATGATTTGTGTTGGTATTTGTGATAAACCAAACTATTTTCTTTTGCAAGACGTAAGGCCAACCAACAAAAAACCCATCATTAGCCTTGTCAAGAGTGTCTTGAGTCTTTTCCATTATTGTCTTTTTTATCTGAATAATGGATATTCCATTCGTTCATCGTCAAGCCACATGAATTACAGCCACCTCTCTTTCATTCACTTTCACATACACCACAAGCTCACGAATCCATCAATCTTCTAATTAACTATAATTTCTATAAATAAATAAAATAGCACATAATGTCATTTGAATGGACAAGTTATAAATGAAAGAAATCCCCCCCTCCAAGAGCAAGTTATTTTTAGAACACTCTCATTAGTGTTAAAAATCATCTAGCTTCATAAACTTACTAAATCACGTAGCTTAGTGTAAAATTAATCCTCATTTATAGGGATGAAAAAAAAAATCCATATTACTACCTAAAGATATATTCTGTTGCAGATTAAATTTAGATAACTAAACGATTATCCATAAATTAAATAAATAGATTTTTTTCCCTACTAGCATATTAACGAGGTGAGGATGAGAAACTAGTTACTCGTGCTCCTGCACTGTCTATCAACACATCTTTCCAGCATGCTTTGTTTGCACATAAGAAGGCCATTGTAGGATATTATGATGGTATAATCCCATGAAAATAATGAGCATTCAAAAGACCAAATGATTATATAAACAAATCCTGAGGTACGATTCATAATTCACTGATCATTGTATTGAAACTTTAAACACTGACAAGCCACTATCAGTTTTGTAGAGTATAACTAAACCTAAAAAAGAAAATTGTGGAGTATAGCAGAAAGAAATTGTGGTAGCGTACGAAATTAGTTCTTAACTCACAACTGCTACGTCAAACAAACAAATGTTGATCAGAACAGAGAAGAATGAATGTCTCAGCCGGAACCCAAAGGTGATTACTAATCTGGGATGTGCACCACCCACAGTAAAGAGCTAGTTGCAATCCAGATAATGACTGCGCCTGAAAAAACTATAATCAATCAATTGGCATGCAATATAAAAGGATAGTAAATTCATTACATGAAAAAATTAAAGGCAGAATTATAATTTAGAATCTGGCAGCGAATATATTTCAAATCTAAGATGATTACCCAAAAGAATGGTGTGAATAGTTCATATGTCAACATAATTAACTATTCTTCCAGTTAATTCATCCTAAACTGATAGCTAGTTCACTAAAATATCCTAAATTGCAGCTCTACCAAAAATAAGTATGAGAGGTTAAATAGAAAGAAAGATGGCTACCGAACACACTGATTTAGCACCACCATCCAAGATTTTAAGTCCCCCCCTTAGGCACTACTATCATAAAACTCCATAGAGAGAAAAGAAGAATATAGGTGCAGGGGGTAGGGGGTGGGTGGGTAGCATACCTCAAAAGTTGTTATAATTCTTTGTCACTTTCAAGTGCTTTTGCTGCTGCCTTTTCAGCTTCTTCCAAAACAAAGGTTTTCATTGAATCAACATCTCTTGTACCTGACCAATTACACCACATGCAAAAGAAAAAAAAATATTAGATTTATGATCTATCATTTCTTGCCTTAGCTTTTGGTTGGGATAAGGGGAGTAGATGTGACAAGTGTCCTCAAACGAATAAGTAATAAAATAATCTATGATAAAAAAACCACAATTTTCTCATTAAAGAAAATCTTTCTTTCTTCAGGGATGATTAAATAAAATGGAAACAGATCATAAAAAAGCTTAAATCCACTGCTAACAGGTAGTTTGTAGAAGTCTGTCCCTTCAAGTACCTGTGACTTAAATAACCGCTAAATGTGATGGGAAAATATTACTATAAAAAGAGCTTTGAATCACTGAATTTTATTGGTATGATATGAGGAAACACATGATACCCTATATAGAGGCATAAACCACAATATAAAATCATCATTATTTAGCACAAGTGAAAGGTGCTACCTTGCACCTTTATTCATCAGTGAAAATATGTGAGGGTTAGAGGTTAGAGCCATCAAAATGACTTAACCTTTTTTATTTAACTTTTTACATTCATGATGTGCATAGAAAGATTGATTGTATAGATGCAATGACTGAGTTGATCCCCTGTTTGGTTTTTCCAAACTTGACAAGTAAGAACCCCAAAAGAATTCTAATATATTTATTCTAATCCAAGGCAATTATACACCATAAATCAAGGGATACATATATACAAACATGAAACATCAACTAGTCATAAATCATAATTGGTTATTGATGGTGATTAAAAGTGATTGGCTAAGCTTGAGCAAGTGAATTATTCGGCAAAGGGAAGAATTGTAATTACCTTGGTATCTGGCTACTTCTTCACCATCATAGAAAACCTTAAAGGTAGGATACGAGTGAATATCAACTTTGGAACATACTGCTTTGTCCATGCCGCAATCGACTTCTCCAACCTCTATTTCATCTTCTCCTTCCATTGCCTTCCCCAAATCATCCCACAATGAACCAAGATTCTTACTGAAAACGATTATTATTATTTTACAAGTTAGAAAAAAAAAAATAACAGCAGGTTCAGGATCAATAAAATGTAGGCTATTGCAGTGTTAAAAGAGTTAATCACCAATGCTTGCACCAGGGAACACAGAATTTCACAAACCATGCAGTGTCTTTCTCCTTGATCTAGACACACACACAAAAAAAGTAATTGAGAAATGAGATCATATACATTTCCATAACAGGTTTTTTGTACAAAATAAATAAATAAAATTCCCCCATAAGCTAATGTACGCATACATACAAAGCCCTAATTAAACAGTTCACATTCCTATTTGCATCTGAAAAGGCAAACTTCAATTAGCTTCGATAGAATAATAGTATTATTGGGATTTAAAAAAGTAAATTGGGGCATGAAAAAGCGGAATCTGGATAGAGAGAATAAGTGAGGTACCTTATCATTAAATGTATCAGAGGTTAACGTTATAACCTCAGAATGGGTTGGAAGAAACAAGGAGAGAAGAATTAGAGAGAAAATAGTATAAGTGTGAGTGTGAGTTCTCATGGCTGAACTGAAGCCTGCCTGATCTACCCTACCC
This sequence comes from Glycine tomentella, assembly GCA_007407185.1. NCBI lineage: Eukaryota > Viridiplantae > Streptophyta > Magnoliopsida > Fabales > Fabaceae > Glycine > Glycine tomentella. Next base: position 1,696,233 of record PYAF01006334.1, read on the forward strand.
TTTCCTTTCCTTTCCTTTCCTTTCCTTTCTTTCTTCTCTACCCGTTGTTATCTGCAGATCTTTCAGCCACGTGTTATGCGCGTGATTCATATAGATCTCTTCGCCAATACTACTTTTCTTCTTCTTCTTAGCACAATGTAAATTGTTATTAAGAGAAATGTTGATATCCACTAAATTTTAACCAAGAATATGTATTAACAGGAATATATTACTAGCACTCTTTTTTCTTTTTTTTCTTTTTGATGGGAAAACACTCCTCTTCTTATTAATTAGTTCCATTTGAATCAAAAATTAATACTCACATATATAAATTCATTTAAAAAATTATTACATAATTTATTTTCTTTATAATTTCATTATTTCACTTACATCTTAGTAAGATGATGTTAATTTATAATAGATGTGATAACTGATGCTTAAAATTAATCATTGGAATTTAATTTCACTATCAGTATAATGATTTTTACATTGTTAACTAGTTAAAAATATTATATATTGTAATTTAAGTACATTTTTAAAATAGTGCTAGTGTATTATATTTAATTTTTTTATTTTATGGAAAAAGAAGGAACAAAGAAACTAGACAGGACCTGCTGGCCAGAGAATTAGTGGGAAAGTACAAAATTCAAAATTAGTGTATTCTATTTAAATTCCAAATCTTCACTCTGATTATTAAATGGACTTAATAATTTATTTTTATGATTAAATCACGAGTATATTATTATTTTCTTCTTAATAATTAATTAAAATCAAACCATAAACACTATCTATGAGAACTAACATAATGTAATAAGTATGTGGTGAGAGGTTTGATCCTCTTGTGTTCGTATGATAGAAGAATATTTATTGAAAAAAAAGAATAATTTTTAAATGGATCTCAATATTTCAACAATTTTTTTTCTAATTTAAGTTTAAAATCCCCTAAATTCACCTAAAACACTATTTAGTACCCAAAACAAAATAGAAAGTTCGGTGCAATATTTAAGTCATAACTCATAAGACCCTTTTATTTAATAAATTGATTATATGCTATCAAGGTGTTATGGGTGGAGAAGTATGTTTGAAAAGGAGTACTGCCAGCATAAATATATGAGTGTGTGCAAATTTGATATGCAGGTTTGGTTAGGATTTTTGTCAAACAGTGATGTGCAGAGGATGGTCAGATGGATAAATGTTTTGTTGGAAAATTGGTTCTGTCACAATTATGCAGCATTTGTTTGGAATTATGGTTACAACAGAGATGACCAAAAAAGCAGGGATTTTGTACATATTAAGTGGAATCGTATTTGCAAGTCTTGTGGAAGATGCTGATCTTAATAAAGGGCCAACGTGAAGCTTATAATTGGTCAGAAATTTTGTGGAAGCAGTCTTTTCTGAAGGCGGGATATTTCTATGTACAAAGTTTGACAGTTGTTTTATGTTTCGTTGGGTTGGGGGTGCTGTATTTTTTGCAGCAATGTCTTATGCACATATTGTTTTGGGGTGCTCATTTCTTGTTTGTGACCATTCTATTTTATTATGTTTAATAATGAAATGTTTGGCTTTATTCAGAACCAGAAGCCTAACAAAAAAGGCAAGGTAAATTGAATTCAGTGAGGGTGTGTTCCAACTCTCAAAGGAGAAACCAATATATGTAGGTGATTGAATTGAAATGAAAGCAGTTGACTTTATTCACTAATCAGCACAATTCGTGAATAATGATCACAATTATCAACTCAACAAAAGGAAAACGAACGTCAAAACATTAAGGCTATGTTTGAGAGTTAAGAAGGAAAGAAAATAAAAGAGATTTAAGGAAAAGGGAGGGGAAGGAAAATGACGAAAATGAGAGAAGTTCCTTCCTTTTTAATTGGAAGTTAAAAATATATTAAGAGAGAGAAATGGAAAGTTAATAAAATATTTTTACAATTTTGCCCTTGAATTGTGATTCAATATTTTGTATTTTGATGTTTTATTAACACTAGCTGAGATAGGATAATGATTTTATTAACACTGATTGGGGTATGATATTAATTTTATTACTTTTCTTTCTAAATACCCCAAATTAGAGAAACACAATTTTTAGATTTAAGAGGATTTGAAAGAAGTTTTAAAAATCCTGATATCGTTTTCCTCAAAAATCAAAGGCTCACTATGCTTCCCATACTTTCTTACTGTAATAGTTAACTTCCATGCGAAAGAAAGGCAAGTCCACAAGTTGGATTACCATTAAGATATATTTGAAGAAAGCTTATAATAGACTCAAATGGATCTTTATCAAATATACTCTTGTGGTATGGTTGGCCTGATATGTTGATTAATTTAATTTGGTGTTTCATTTCCTCCTCTTCAATGAATATGTTATGGAATGGAGAAGTCTTGGAGGAGTTTAGACCTTCCAAAGGGATTTGTAAGGGAGTTCCTCTTTCTTTCTATATATTTGTTCTTTGTATTGAAATAATTTATTCAAATGATTTCTAGATTGTTTTTTTTCGGTCAGCCTAAAGAGAATATATTCACAGGTATAAGAAATATATACCAGCAGAAGTACATAAAGAGTTGTTGGCCGTTAATACAAATGAAAGATAACCCATATCTGATCATCTTTCAAGAATAACTCCGCAAAATACAAAAAAGAAAAACATAATAAAACATAACCATTGCTACTGTAATTACTTCTATATATTGTTGTGAAGTAATAATAGGTAAGATTGGAAAAAAAAAGTGAGAATTGCCAAAGAACAGATTAGCTCATATCGCCATATCGTGCCAAGCGTGTTAACTATTCAGTTATCTAACGTACAAAAAAGAATCATTTGATCCATGTGATTGAGGTTTTAGATAATTAGAAAAAGTTTGTCAACAGGAGTACAGGACTAACCAAATGTTAATGATGCATACGGTAAAAAACTAAAAATTATTCTTCCAAGATAAGTAAGTAAAATTATATTTATTATTAATTTAATTCAAATATATTGATGTTTTTATTTACTATTTACTCATTTTAAAATAAATTTACTTTATAAGAATTTTTATGATGTCTTCGAGTCAAAACACCCCCAAATCCTGATGAAAATAAAGACAGCTTTCCAGCTGGTGTAGCCGCTTTGCATGAATCCACGTTTCACCAGCAAGAGCGCAAGACCATTAACATTAACCTGTAGACTTTATGTCCAAAACAAAACAAATTAATGTAATGTGACATCACTGATATGTATATAGGTGCATATTTAGTATTTTTAATAATATATTTATAATTTGCTGACAAAAAAAAATGCACAAATTAGTAACTATTTGAACCCTCGATCGATGCATACATAAAAGACCACTAGTTTAACTCTCCAAGTACATCAACAACATCAACATCAACAGTACCTTTAACTCAAATTAATTGGGGTTGGTGGTAGATGAACCCAATGATAAGTCGAAAAAAAAATAAAAGAGAGAAACGAAGTTAAAATAAAAGAATGGTGAGAGGAGAAAAGAAAAGAAGAAGAAAATAATTAAAACAAGGGAACAACTGGAACATAGAACTACTAAAGGGTTTAACCCTCCACTAGACTTATAGTTTTTCTCCACTCCGTCCTAAGACATACTATCCGCCAATCTATATCCCACTCCATTAGGTCTTGTTTAACTACCTTTTCCCAGGTAAGTTTTGGTTGACCTCTACCTCTCTTTGTATCTAGCTTTTGGTAATAGACTCTTGTTCTGACAGGAGCATCTAATGGTCGTCTCATAACATGCCCAAACCATCTCAATCTATGCTCCCTCATCTTTTCACATACTGGTACCACTGATACCTTTCGTCGAATATCCTTTTTTCTTATCTTATCCATCTTCGTATATCCGTACATCTACCTTAACATCCTCATTTCTACTACCCCTATTTTATGCTCATGTTGCCTATGTGCTGGCCAGCATTCCGCTCCATAAAGCATTGCCGGTCTAACAGCTGTTCTATAGAATTTTCCTTTTAGCTTAAGAGGAATCTTGCGGTCACACAAAAGCCCTGATGCACTCCGCCATTTCATCCACCCTGCTCTAATTCTATGACTTACATCCTCATCGATCTCCCCACCTTTTTGCAACATTGATCCCAAATATCTAAAAACGTCTTTTTTGGGTACCTCTTGCCCAAGTAGATGCATTGTGTCTTGATCACCGTCTTTAATCCTCGAAAACTCACACTTCATATACTCTGTCTTACTCCTGCTTACCTTGAATCATTTAGACTCCAAAGTGCTTCTCCACAATTCCAATTTTCTATTAACGCCATCTTTGGTCTCATCAATAAGTACGACATCATCTGCAAAGAGCATACACCACGGCACTTCTTCTTGAATATCTTTAGTTAATTCATCCATCACTAAGGCAAAGAGCCCACAACTTCATAGTATGGCTCATAAGTTTGATGCTTCTATAGTTTGAACAATTTTGAATATCTCCCTTGTTTTTGTAAATAGGCACAAGCATATTTTTCCTCCAAGCATCAGACATCTTGTTTGTTTGAAGAATCCTATTAAAAAGATTGGTTAACCATTTTATTGCCACATCTCCCAAGCTCCTCCACACTTCAATAGGGACGTCATCAAGTCCCAACGCTTTATTATTCTTCATCCTTTTTAAAGCCTCTTTAACCTCATATGTATTAATTCTACGCACAAATCTTCTATTCAAGTCATCAGAAACGTCCTCCAATTCCACCTTACTCTTGTCACCATTCTCATTAAAAAGATTGTTAAAGTAGTGTAACCATCTTTCACTTACATCTTCATCCCTTACCAAAAGTTTTTGATTTTCATCCTTGATACATCTAACTTGGGTGAGATCTTTACTCTTCTTATCCCTCATTTTTGCAAGTTTATAAATATCTTTTTCCTCATCTTTGCTCCCAAGATTTTTATACAAATCATCAAAGACTTTTCCTCTAGCTTCTCGCACTGCTTTCTTTGCATCTTTTCTTGCTACTCTAAACTTTTGCAAATTCTTCTCGTTAGGACATTTATGCAAAGATCTGAAGCATTCATTCTTCTGTTTAATAACCTCTTGCACCTCTCCATTCCACCACCATGTTTTCTTGCTACTCTAAACTTTGATCACTGTACTTCCTCATATTATGAACACATACAGTCATCTTATTCCAAATTTCATTAACTCTCCAAGTACACTTAAAAAAAAAACTCCAAGTCAACTATGGATTCATATATAGTTATATACAAATTAAGCAAAATGGGCTGGTCCAAAAGTAAATGTGTTGCGATAACGTTTTAAAATAATTGTTACACTGAATCCATTCATTTCACACTTCAAAAAAGAGAAAACCATGTAAAATGGATCAATTGGGTTCCCATCACCAGACCAAATGTAACTCCTGACTCCAGAGTCAACATTTTGGAGTATTGTTGACCAAGAAAAAATATAATATAATTCTAATTTCCAAGTCCTGAATAAATTCCTACAACTACTGATATGCCTAAGTAAAGACAAGACATTAGGCCCATAGAATAGAATGAAAGACCAAACGATACAAAAACAACGTTCGTTTTACCGCGAGACCATGCGACACTATTTTTTTTTTTTTTTTTTAAGTTAGTAATACATCCTTTAATATATTCTTTCTAACATAATTTTTAATTTTTTATTGATTATTTTTTAAATTTTTTTGATAAGTCACATTTCTTATTTAATAAACTTCACTCATAATTTTATAAATTTTAATAAATTCTAACAAATAAGAAGTGCTAATTAAAAAATACGTTAGATAATACTGCTTCCGATCTTATATATTGCTACCACTCCTTATCTTATATGGTACGGGCTTTTTCCTATACTAAAAGGAACTGTGTCCTATGCCTGCGTCGATACAGTGTTTGGACTATATTCTAGAAGTTTTGAAAAGAAGATTATTTTAAAGTAGATTTAAAATATCCTGAGAAAACTTAATTGTTTGAATATCAATTTTTTTAAATGATGAAAAATACACAAACATTATTATTTTATATGATAGCTAAAATGAAAAATGAAAAAATAGAAATTCCACTTCTCTTTCACAGTATTATACTATCATATTACTGCATGTGAACTCTTTCATTTTGAAGCTGTGGTGCATGTTCTCTTTCTTCTACCACTTCTCTTTCTCTCTTTTCTACCACTTCTCTTCTCTCCATCAATCATCTATCTCTTTCATTCTTTTCTTTGTCTCTGTCCACTAGCAAATATATTTTCTTGGTGATGAGATATAAGTTTACACTTTTATTAATAATAAAAGATTATCAATCTTTTTGTTTGTTAAACGGTAATTTCTAGATGCTAATCAGGTTGAAATTATAATACCAAGAATCTAAAATCTAGTTTTAATTTTAAATAATTTTTAATTTTTTAACTGAAAAATTATTTTTAAGTTAGAAAAAAAGAAACTAGACCAAACACAACATAACCCAAGACATATATAGTGCACGACTAGTGTCCTTGAGTCAACATTATTTATGGTGGATATTATAAATTTATAATAAACTGTATGCATCCATGCGTACGACTTTTAAAAAAACTAAGCATATATGAAAACGGATATATCAAAAGACTGCGCGTTCATTATTGCAAAATAGTGGGTGGTAGATGTATAAATCCGCGGCAAAAACTAAAGGTATTGGACCATTTACAAGAAGAATATGGATGAAAAAAATATCTAACTACCCCGACGATACAAGAACCAAAGAAATTAAAAGAGAAAATGAATAAAAGACATTATCTTTTTGCCCTTTTCCTCAAGCCTTCGTTCCCACTTGAGCAACCAAATCTTGTGTATGAATATCATTAAAATTGGTTTCTGGTACAAATTAAACCTAGATATTATGTTGTCCTGCATGCAATGTATAGAAATAGAAGTTTACCGATTTCGATTTCTTTCATCGATCGGGATTCGTGTGTGAACAAAATACTTCTAGAATTTCGTCGTCTGGTCGATTTCAAACTTTGGGTTTCTTTTCATAGAAAGGTGGATGGTCATTCAGACTTAACCTAATGCCACTACTCATGTGGATATTAATATGAAAATACATATGGCTACTTGTTCTAAATTCTTTAATTCTTCATAGTTTTTTAATAATACTCAGCTGGTAAGAAATCGTATAGAATGCGCTCAATATATAAAGATAACTTTGTATTTAGTAATCTTAATACAAGTTCAATTTTTGTTTCAGCTGGGTAGTCATCACTGTAAAGCATAAACAGCTAAATATATATACACACATATACATATCAGAACAGCAATATTTCTTTCCCTGCAATTTAATTAAAGCATTATTTTTTCCGATAATTTTTTTTTTTTTCTATATATAAATAAAACATCTTCAGAAATTTATATATTTGTTTCTAATTAATATCAATCATTCAGTTAATAGAGCTTGCTGGAATACGTATAGAGATATTAATTTGGAAAATACATTATATACTATACTAGCTAGCTACTATAGTACTACTATATCTGCATCTTCTAGTGGCTGTCTTATCTGTGATAGTAGACGTGGTTTCTTCTTCAACTACTGGAACATGAAAGACAATGCATGAACAGCAGTTAAACTTTGCACACATTAGAGAGTGTGTGTGTGTATATATATATTCAACATTTTAACTCTAGAATTTAAGCACATGAATGATTTTTTCTAATTTCCCCTCTACAGATTATATTAATTTTCCGGCGTCATATGGAAAAAAATGCATGACATATTGAGGAAGTACAGTATGTAATTTACTTGTTTCAGTACGTACGTACAATAACTTATGTATGACTGAATTGAAAGAGGGGAGCTGTTTTATATATATGGTTTCTGGACTAGTTATTATAATTTTATATTGGAACGTGCCTGGAATAACGCGTACTATGTTGAATCTATATAGCTAGCTGGACTTTGAGGGTTCTACATGCACAATGGAAGATAAGATTGGACTAAAGAAAGAATTTGATGAACTACATATCAATTAATTATATACGATAATCGAAAGAATGACAAAAATGAGTTCAATTTATATATAATGTTTGTAATATTTCCACAAATATCTAATAAGGGTTTATCTTATTCCCATATTATATTAATGAATAAAATAATGTTGTGCTAAAGTGTATATATATATATATATATATATATATATATATATATATATATATATATTCCAAATCTTATTGTCTGTGTAAATATGTTTTATCACCATACTACATATAGATTAAATTCTAAGGAAATAAGAAAAATATTAGTAATATACCAATATCGTCACATCCCGTCTCCACGTGACATGCATATATATATATATATATATATATATATAGTGATTATAAATCATACAATAATATTGTTTTTAATATATTCTTTTGAACACATTTTACTTTATTAATTAAAATTTACTTATTAGAAATCTCAAGCTATTGTGAGTTTCACTTTCCATTTAATAAACAGCCACAAAATGGTGAAGAAACGTAATTTTGTTTTTCAACCAAAACCCGTTCATATTCCTAATTGCTATTTTTCTTCGAATGGAAACATCCCATGCCTCCCAATTCCATACATGCATTGACGTATACCATATTTTTGGGGAATTTGATTTGTATACTATTGTCTTTATACATTATTTATTCTTCGCTATGTTTATCAATACATGACTTTTAGAAAAATAATTTTTACGCTGACTATTCAAAATTGACTAATTAACGTATTTTACTGTATAAGTCATGATTAAGATGTTATATATATACGCTGTGTAAAGTGTAAACCTACACTGAGTCAATAAAAAAGCAAATGCGTTTCTTGTCTTCACATACTAAAAATAATGACATGTTGGTGAGAAAAAAAGGAGCTATCGTCCACGATGACAAGAATGACAGGTACATCAATAAGTTGCCGACAGGTGATAATATTGTATGGTTGGGTTGCTTTATGTAAGTCTGCTCATGTGAGCAGCACATGATTTGAATTACAGCCCCCGAAAACGCGTTTAAGGGAGAGAGAGTAATTCATATGCCATCATAACCACTAAGGTATTTTGATTATAGTTCCACACCGTCACGTTCCCTGCCTTGTTCATATGCTCACCACATTAATCGTTTCTCTCGATCAAAGAGAGTCCAATTATCAAAGTATATCTAAAAGATTTTGACTCATCAAGGGCGCACTTTAAAAAGATGTAGTACGGAATTCTTGTTATTGTTTAAAATAATAGTAATTGAGAATTCAATGTATTATGTATATATAGGAGTATCAAAATCAGTTCAACCCATAATTTGAACTTATTTTTTTATTATTGAAATGAGAATTTTAACTTAATTCAAATTTTCAAAAAATCTCAACTCAATCCAAACTTAGTGGATTGCAATTAAAATTAGATTCTTTGTAATAAAAATATAGAAAATGACTAGTCATATATGACATGAGCACACCAAATGAATGAAAAAAAAATATAAATATCAATTAAAGAATAAACATAATATCTCAATCTTAAAGATGTATTCAACTAAGTTGCTTTGGAACAAATGTTCTCTAGAAGCAATTATTATGAGTTAAATAAATACAGTGCAAAGCAAAATATTAATATAAAATATATTATAATTCACAAGATTTAAAGTTCTACAAAAATAACATTTAACCAAATATCTATAAAAAATATATTAACTCATTTCAACTCAACCCATTCTTGACTCCTTGAGTTAATGAGTTATATGAACTAGATTATCCGGGTCAAAATGAATCTCATAGCTCAACCATTCCATTTTAACATATTTAGTGGATTGAGTAATCAAATTCAACCCATTTTAACATAAATTTTATACTTTACCCCTTCTAAAAATTGACGAATTCAAAGATATGAATAGTAAGTTTATGCAAATAAGGGAGTCAGTCAATTTGATGTCAAAAGAAGTTGCAAATAGCTCTTTATTAACATAATAATTATCTTTTCGCATTATGACGAATTTATGTTGAAGCCTAATTGCTACATATAATATCCTTGGTTGTTGTTTTTTATGTAATCAATAAATCTTGGTTGTTGTTCGGTCTTCCATCTTGATCTTGCCTAGATTTGTGTTTTGATTGACATTATATCTACAAAGGAAAATTTTGGTTCTGGTAGAGTAGAACCATAACGAATCCAAAGTCACAAGGTCAAAAGTTACTTTGACAAGGAATTAAGCATTCATGAAAGATCAATCTTTTGAATGATTATAGTAGGTGACCAAAAAGGTGTTTTACATTGAAAGTATCAGTCCTTACAAACATATTAAAACATATAACATTTGCCCTGTTTTCTTCAATATTGCAACGATTACATGCTTCAGAAAACCATCTAACATTTAAATGATAATTTTGGATCTATTACTTAATTCGCCAACCTTGTGCAAAGAGACTACATCCAGAATAACATTATTTTCTCCAAAATCTTCCTCGTGGAGAGGGAGTTAACTTAACTACATGAATTCTAGCTACCAAAGTTATACTTCTATAATTTATTATTAGTTCTACTTGATTCCTTCATCTTCTCCTTAGGAGATTGTCATGGGAACTAACACTTATGAAATGTCTTGTGTAAGTCTGGTTCTTCATCATGTCCAAAGAGGCTCCCACAAAGAGTTTAGGTTATTGGTGTTCTCCTCAAAGAAATTAAGATTGTTTTGATAGCCGCTGCTGTGTGAAGGGCTTGAAATGAAGTTGTCCACAGATTGTTGTGGTGACTCCTGTGGAGTTTGTGTTTGTGCCATTTCCATGCAAATTAGAGCCACAAGATTCGCTTGTTGGAATTGCATGTTTACAACCTCTGCTTGTGCCTTTGCTAACTGTGCTTGAAGTTCATTGACTTGCTTTTGGAGGTGGCAAATTGCACCTGCACATCCGTACACTGGGTCTCTTATTCTTGCACCAGCCTCATAAACCATGCTGGCCACTGCATCAGCTCTTTGAGACTCTGGAAGTTCCTGGAAAATGAAGCAAAACAATGACATCATCAATTAAGTACTTTAATATTTTAATGTATTTTCATTGGTCATACAATACGTTTAAAGTGTGTAAAAACCATAAAAGGGTATATAGAATATGTAAAGAAGCAAATTCTCATAGAGTAAAACAAATAATTTGATTACTTGATTATGAAAATTAATTTTAAAAAGATTATTTGGTTACAAAATATTTGTATGTGTCAACTGTGTTGTCTTATAATATTGACCGATTTCATGTTAGAATTAAGGAGGCCCACCACTAGGTTTCGTTAAAATTAGGTCGTTGAAAAATGCATTTACTTGAAGCATTAATATGCTATGACCAAGAATATGACACTACAGACTGCGTTGGTCCTGCTGGGAAAGAGTGGGGCTGATTCAATTCACCAAATAAATAGAGGAACTTAGTACAGTACTATTGTTTGTGCATTTGTGAAAAAAAAATTGGGTGAAATTTTTTAAGGATGTAAAATAACTGATTGATGTAAAATAAATTATTGTATAATGTTAGAAATATACACATATTTCTTTAATTTAACATAAGTTTTATATGTATCAAAGGTTAAATAATAACAAAGGCAAAAGTTTCCGACCAAAGGAAATAAAGCAAAGGTTACACATATGCTATTACAATTATTCTCTAGTTATGTACATTAATTTGTCGTCTCTGTTGAAGTTTCGTCGGATCGTGTAAAATTAGAGTCCTCGGCCTTTGTGCCACAATTTTTTTAAATTTTTACCAAAATGCAACGGGCGCCAAAGTATTTCCCAGACTGCCACGCGGCATATTTCGCTGGGCAGTCTGGCGAAATACGTTGGCTGATGTGGCATCCCCCTGCCAATGCGTCAGTGCCCCATCAGAGACGGGCAACTCCACGTGGCGTGCGCAGCAGAATT
>PYAF01006334.1:1708186-1723579 GCA_007407185.1 Glycine tomentella
GGGGGGGGGTGGGGTATAAATGGTGGTCCAGGGGGCGTATTTCGCTGTCCCTACTAGCGAAATAGGTGGGCTTCTGACACGTGGCGTGTACGTGCGCCTATTTCGCTAATAACCCCAGCGAAATACGTCTCCTCCACGTCAGCTGACCGTTGGGGGCACCACCTATTTCGCTTCTGACAATAGCGAAATAGGATGGCCAACATGACACCGACACATCAGCCAACGTATTTCGCCAGACTGCCCAGCGAAATATGCCGCGTGGCAATCTGGGAAATACTTTGGCGCCCGTTGCATTTTGGTAAAAATTTAAAAAAATTGTGGCACAAAGGCCGAGGACTCGTAAAATTAGGTACTCCATACATTGGAGACTAGTCTTGTCATCTATTAATTTGTCCCCGGGGACACGGAACAATATGCATAGAAGGATGTTGGGGAGGTCTTCTGACGGGTGGAACAGTTATTTTTACCACTCTATAATGCAACGTTTGTTACCACATCACTGTTTGTGTCTGAAATCATCATTGACTCAAAAAGGAAAAATCACGTGGAAAATCTTTTTAGTTAGAGAATTTAAAGAACATGATGCAGAGTGTTTGATAACATTATGCAGAAATCATGATGTCATTAACTATATCAGGTCACATATGCGATGAAAATGTGTATATATAATATGGTTTCTCTAATTGTCAAGATATGTAGTTAGTCTTAAAAAATTTAATGAAGTTGAGTTGAGAAAACATGAAAGTGAAATAAGATTTTGTAGGCCAACATAGGTAGCTACCTGCAAGAACTTGATGATGTTGCTGGCACCGAAGACTCGGTGTGCAGTGGTAAACTTGGCAGGTTCAGTGGGAGGGAAATAAGGTGCCAAGACACATTTCTCAGCACATCTTCGCCTCAGAATCTTGCAAGCAGCACAAGGGATCATGACAACTTGAACTTGTTGGGGAGGGGAAGAAGGGTTAGTATTTGAGGAGTGAGAAAATGTGGTGTTTGTGTCACTCTCCATCAATACTTTGTTGTTTTGTGTTTGGCTTCTACTTTGTGTAGTTTAGGGACAAAGAGAGAAGAAGGGTGTGAGGTAAGTGTGTGGGTTGTTTGGAAGCCAAAACTAGGGGTTTTATAAGGAAAGGAAAGGATGATAATGAGATAGCAAGCGTATGAAATTCGTTAATAACTGGCTGCGTGCTGTCTTCTTTTCCCACTCTCTGTTAGGTGTTGTGATTATGATGTTTCTTTTGGTTTATTGTATGAAAACTCTTCCCAACATTGAAAAAATCGTTTTTCTATATTCTGCTTGTTCCTTCCTTTTTATTTTTCTTTTTTACTTTAATGCAAATAATAATAATAATAATAATCACTTCAACTTAGACCCTTGCATATGGATGCAATTTTAGTACATATATTTTCCAAGGAAAAGAACATTATGTCATGCCTAACAGCCTAGGCCTAGTAAAGTGACTTTTCCTAATGAGTAAAAGAAAAAGAAACCGATGAGCAACATGTCCTATTCACCCTCCAGCTTTTTTGGACCCTAGTCATAGTACTAGTACTTCTTATTCCAACCCAAAAAAGTCATACTCCGATTAAAATGCTTAAGCACGCAGTAATTTCTTATTAATACTTACAGTACAAAACAAATAGGGTACATTGGACATTATGGCATTAACTACACGTCCCCATTAATTTGTTTTTGTTTGATTTAATAATCAACGCAATGTATGTATAGCACCCTAAAGGGACAAAGAAAAGTAAATATATTCTCTCATTTAGACAAATATTTGGTTTACTACTGGTCACGTAAATTTTTAAAAGATAAATAGAAATAAACGATAGAACAGGACTTAGTAGTAACATTTTACCTAGTTACTTTCATTGACGCATTGAATGACGGAACTGAAATGGTATAATCACATTCTGTCAAGTGTGTGCGCACTCGCATGTGCGGGTGAGTACACTACTTACGGGTCCAGTCTTTTTAAGTTCTAGACTTCTAGTTCTTAACTTCTGGTTGATGCAAATCAGGACAACATCAACATGGCCCACACCATAGTTACTGAATTACTTTTAAATTTTAATTTAATTTGCACTCGAAGTAAAGTTTGGTACGTAATAATGATGTAAGAAATACGAATTGCGTTCCTATATAAATGTATCGATCGCATTCTTGTGTAATTTAGCATGGTCTACGCGGAACTTCTTGTTGCCTTATGCTGGTGCCAAGTGGCCAAGGTTTGGACATAACAGTTGGGAAAAACGGTTTGTTTCAAGTGAGTTATTGGGGTTGCTGCCACCAATGAGACCATGCTATCTACTTCCTTAACTAACACCTAATGACCATGCATGCCATTTATAATATATTTATAATTTATTCACAAAGAATTGCTATATAATTAATTGTCTCTTGCAGAAAATTTTATGTATGCATGTCTGTGTGATCTGCATGTTTGCGCAAGATCTAATAGGTGGGGCAAGGTTGGTGGAGCTCGTTGAACACACAGGAAAAGATAAACTTGTTATAATCAAAGTCTTTTACCATTAAGTTGCAACTTTTCAAATCATTGAATATTGCTCCGGTTGATGCCTATTTGTTCTAGAATGTTTAATGGTCTATGTTCGATTAATATCCATAATTAAGTTTTTAAGCATAATAGTTTAGATAATGGTGATGACGACGATGACGATGATGATAGGAGATGAAAAAATAGATTGTAAAAAAAAAAGGGTATAAACTTGAAAGAATTAAGAGTTAATTTGAAAAGGAAAAAAACGAGCTAAGTTAGGGAGAAAAAAAGGTGGCAAAAGGAAGAGAGGGGTGCCCTAATTTCTCTAATATTATCTATCACAGGAGTCACGCAATAAAACACTTTGTAAAATACTTTCCATCGATCATAATATTTTCAGTTTTAATTTTAATGCACTATTCTAATAAAACACATACTATGGGGCTTAAATTTCCTTCAGAACGGTTATTCAGTCACCCATTTCATATTATAAGCTTGATAACATGTTCAAGAAAATGGTTGTCATTTTTCGAAATCCTACTATTTTGAAGATAAACTAGATTAATAAGTAATCCTTCTTAAAATGCATAGGGTGCAAATGTCTTATATCCACTCCTAAATTAGCCACTGAACTTTAATTTTTGAAAAGCAACTTTATTTCAGACATCAAATCACACTATTTTAGCTTTAGTTGAAAAAAAGTAATTTATGATGAATTTAATTTTTTTAATATTTAATTGCTGCTTCTGGCCCCAATACCATACATTATAAAATAGTGATAAATTAGTTCTAATTACTAATATTTTTAGGATGGTGTTTCTAGTTTATCTCCAAGTGATCAAGTTTTCCACGCGTTAGGGGAAAAAAATTGATTTGAGCTTTCAACTTTGCGGTGGAAGTAGTTAGACTTTTGTAATTTGTAACATTTTTCTTTCCCATTCGCTCGTGTTAGCCCTGTCTTAGAGCGTGTGGACCTTGAGAAAAGAAAAGCAATAGCCGAATTCACTTTACGGTTCACTCCCACTATAGCCTGTGTTTTTTTTTTCTTTTTTTTTCCTTCCACGTATATAAGTACTTTCACATTAATTTTGAAGCAGTAGAAAGTTTTGACCCAAAGCAATTTGAGCAATTTTTTTGGATAACCATGCTGTTTGAGCAAGTTAGTTCCGGAAGTGTCCTGCTCCTCTGTGCATCCTTTTTGGCACACGTGTGTTAAATGTGACGTTTTCTTAACACTCCTGTACCGTTGTAGAAAATCTTGACAATTAAGGACTTTTAAGTTTTAACTTTTTTAAGTTGTATCTGTAAGTGGTTCGGTATAATATTTCTAAACATTAAGGATTGTGTATTGTTTTAATGGAACTCGCCCAAGTACGATGCAGTAGACTTAGATTTTAGACATGCTTGAGTGTAAGCTTTTTTAAAAATACTTTTATGAAGAGAAAAAAAATAACTTTTCAATAATCTAAAGTTAATTTTTTATTAGTTAATTTATAAAAATTCTTTCATATAATTTTTTTAAAATATGAAAGTACATCTACAAATAAATTAATAGAAAGTTAATTTTAATTTATGGAATTTTTTTTTCTTATTTTCTTCTCAAGAAGTTTATTGAAATAGATTCTTTATTAAACTTTCTGATTTGAACTTGAGTCATCCTTTGGTCCACCTAACAACTAATAAAAATAATTATAAAATTATAGGGATCTTGTAAATTACTAGTGTCCAACCCATGAATATATAATTTGGTATTTGCTCGCAATATATCATGTAATGCACAATCATCAAAATGGTAACTCTATCCAATTCCTTGCTAATTTATTTAAATAAGTAGTTGACGAGTTATTTATATAAACCAAAAAAAGAAATATTAAGTGAGAGGTAGCCAACCCTTTTACAGAACAGTGAGAACGCAGTTAACCTGCCAAAAAACAGCATTCAGCTGCTGTTAGCCTGTTATTCCCTCGTCACATGTAGTATCAAACATAACTTGCATTAACTTCCTCCTTTGCCTCATGCAAAAAAAAAAAAAACTTCCTCTTCAATTAGAACCTTACATTGAAATGCATCAATATTTTAGAATTTCCACTTCTCTACTCTTCAATTACTTCAATAGACACTTTACTATTTATATGTTATGTTTAACTTATTTATTTCTACCTAGTATAAGATTTTCCAGTCATACTTGTCAGTCATTCGACTAATGTAAAATAAAGTTGTTACACTTGTTAGTTAGAGTCATTTATTTCAAACTTAGGTAGAATTTTACTTTAATACAATTAATTTTAAACTCTCATAGTTAAATTGTGAGTGTAAATTATTTTAACTTTAATTTTTAATTTTCATATTCAAATATGTATGCTGTTCAAGAAATTAAATCTTCGCGTAAATCAAACAATTCTAAAGCTTATGCCTCCACCAATTCTTAGTGTTCTTGTTCTAGAAGCATTAACTTGGGCCCATAGGATTAAGGCTATTAGAAATAGGCAATAGCTGCTCCAAATTCTTATAAATTGGGCACTTAGACCGCTAATATGTCTAATGATTGAAAGCTGACAAATTGCTAGTGGAAGCCTAGTATATTAGCTTAGCTCATAGCTCAATTTTTCCCATACGATTAATTAAATTGATTTAGGACCTAGGACCACGGTACTTAACTTTCCTGGGTCCTGGCCCTGGAACGCGTTTTCACTTTTCAGGTCAATTAATTCCTCTAAAAAAACAAAAAAAAAAGTATCAATTAATTTCTCCTCTCGTTTTTCAAATGAACACATTTAATTTAATTGAGTTTGGAAGGCTCGGCTACATGAGAAGTGAGAACAACCAACAGTATAAAAATCCTATAGAAAAAAAATCTCTAAATATAGAATTCATAAGATTCAAAATGTTGACTGTTTTATTTTCATTTGTCCCTATGGCGTATATCTATTAGAGTTCCACCCAGTCATGACAAAAGAAAACAAACTTGCTGAAGTTTAACGAACTTTCAAAAGTTCTTGAATTTGAAGTCCAATGCAATTAGTATTCGACCAGAAACAATGTTACAAGAAAAATCAAACCTCACGCTGACTTGCATATATCTGTTTGCAGCAAACAGATACATCAGGATGACATTGGCAGACCCAAAATATTTCACCAGGATAAGGAAAATAGTAATTTCAGGAATTAGCTTAACGAACACGGGAGGCCTTAAGCACTATTTTTAATTGTGCAAAAATAGATATTCAAGATTTCATATATCAAGTATCAGTCAACTTTCCAATTTAATCATGCAAGGAATTTCTTCAAAATATACAGTCTATACTACTTAAACCAATAGGGGTTTACACAGCTTGTCAATTCTTCCACTCATATAAGTCGTAACTTAGGTTCAACTCTCGTATTTTTTCTGTTGATTGGTGTTAGAAAATTGGTATACTCTACGGTTGTGTTTGCTTTAGAGGAGAGAAATAGTAGATGGTAATAAAAGAGAAATGACTTGAAAAAGAAGAAATAGAGTAGAATACATGGGGATATTGAGCTAGGCTTGGGCATAACAATACAGTCGCAGTCCAAAGCAACCTTGTCCTGAGATCAAGGAGACTCTAGCTTGGGGGCAAGTGAAGTGGAGAAGATCTTGCAATTTTTTTTACAGATGGTCATAGAACACTTAAATCACTAAAGATTTGTAAGCCATAAATAAAAAGTTTTCTTAAAGGAATTTTATGAAAGACCCATATGGACTATGGAGTTGCTGAATTGGCTGCAAAAGACAAGAGGTGGAAGATTCAAGGGCAAGTTGTACCTTAAATTAATAATTTTAAAGGGTTAAAAATCTAAATAAAAAATAAATAACATCATTCTACCTCATTACAGTGTTTAGGAGCTGAATTTGTATTTTTAAAATTAAATAATTAACAATAGATGTTAGCTCAAACAAGCATACTTTTGATTTTAAAATCTAAAATAATTTTTTAAAAAAGGTATTTTATTTTTATGATCGTTTAATTTTGAAGTTGAAGGATGATGATAACTGGATTTCTTCTACAAATCAATTATAAGGGTTGATGAAAGTGAAAGCCATATAAATGAAATGGCTAAGCAGAAGCAGCATCAACTGCATGTTGTAAGATTTTAAAAAAGGGAATAATTATTAAGCAGTAGAAATCCAAATACTACAAAATCGTTTACACAAAAGCACAAATGCTATATATCAGGAGTCAGGACACAGATTACATGACCTTACATATCTAATCTGGACACTTTTCTCAACAAGTGAAAGCATCCCAAAGCAATTCATCTGCCACTCCCAAAGCTAGCAACTTGTACAATCTCACGGTAAGCTGCAATAGCCCAAGTTTAAGCCCAGTCAATATACAAAACCAAAGATGTTAACAATACGGATATATGCTTGGTGAAGGAGAGCAATCCAAATCGATTCAAAATATGCGACACATCGCAAATACTATCCCATAATTTATCTCAAATAGAAAGATGAAAGAATGGAGGTTTTGTAGGCAAAAGACTTGAAAGGGCATAAATTAGTAGAACCAAATACAAAGAGAAAACACAGGTGCTTACTGGTGTCTAACGCCTAACCAATTCAGAAAGCAAGTGGTTGTCTGCAAAAAAACTTTCTCACACTTTAAATTCACCATCAATGAAGTCCTGAAGGGCGATCATTTTGATAGAGTTGGCCTTCAAGCTGTTTATAGCTTCAGCAGTTGCCAGAGCTCCATTAACTGTTGTCACAATAGGAACCTTGTAATCCAAAGCCATCCTTCTGAGAGCCAGACCATCTATCCGATCAAGTGCATCACCTGAACTGGTTACCACCATCAGATGAATGTCTCCATTGGCTATCATGTCACCAGCATGTGGCCTCCCTTCATGCAACTTCAGCACTGGCTCTGCTGGAATTTTAGCTAAGTTAAGAACATGAGCTGTTCCACTGGTAGCAACAATCTTGAAACCATTCTCAACAAAAGCCTTTGCTATCTTCTGAAGATGTGGCTTTGTTAAGTCGTTCAAGCTAAGGAACACAGTACCAGAAAGTGGTAACTTCTGGCCAGCAGCAATTTGAGCCTTAGCAAATGCAATATTATATGAAGGGTCAATACCCATGACTTCACCAGTGCTTCGCATCTCAGGACTTAAAAACACATCACAGCCTGGAAACTTTGAAAAAGGAAGAACTGCTTCCTTTACTGACACATATTTAGGGATAACTTCTTTTGTAAACTGTAAATCATAGAGGGTCTTTCCAGACATGACAAGGGAAGCATATTTAGCCAAGGGATGGCCAATTGCTTTGGATACAAATGGAACTGTACGAGAAGCTCGAGGGTTGGCCTCTAGCAAAAATACATCCCCTGATGGAGTTATTGCGAATTGACAATTCATCAGTCCACAAACATTCAATTTTTTAGCTAAGTTTTCTGTCCACGACCTGATTGTCTCCAAGCAAGAAGAAGGAACAGTTCTAGTGGGAATAGAGCACGCAGAGTCACCAGAATGTATCCCAGCCTGTTCAATGTGCTCCATTATCCCACCAATGACCACATTATGTTGTGAGTCAGCCAGTGCATCAACATCAATCTCACAGGCATCAGATAAATACTTGTCAATTAATACAGGGCGTTCTGGATCCACCTCAACAGCATTTTCAAGGTAAGTGACCAGTTTATCATCACTATACACAATCTCCATTGCTCGACCACCCAAAACATAAGAAGGACGAACAACAACTGGGTATCCAATATCTGATGCAATGACAAGTGCATCAGTTTCACTCCTAGCAATTCCTCCTTTTGGGTGTTCAATCTTTAGTTCATGAAGCATCACATTGAACCTCTCTCGGTCCTCAGCAATATCTATGGAATCAGGAGATGTTCCCCAAATGCGTACATGACCAACCCCACTAGCACATGCTGGCTTGTGTTCATCAAGGTATTGTTGTATGGGGAGAGATAACTTCAATGGTGTTTGACCTCCAAATTGTACAATGATACCATCAGGCCTTTCCAAATCAATAATGTTCAAAACATCTTCAACAGTCAAGGGTTCAAAGTATAGACGATCACTAGTGTCATAATCTGTGGAGACTGTCTCGGGGTTTGAGTTCAGCATGATTGTCTCATATCCTGCACCCTGCAAATGCAATAGACAAGGGTTACATATAGTAAGAGTAGCAACTGCACAAAACTCAGCATAACCATCTAGCTGGTCAAATCTTAAGATAAGTGGGAATCAGTTCCTATTAATGCTTAATATCAGTAATGGTAAGATAACATGCAGGGACAGCTTTATCATTTTAAAAAAATGATGATAGATAGAGGACACGAAATTTAAACTTAACACTTCGTTAATGCTTAATATCAGAATTGGCCAATATCATGCAGCATCAGCAGCACCATTTGAACCCCAGTTAAAAAATTTCACAGTGAAAAAATCTGAAATTTAATCCAATTATTACAAAAGAGAAGAAAACAAACCTGAAGAGCAAAGGATGCATGACAACAACAGTAGTCAAACTCAATCCCTTGACCAATTCTATTTGGTCCTCCACCCAAAATCAAGACCTTCTTTCTAGTAGTGGGAGCTGATTCACACTCAAAATCATAAGAAGAATACATATAAGGAGTATTAGCTTCAAATTCTGCTGCACAGGTATCAACTCGCTTATATGCTGGAGTAACACCCAGAGACAATCGCTTATTGCGTACTTCTTTCTCAGTGGATTTAGTTGCAAATGCTATCTGTTTATCACTAAACCCTCTTTTCTTCACCTCATAGAAATCAATATTTGTCAAATCAGACAAATTGTGAGACAGCAAGAAACTTTCCACATCAACCAGCTCCTTGAGCTGCGTGAGAAACCATTTGTCAATGTAACTCAGCTCAAAGATTTCATCAATATGCATCCCTCTTTTCATTGCAGCATAGATGGCATGAATGCGCTCAGGGTTAGGAACTCGGAGGTTATACTTCAATTGCTCCAAGTCATAGTTCATCTCCTTCACTTGTGAACACCCCCATCCAGAGTATCCACACTCTAGAGAGCGAACAGCTTTTTGAAACGACTCTTGGAAGTTTCGCCCTACAGCCATTGACTCACCAACAGATTTCATCTGTGTCGTCAATATTGGCTGAGAACCAGGAAACTTCTCAAAAGCAAACCGTGGAATCTGCACCGCGGAAAAAAAAAAAAAAAAAAAAAAAAAACATATGAGAAAAGAAGCATTGTGACAAAATTCACATGATTTGCTCCATAACAAAAATCAGAAATGTTAGTTTAGTTAGTTCCTCAGATTATAAACTCAATAACTTGGAATTACATATACAGTGACTTACTAACTATACAAAATTTACAATTTAAAATTAAAACCATCCTACCAAGTCACATTTTTATATGATGGCAATATCATCAACAACGAAGTTGCTTACCTTAGTAACCACATAATCAATAGAGGGCTCAAAACTAGCAGGTGTCTTCTTCGTTATATCGTTTGGTATCTGATCCAAAGAATACCCCACAGACAACTTTGCCGCCATCTTTGCAATGGGAAACCCGGTAGCCTTAGACGCCAGAGCCGAAGACCTGGAAACTCTGGGGTTCATCTCAATTACCATGACCTCCCCATTATCGGGATTAACCGCAAACTGCACATTAGACCCTCCACACTCCACACCAATCTCCCTAATTATAGCAATTGAATAATCCCTCAACCTCTGGTACTCCTTATCCGTGAGAGTCTGCGCCGGTGCAACGGTAATTGAATCGCCGGTATGCACCCCCATGGGATCAATATTCTCAATGGAACAAATGATAACAACATTGTCAGCCAAATCCCTCATTACCTCAAGCTCGTACTCCTTCCACCCCAACAGAGACTTCTCAATCAAAACCTGATTAGTCAAACTAGCAGCAATCCCAGCCTTGCAAATTTCCAACAAATCTTCCCTGTTATACGCAATTCCGCCGCCGGTGCCACCGAGGGTAAACGCCGGCCGCACAATTAACGGATATTCGCCGATATCATTGGCAATGCTGAGGCACTCGTCGAGCGTGGTGCCAATACCGGAGGGAGGGGTTTTAATCCCAATATTCTGCATGGCCTGTTTGAAGAGTTCCCTGTCCTCAGCCTTCTTGATTGCGTCGAGCTTGGCTCCGATGAGTTCCACGCCGTATTTTTCCAAGGCGCCGCTCTCGGCGAGGGCGACGGCGAGGTTGAGGGCGGTCTGGCCGCCCATGGTGGGGAGGAGCGCGTCGGGACGCTCCGATTCGAGGACGCGCTCGACGAGCTCCGGCGTCATAGGGGTGATGTAGGTGCGGTCGGCAGTTTCAGGATCGGTCATGATGGTGGCGGGGTTGGAGTTGATGAGGACAACCTCGTACCCTTCTTCGCGGAGGGCCTTGCACGCTTGGGTGCCGGAGTAGTCGAACTCGCACGCTTGCCCGATGACGATGGGGCCCGCGCCGAGGATTAGGATCTTCTTTATGTCCGTCCGCTTGCCGAGTTTGGGGGCGGTGGTAGGTTCCGCGACGGCGATGGTGGAGCATCGCATAGGCGCGGGGTTGAGGCGCGTAGTGGGAGGAGGACATCCGCGGAGGGTGGCGGGGGGAACGGCGTGGTTTTGTGAACGGAGGGTTATAGGGGAACGGAACGGGATTTGGGAGTGAGGGAAAGAAGGAAGAAGTGGGAGTTTGGGGAAGTGGGAGATGCAATAGGCCATTGGCATTGTGGATTGGAGGCGCGAGTGGGTTTAGGGTTAGTGAATGGAGGCGCGAGTGTTGCTTTTAATGGGTGGAAGATGCTCCTCCGTCGCCGTCACCTTTCTGAAACAACTATGTAGGGTGCACACGAATGCAATAAAAGGAGAATCGCATCACTATTTACTAAAGAAAATTAAATTTATTCAATTATTGTTTTGGACGCTAGTTACTGAACACTAGTAAAAGACCAGAGACAGTCGCCAAAACAACCAACAATATAACTGGGCTTTCGAGGAAATAGGTTTTGTTTATCTATTATCTATTATTTTTTAAACATCAATCATCTATAATATATATATATATATATATATATATTAGATGGTTAATCCTCTAAAAAATAGTAGATAATTTTGTTATATATATATATATAAACATCTTTTTGATTAGGAGATAATCCCGTCTATGATCCAGAATAGGTGTTTTGACTAGCAATTACTAGTCGAGTTCCTGCCAACTCTCCTTTTCTTGGGAGGAGGAAGAAGATATTTCCAATTTTGGCATAGAAAACTTATTGGCTTCCTCTATGTAAATATTATCGAGTAACGTAGTCAAAAAAAAGTTTAAGGTAATTTTGAAAAATTATATTTTAAAATAAAAAATATTTAAAATTGCTTGTCATATAACAAAAATCTGTTTTATGCGATGTTTTTAATATCCTTTTTGAAAAATTTATTTTGCATATTTACAATTTACACAAATTAAAAACCTTTGATTAAGTCATATTGAAATTTAGAGATACATAAAACAATTGCTAAAACTTACTTTTTAACATTAGAATAATCCTACTATATATATATATTTATAAAAATATATTAAATAGAATTAAATCATATATTTATTTATAAAAAATATAATTAATTGATTAAATTTATAATAATGAATATAGTAGATATTTTTATCTATAAATGATTGTATCGTTAATCAATCAGAATAAATAAATATTTAATCGATCATAAATTTAATTATTTTATCAACTAAATGTATACATGATTTTTTATAAATCAATCACAATAAATATTTAGAAATGTAATGTGATTTATAATTAGTGATTAATAGAAAATTTACAACTTCTATCAAATATTACTTATACTTATTTATAATTATACATTAAATGTGTCATTAATATAATTTCTATTCAAATAATTATAGACACAATGTATGAGTTTTGTAATTTAGTATTGTTAAATCAAAATACATTTATGTCTTAAAAACGAATTAGGACTCCTAATTATTCTGATTGTATACAAATAAATACAAATGATAAAAGTTGTGTATGATATACTAACATATCATGATATTTCTATGTGTGTCTGAAGTTTTCAAGACATGCATTTGTGAGACGATCTAATATAGCATTTAAGTAGTATATTTAAGATCTCCATTTAATACTTTATATCTGAAAAATGTAGAAAATATTCTCCTAGAATATGCTAAAGTCCTATAAAGTCTGAAAGACGTTGATCCTCATCTAAAGGTGTGTTATGTTGTTGCAAACTTGCTATGATGAAAGGAGTGACTTTTCTAGTGAAGTACAAGATATGTTATCATATTAGCATGAACTTTGCATGAAGAAGGGACGTGCATTTAATGTAAACATTAAATGTTTGAATGGACTCAAGACCTCATACAAAGAACAAAGTGAAGAATTTTAATCGTTAAGAGAAAATGGATACTTGAAGATGAAGATTATATAGAAAAAACTTTAAGAAACAAGATACAAACAATTCACACAAATCATTTTTTCTTGTAAAAATCTTTCTATAATCTCTTGTAAATATACTAAGTTCTCAAAACACTCTGTATATCTTGAGAGAAAAGACTAAATATGTTGAGTGATATATTCGTATGTAAGACGATCACTAATTTTAGTTTGTGTGCAAATTTCCAACAAATCTTATTAATTTATTTAGAATCAATAGTTACTTGGTAGAATAAATAATACTGGTCTTAAGTCAAGTTTGGGGTAAAGCTTACGAATGTAAGAGTAAAAAATGGCAGTAAACAATACTTATAACTTTTATAAATTAGTGAAAACTTGATGGTGGTCAAGAATTATACTTAGTCTCAAGGTTAAAACGAACTAATATATTTTTTTTGGTGTGCTTTATAGTTGATTAACTGACAAAGGACTTGGATTTGTTTTTGGATCTTATGTCCTTTTTAAGTTTATTAACATTAGACAATAAAAACATGTTTAAAGTCTTAAAAAAATTAAATTTCTAAAAATATATTTCAACCTCCCTTCTTATGTTATTTGCTTTACAAGTATATTGTCTTTTTTTTTTTTTGCAATACTAAGAATTACAATTATAGTTTCCTTTTAACAAATAATTAATTGATATTATTCTACCAAATTCTAAATTTTTTAAAATAAATTTTTTTATAATTATAGTGTTTTTAAAACTACAAATTCTAAGAATTATTATTATGATATTTAAAGTCTACTTGCAAGTTTAATTGTTTTTTTTTCTCCTTTATAGTTTTGAAGATCCCATTAAAGACTTGAAAGAAATTTTCAAATGGAAAAAAAATTCTATCGCGCCAAAAAATAATATTGATAAAAAGAAAAAAAACAAAAAGAAAGTTATTTCATAATATTGTAAATATATTTTAATTTGATTTAAGTTATTACTAATAACACGATCAATCATTTGTAAAATAGTTCAAGTGGATATTTGATTTAATATATTAATTGAAATGCTTAAAATTAATACATGTGTTTGCCGCATGATATTAGTTAATTCAATTATTTACAACTATCTTTCTTATAGCATGAAATTATAATTAAATTCATTCACCCCCAAAATATCAAAATTAAATTATAAACTTTATATAAACAACATAATAAATTAAAAAGTGATTTATAAGATAAAGTTATATTGCTTTTTATAATTTCCAATATAATTTTACTCAAATATGATATTTAAAGTTTACTTGATATTTTTTTACAATATAAACATTTGTAGCTGACATGTAAAGCTTAAAAAGTTGAATTAAATAAATAAAGAATTATGTTATAATTAAAAAATTATACTTAATTTTTGTTATTCCAAATCAAGCAACAATGACATAATTTATCATTTCAAATACAATTTTATTTAATTTGATTCACTTTTTTTTATTTCTGAAAACATATTTTTAAAATTTTAACAACTTTAATACTAATTTTTTTAAAAAAATATATATACATCGAGTTATAATTTTTAGTAGAGATTAGTCCAAAGATTGTGGCAAACTATTGTTTTTTACTAGACGCAACCCTATTAGTCTTAACTAACTAGACATGTAGATGCAGGTACACATTAAAAAGTAAAAACCTTAATGAATAACACACCCTTTTAGTTATTTTTAGATGCAATAAATAATTTATATGTAGTAAACATGCAATAAAGCACGAGAAATTACATGACATATATCATTAATGACATACAAAGCACGAGAGCTAGAAAATAGAGACATAAATAAGAGGATACTTATAAAATGATGAGAGAAGTCAACTAATGACACACCCTTATTAATTTGTATTCCTAATTAAACAATTGCTGCAGCTGATAAATATGAATGATATCTGCTATTTAGGTTGTAACTTTATCATCCTTGTTTGACCACATGGTTCGCAATTATTTACTTATTTATCCTGCAATTATTCTTATACGCAGCATAAGCAATGATGTAAACAACCACAAGGACTACCAACACAGAATATTAATGAAGGAAACCTTCCTCCAAGTTTTCTTAAGAGCAGCCAACACACCAGCCTTGCATGAGTCACCGTCATAGCAAAGCAAGTGTTGGTCATTGCTCCACCTAGTGCAGTCTGGGTTGCTTCCCACCACCACTCCTTCTCCTGGCCTCCACACCGTCTCGTTGTCATACACATACCCACACTCTCTCGGGTAGGCCTGGACAAAAAAATCTGAAATCTGGTTGGGATTCAATAACTGATTTGGTCCAGTCTATTTTTCTTATTTTTAATGGACCAGATTTTTTTTCCAGATCTATATTTGATATCTATTTTTATATCTAAAATCTATTTTCTTTTTATGCAGATTTTAATTAAAAAAAGCAAAATCTGTTTGCTTTGTGACAGAGGTCCACAGTCCACACCAAAGTCCAAAACGCGAGTTCCACTCT
>PYAF01006334.1:1723679-1734471 GCA_007407185.1 Glycine tomentella
TAATCTTTGATTTGATGGTATCATAAAACAAAGCAACATGATATTAGTAGCAGATGTCAACAAAGTCAAATCCATTGGCGGATCGAACTTGAAATGTTAAAGATTATAATGCAGTTAGTAGAAGAGCAGCAATTTGTGTTAATGATATTAATAAGATAATCAAATGAGGTTAAGAATTATAAAAATCAAAGTTCTTATAATTGTTTGTGAGAGTGCATAAGTACATGACATATTTCAAGCAGATGCGCACATCCAATTTGCTGATTAGTGATGGTAGGTCTACATCTACTACCCAGAGGTCTAATTACTAAAATTTATAAAAAAAAATATTATAACATTTAAGTGGATTTTATTTGGATATGATCCAATCCATATCCACTTAAATGGATTGGATTTTAAATCCAAATTGTTTTTTAAAAAATACGGATATGGATTTAAAATCCAATCTATTTAAGTAGATATGGATTAGATATAGATTGAATTATTAAAAATCTAATCCATGCCCACCTCTACTCTCGGGGGCTTGCAGCATCCAAACGACAATTAAAAACGTAAAAAAGCAACTTATATTTATTTATTCAGTTTAATAATTATGTATTCACATATTATTCAATCGCATATCATCATTCATATGCACTAAAAGTTTTATTTCAATTAGTCATCATTATAACTTAATTAAGAACGCTTAAAAATTACACATGCTTCCAAATCTCATCTTTCTTAAATTGAGTGGATGTGAGAACTTGGTCAACTTTTAACTTTATTTATAGTTTATTAAAGTGAAAATAATTTAATCTTTAAGTAGTGTAAAGAAACACTTTATTGCATTAAAAATAACTATTTTTATAATGATAAAATTGTACGAAATTATTTATACAATTAATGTAGATACTCATTTAAATGTAAGCAATTTTCATGCTAAATTCACACGAGACTTAATTGCATATTTTATCATCCAATTATTTATTTTATGATTTTTATCACTTATTTTTATTTTGCATATTTTACCATCATATCATTTTTTACACATTTTCTCATTATTTTAGTAACAAAAAAATGTTATTTTGCAAAATTGGTACCAAAATGATTTTGTTTTATTTTTTTTAAAATTTTTTTGTGACACATAAATCACAATAAGATGCATAAAATTAAAAACTTTAAGATGATAAAATTTGCGGGGGAAAAAACTTGAATGATAAGAATTGTTAAATAGTCAATGTTGTTTCCAACTATAATTCAAAATCGCATAATTATTAATTTTTCAATCTAATAATATTTCATATTCATTCGCATAATTTTTTTTTTATAACCAGAATGTGTAATTCTCTTTTCACTAACCTTTATATTTTTTGATAAAGTGATATTTTCAGTTATCACTCAATAAAATCAAACCAAAAATCAAAATTTAAAACTTAAGAAACTCAAATATCAAATTACTTATAAATCATTTATGACAACAACTTTTAATATTTATAACAATTCATTGACATAAGCAACTAGGGCACTAGGCAAGACCGCATTATAAATTACAATGAATTCCTGTTTATTTGTTTTGGTCGATATAGACCACAATATATTATAGATTGGATACAAATTAAAGTCTACTATCTTTATATTTTTTGTTTATGTTTTATGGAACATATATAGAATAATCTGTATATAGTTAATGTCTTATGTTTCGGTCAAGGTAGCATTCTTGCTATGTGATATTATTTTTAGTCTTGTTAGGCGATGTTTAAAAATATGGGAGGGTGACACATTTTTATTAATATTCAGCAATGACGCCCCTAATAAGAATCTTTAATCAGCTAGTTGTCCTAGCCAACATATATGATGAGATCATTTGCTATTCAACTTTATTATTTAAACATAAAAATAACAATATTTATAACATTAAATATAATCATCTTTATTATGTGATAGAAAAATAGAGAAAACAATTATAAATAAAAGAAAATAGTGAATACACCATGAACTGATAATATAAATAATTTTTATATTGTCTCTCCATTACAGTTTTTCATATATCGGTGTACAATTTTATTTTTCACCTGTATAAAATCTATTAAAAAAAACTAATAATTTATTATAGAAATAATATATATACTATATCTCAAATATTTTGGTTTCTCATCCATCACTTAATTAGTTAATTTTCTTTCCTGTGGTTGACATGGGTAACAAGCAGTTGATTGGCCTAAAAACCCATCGTCCCCACTCCCCACATGCAGTAGGGATCATTAAGGTGAGATCTATACCCAGCCCATGAAGTGCATGCAGCACTTCGTTTCATTCTAGTTCTCTCTATATATATGACGACGCAGACTACTTCCTTCATACAAGAACAAATTAAAACCCAAAACTTTCTAAAGAAAAAAAAAAAAATAGAAAATCCAACAGTACTATTTGTATTGGTTTCAAAACATAACAAATTCTCCATCTTACACAGAAAAATAACCAAAAATAGAAATTAACCAATATTGAGTTCGTTTGAGACGCTGAACAAAAAACTTACTTACTTAGGAGGGAAAACTCTACTATTAAAAACGATAAAGTTATTCGATCATGGATATGATGAAGCAGTTGATACATGGCCTCCATGGTAACCAAATAATAACAAAACAAAAAAAAATAGAAAAAGAAAAAGATATATACCTGAATAGGAGAGAGCTTCCTGAGGTAGAACATATCAGCTGTTTCAGGTACCCCATCAACGGTTCTCCCAATCTTCCCACAAACCCTAGAGTCACTAACACAAGACCTTATCTTTCTCCAATAGCCATCACTTTCCACGCGTTTCTTCAACCAACCCTCGTAGTCCTGCAGGTAATACTCCCAGTAAGGGCGGTTCTGTGTCTCCCTCCCGGAACCCTTGGCTGTAACAGCATATGCAAAGACGATGAAGCCAACGAGGACCAAGAGTATGAAGAGCATGACAACGAGGTAGAGGCTCATGAGCAAGCTGTTCCGGTAACAGGCTCCGACTAGACCGGCTAAGTATGTAACCATGATGCTGATTCCTATGACGATTAACGGCCAGGCTTTGTTTTTGGGAGAGGGATTTTGGAGGGAAAGAGAAAAATTTATGTAGAGACATCTTCTTTTTTGGGAGTTTTAATTTTTGAGGAAAAGGATTTGAGGATTTTCAAAACTCCTCTGAAATCCTCTAAAACCTTCAAATTGTTGTCCCCCCTATTTGGAGGATTTTTAGAAGGATAAGTAGCTAAAATTATTATTATATTGTTAATAAAATTACTATCCTACCTAGTCAGTATAAAATATATAATATATTGATTTTTTAAATAAGGAAAAAATTGTAAAAATTTCTTATTAACTCTCTATTTCCCTCTCTTAATATATTTTTAACTCCCAAACAAGGAGAAAAGAACTTCCCTTATTTTCCTCCCTTTCCTTCCCCTCCCTTTCTCTTGAATCTCTTTCCTTCCCCTCTCCTCCTAACTCTCAAACAAAGCCTAAGTCAGACTTTGTTTGGGAGAAGGATTTTGGAGGGGAAGGGAGGGAAGGGAAAAATTTATGTAGAGACATCTCCTTGTTTGAGAGTTTTAATTTTTGAGGGAAAGGATTTGAGGATTTTCAAAACTCCTCTGAAATCTTCCAAAGACTTAAAATTGTTGTTCCCCTATTTGGGAGGTTTTTAGAAGGAAAAGTAACTAAAATTATTATTATACCAGTCAGTGTTAATAAAATTACTATCATATCCTAGTCCGTGTAAAATATATAATGTATTAATTTTTTAAATAAGGAAAAAATTGTAAAAATTTTTTATTAACTCTATTTTCCTCTCTTAATATATTTTTAACTCCCAAACAAAAAGAAAAGAACGAACTATAGGCATTATGTGTTGTTGGCTCTGGTGCTCAGCATATCCCACACACAGGGATTGGAACTGATAGCAAAAAAGTCAAGAAGTTTAACACACCGATCAAGTGGTTGCTACCTCTCATCGTTTACTTTCTTTTAATAATATTATAAATATATTTTAATTTGATTTAAGTAATTATTAATAACACTATCAATCATTTGTAAAATAATTCAAGTGGATATTTGATGTAGTGAAATGCTTAAAATTAATACATGTGTTTGCTGCGTGACATTAATTAATTAATTTATAACTATCTTTCTTATAGCATCGAATTCTAATTAAAGTCGTTCATCCCCAAAATATAAAATTAAATTATAAACTTTATATAAAAATAATAATAAATTAAAAAGTGATTTATAAGATAAGGTTATATAGCTTTTTATAATTTTCAATATAATTTTATTCAAATATGATATTTAAAGTTTAGTTTATATTTTTCTTACCTTTTTTAAACTGTAGATGACATGTAAAGCTTAAAAACAAGAATTAAGTAAAAAAAAAGATTTATATTACAATTAAAAAATTATTTAATTTTTGTATCCCAAAATCAAGCCACAATCACATAATTTTTGTTTATTAATTCAAATACAATTTTATTTAATTTGATACATTTTTTACTTTTGAAAAGACATAGGGACAAAAATCACGAGCACTAGAAATAGAAATGACATGACATATATCATTAATGACATATAAAGCACGAGAGCTAGTATAAAATGATGAGAGAAGTCAACTAATGACACACCCCTATTAATTTGTATTCCTAATTAAACCGTTGCTGGAGCTGGCTAGAGATAAATATGAATGATATCTGCAACTAAGGTTGTAACTTTATCATCTTTGTTTGACCACATGGTTCACAGTTATTTTTCATGCGGTTCTTCTTAGACACACGATAAACAATGATGTAAACAACCCCAACGGTTGCCGACTCAGGAATAACAAGGCGGGAAACGTTGCTCCAATTTTTTTTGAGTGTATCCAAAACGCTATCCTTGCATGAGTCACAGTCATAGCAAAGCAAGTTTGGGTCATTGCTCCACCTAGCGCAGTCTGGGTTGCTTCCCACCACCACTCCTTCTCTTGGCCTCCACACCGTCCCATTCTCATACACATACCCACAATCTCCCGGGGGCATGCAGCATCCAGACTACAATTAAAAAGTTAAAGAGCAACTTATATTTAATAATGATGTACTCACATTATTCAATCTATTCAATCGCATATCATCATTCATGTGCCCTAAAAGTTTTATTTCAATCATTCATCATTATAACTTAAGACCACTTACAAATTACACATGCTTCTAAATCTCATCTTTCTTAAATTGAGTGGATTAATTTGAGACCTTGGTCAACTTCAAACTTGATTTATAGTTTATTAAAGTGAAAATAATTTAATCTTTAACTAGTGTAAATAAACACTTTATTGCATAAAAAATAACTATTTTTATGATGATAAAATTATTTATACAATTAATATAGATACCCATTTAAATGTAAGCAATTTCCATGCTAAATTCACATGAGACTTAATTGCATTTTTTATCATCTAACTATTTAGTTTACTAATTTTATCACCTATTTTTTATTTTGAGCATTTTATCATCACATTTTTCATTTTTTGCATACTTTCTCACTATGTTAGTAATAACAAAAATTATTTTGCAAAATTGGTATCAAAATGTTTTTTTTATTATTTTTATTTAACTTTTCTGACACATAAACAACGATGACATGCACAAAAATTAAAAACTTTTAAGATAATAAAATTTGCTGGGTAAAAAACTTGAACAATAAAATTCGTTAAATAGTCAAAGTTGTTTCCAATTATAATCCAAAATCGCATAATTATTAATTTTTCAATCTAATAATATATCCTATTCATTCGGATGATATTTTTTTTTATAGGGAAAATGTATAATCCTCCTTCACTAGATCGACCTATTTTTAGATAAAATAATATTTTCAATTCTCATTCAATAAAACCAAACCAAATATCAAAGTTTATAGAAACTCAAATATCAGACTACTTATAAATCATTTGTCAACAACTTTTGATATTCATCATAACAATTCATTTGGCATAAGACATAAGCAACTAGCCAAGACTGCATTATAAATTACACTGAATTCCTATTTATTTGTTTTGGTCGATATTAGACCGCATTATATCATAGACTGGATCCAAATTAAAGTCTACTAGCTATCTTTATATTGTGTTTTTGTTTTATATATGGAACATACATAGAATAATCCGTATATAATTAATGTCTTGTGTTTCGGTCAAGGTAGCCTTGTTGCTATATGGTATTATTTCTAGTCTTGTTACGCGATGTTTAAAAATATGGGAGGCCCCTAATAAGAATCTTTAATCAGCTAGTTGTCCTAGCCAACATATATGTTGACATCATTTGTTATTCAGCTTTATTATTTAAACATAAAAAATAAAATATGTATAAAATTAAATATAATTATCTTTATATGTGATAGAAAATAGAGAAAATGATTATAAATAAAAGAAAATAGTGTATCCACCATGAACTGATAATATAAAGAATATTTATATTATCTTTCCATTACAATTTATCATGTATCGGTGTACAATTTTATTTTTCATCTATAGAAATTAACCTAGTCAAAAAAACTATAATAATTTATTATAGAAATAATATATATTCTATATCTCAAATATTTTGGTTTCTCGTCGATCCCTTAATTAGTTAATTTGCTTTCCTGTGGTTGACATGGGTAACAAGCAGTTGATTGGCCTAAAAACCCATCGTCCCCACTCCCCACATGCGGTACGGATCATTAAGGTGAGATCTATCTACCCCATGCATGAAGTGCAGGCAGCACTTCGTTTCATTCTAGTTCTATCTCTCTCTCTCTCTCTCTCTCTATATATATATATATATGACGACTCATACTACTTCCTTCATACAAGAACAAATTAAAACCCAAAACTTTCTAAAGAAAAAATAAATAAATAAATAAATAGAAAATCCAACAGTACTAGTTGTATTGGTTTCAAAACACAACAAATTCTCCAACTTACACAGAAATTTCCATTCCAAATTAATTTCGACTAACATAAAAATAATCATAAATAGAAATTAACCAATATTTGAGTTGGTTTGAGACGTTGAACAAACAAAATTACTTAATTAGGAGGGAAAACTCTACTATTAAAAGTGATAAGTTAAGTTATTCGATCATGGATATGATAAAACAGTTGATAAATGGCCTCCATGGTAACCAAACAATAACAAAACAAAACAAAAATAGAAAAAGAAAAAGATATATACCTGAATAGGAGAGAGCTTCCTGAGGTAGAGCATAGCAGCAGTTTCAGGCATCCCATCAACGGCTCTCCCAATCTTCTCACAAACCCTAGAGTTCCTTAAACAAGACCCTATCTTTCTCCCAATCTCCCCGGAACCCTTGGCTGGGACAGCATATGCAAAGATGGTGAAGCCAACGAGGAACAAGAGTATGAAGAGCATGACAATGCGGTAGAGCTTCATGAGGATCCTGTTCTGGTAATAGGCTCCGACCAAACCGGCTAAGGATGTAAGCATCATGCTGATTCCTATAAGGATTAACGGCAACTGAACTAATAGGAGGCATCCTGTGTTGTTGGCTCCGGTGCTCTGCTGTATCCCAACCACAAGGATTGGAACTGACAGCAAAAAATTCAAGAATTTTAACCCAATTAGTAGCAAGCGTCTGCGATCTATCATCCTCTACTTTCTTTTATTTCTTGTATTGTATTTGTTTTATGGTTCCCTAGCTTCCACTTATACATACATACACACACATATATATATATATACACACACTGATATACACTGCCTCTTCGTCTTCAATGTTTTATGTTTATTACATATATATTTTATTGATTATATATCTCTCAAGCTGGATCAGTAACAACCACAATAAGAAATATTTGTTAAATATCAGTTGTTGACTGACTAGTAATAATCAATACAAATATCTCATTAATAGATAATTAGATGTGATAAATGAAAGAGAGACCGAGAGAGATAAAGAGAAAAGATGAGAGTTGAATAAATGTATAAAATTATATTAATGTTTTAGTTTTGTGATAATATATAATTTCATTGGATTAACAAATCAATCAAAAGACTTTTTTTTAAAAAAATTATCATTTTTATTTTTCTTACTCGTTGGATGGACTGTGCACGCGGTACACATGATGGGATACATTCAGGCTGTGTAGAAATTTTGGGACCTAAGTAAAAAAAAAATTAAAAATACTTTATATAATACTAAATATAATTTTTTTAAAAAATTAGTATTAAAGTTGTTAAAATTTTAAAAATATATTTTCTGAAATAAAAAATGTATCAAATTAAATAAAATTGTATTTGAAATGATAAACAAAAATTATGTG
The DNA here is from genome assembly GCA_007407185.1 of Glycine tomentella. Lineage (NCBI taxonomy): Eukaryota > Viridiplantae > Streptophyta > Magnoliopsida > Fabales > Fabaceae > Glycine > Glycine tomentella. Next base: position 1,731,979 of record PYAF01006334.1, read on the forward strand.
ATTATCGCTTGATTTGAAATAACAAAAATTAAGTATAATTTTTTCATTATAATATAATTCTTTATTTATTTAATTCATCTTTTTAAGCTTTACATGTCATCTACAAATGTTTATATTGTAAGAAAAGTGGAAGATAAGCAAACACTTTATGACCCTTGTGAAACTTCAAAAAGTTCAAAATTTTCAACAGCGGGAAACACCACTAAACATTTCCTGGCGGTCATTCTATCAATTGAGTGTTTGCTTCATCTTCCACTTAGATGACCTTGGCTAGAACAAAAGTATCGAGCATTATTAATGTTAGAACTGTAGCCACCTAGCTATCACCACCCAAGAGCATTATTAATGTTAGAACAAAAGCATCGTGCATTTGCCTTTGTTTTCTACTTCTAATTAAAACGATATTCTATAGCCAGAATTGAACTGTAGAACAGTGAACAGTGACATCGATGCTGAAAGCAATCGACGCAGAAGTCAAATACTACGAGGAATCATTTGCCACTTGCTAGCTAGACGATACCCTCTCCCATCAAAATTTTTGTCCCATGCACGCTGATCCATTACTTCATTAACTGCAACTCGAGGGCAGAATGCAAACTACTACCAAAAATAGATGAAAACATATTAATGCTATCATGAATTCGGAATTCCAGTACAAATTTAATGGATAAAAACAAAAAAAAATATAAAAGTAAGAGTCATGATTTATTGATGAAATTATTTTTGCCTCAAACATAATTTTACAAGTGATTTTCAAACATGCTTGAAGTAATTTAGTGCAGATTTTTAAAGTAGAAATTGTGCAGTTCTAAAGGTTTTTTTTTTTTTTTTTTGAGCTTGAGGTAATGATCCAAAATACAATTTTATTTAATTTGGATGGTTTTTAAAGTAGAAATTGTGCAATTATAAAGTAGATATTGTTAAAAAAAAAAAAAACCAAAATCAGCCATTGAGCTTGAGGTAATGAGAGATTGAAACAAATTAAACTATTTTGGATTATTTTATATTGTTTTTATAATCAGAATGTGTAATCTTTTTTTCACGGGATCGACCTATTTTTAGATAAAATTGTACTTTCAGTTGTCATTCAATAAAATCAAGCCAAAAATGAAAGTTCAAATCTTAAGAGACTCAAATAATTAACTAGGCAAGAACGTATTATAAATTACACTGATCATGAATTCCTATTTATTTGTTTTGATCGATATAAACCGCATTATATTATAGAGTGGATCCAAATTAAAGTCCACTATCTTTATATTTTGTGTTTTTGTTTTATATGTGGAACAAATATAGAAATAATCTGTATATAATTAATGTCTTATGTTTCGGTCAAGGTAGCCTTGTTGCTATGTCATATTATTTTTAATTAATTAGTCTTCTTAGACGATGTTTAAAAATATGGAAGGGTGCACATTTTAATTAATATTCAGCAATGACGCCCCTAATAAGAATTTTTAATCAGCTAGTTGTTGTAGCCAACATATATGTTGACATCATTTGTTATTCAACTTTATTATTTAAAATAAAAAATAACAATATTTATAACATTAAATATAATTATCTTTATTATGTGATAGAAAATTGAGAAAACGATTATAAATAAAAGAAAATAGCGTATACACCATTATATTGTCTTTCCATTACAATTTATCATATATCGGTGTACAATTTAATTTTTCACCTATAGAAATTAACCTATTAAAAAAACTATAATAATTTATTATAAAAATATATATTGTTGGTCCTAAATGAACTCAAGAGGGGGTGATTGAGTTTTTATAAAATAATTCACAATTTTCAAATTAAACTCAAAGCAATAATATAGATATAAAAGATAAAGAAGACACAACCAATTATGGATAATCAATCCAATGGACCTCCACTATTATAATTTTGTGTACAAGAGGTTTTCTTATCGTAATTTTCTAGTTTACTCGTACACAACAATTATCTCAGCTGATATCTTTATTTTCCAGCAAAAAGTTCTAGTCTTAATTCACCAAGAATAGAGACTATTATCCTTGTTTCCCAATCAAAAGTAGCACATCCCAATTCATCAAGAATAGAGAGAGAACTGATATCCTAGTTTCCCATTTGCAACCTCTTACAAAGTCAAGAAAAAAAAATACAATAAAATGGTTACTTTTGCGCTTCTATTTCTTAAGCAAAATAGGTGTCTTTAAATCCTGATGGAGAGTTGAAGAATCAAACTTGTCATTCGCTTCTATATGATATCACAACAATTCTTTCAATGATGTAAACATAAACTTTCTAAAGCCTTAATATTATTTGGAATGGAATGCATACACTAAACACAAAAATATGTTTCTATTTATATTGATTTAAGCATATGATTTTAGCCAATTTTTTAATGCAATCCTAAAGATACTCTATCATATTATGCAATGTAATCTTTAAAATATTCTATTATATTATTCAATACAATCTTAAAAATATTTTATCTTATTTTTGAATACGAATCTTAAAAAA
>PYAF01006334.1:1734571-1778698 GCA_007407185.1 Glycine tomentella
GTAATCTTAAAGATATTCTATTATATTATGCAATGCAATCTTCAAATATTTTATCCTATTTTTTAATGCAATATTAAAAAGTACTCTATCTTATTTTTTAATGCAATTTTAAAAAATATTTTTATCTTATTATGCAATGCAATCTTAAAACAAATATCTTAGCAAGATTAATCTTCTAATCTCTTTACATAAAATTTAATAAAAATAAATAGAAACAAATCTTCTTAATTCAATGTCATCTTGAATGATATCAGTCTTTAGAATTCTTTAAATAATCTTCTCAATTATGTTGATTTTCATAAATCCAAAATATCAGTAACTTCAAAATATCAAATAATCAAATAATTATCATCAGTGCAATAAATCTAATAATGTGACATTCATTGTTTGTTATCATTAAAATTTTATAAATCATTTTATACATTAGGGGTTCAACAAATATCAATATATATATATATATACTATATCTCAAATATTTTGATTTCTTATTGATCACTTAATTAGTTAATTTGCTTTCTGTGGTTGACATGGGTAACAAGCAGCTAGTTGATTGGCCTAAAAACCCATTGTCCCCACTCGCCACATGCGGTAGGGATCATTAAGGTGAGATCTATCCACCCTATGCATGAAGTGCATGCATCGATGCATCGATGCATGTATTATAGCATGGCTTCTTGTACCTGATTATTGTAGAAATAATCCATGTTTTCTTACTCTACATTAAATTTCAGTTTTGCTTTCCTTTATTATAACACTGTCTTCTTGCTTTCAAGTGGTCATTATTTTCTAACGTCCTATACTTCTATATGAACAAAGTCACTTGTCTCAAGTTAGTCAAATATTGGCTCATGAAACTATATTAGTTATTGTGCAATGTTGGTATATGAGTTGTGTCCCCAAAACTCTGACCATTATTCATGAAAAGAAAAGCCCATTAGAGAAGCCTCAAACTTAGTTCTTTGCTAACTATTTAAGGAAAAATGAAAAGAAAAAAGTGGACTGAAAGTGAGCTAAAAGAGAAAAATGAGTATAGTGAAATGTGTCAAAGTGTGCACATGTGTGTGCACATGTGAAATAGTGAACCTTTACATGGGTGTGGATCCTGTGATGTCAAATTTTAACATAAGGTCATGTGTACGAGAGGATCCGTTCCCATCTTTTTATGTTTTTCCATGTGATAGCTTGATTCAGTAGCTTGTATATGTTGTTGGCCTTGTGACTATTGTTTCTTGTTTCTTTGATGCCTTACTTGTGATAGCGGGTTTTTATCCAAGACTGCATAATTGCATTTGTTAACAGCCATGTTTCTATGTGAATGTTATAAACCACTACTTACCTCTGGTTTGCTTATTATCAGCCTTTGGTATTAGAGGTTTGTGATCACACTGAAATTGCTGAATTGAAAGTAAAGGTGATATTCTTATCTCTTGTTTACTAATGTAAAACTTGAACTGCAGTATTTGATACTATTGAACATAGGATATTTTATGAGAATTTATCTTGTATTTTGCACTGATTTTTGGATAGATATGCTAATCTGAGTTGTAATAAGTAATTATTTAATTTTTTTAAACACCTTAAACTAAGACGGTTCTAAGGAAACCCGTCTTAGAAGGATATTTTATTTTTTTTAAAAAAACATATTCTAAGACGGTTATTAAGAGAACCGTCTTAGAATGTCAGATTCTAAGACGGTTCTTCCTAATAACCGTCTTAGAATATGTTTTTTTTAAAAAAATAAATAAAACATCATTCTAAAACGGGTTTTCTTATAACCGTCTTAGTATCTTCATATTCTAAGATGGTCATAGGGAAAACCGTCTTAGAATATGATATTCTAAGACGGTTTTAATATCAACCGCCTTAGAAATAATTTTTTAATTTTTTTAAAAAATCTCTTTTCTAAGACGGTTCTTCTTAGAACCGTCTTAGAAGGACACATTCTAAGACGGTTTTACCAAGAACCGTCTTAGAAAGTGAACATTACTAAGACGGTTCTAAAATCGTCTTAGAAAGCAATGACTTTCTACGACGCTCGATACAAAGACGGTCGTACAACCGTCTTTGAATGGGGTATACAACCGTCTTTAAAAGGCTTTTTTCTAGTAGTGATCACTTCGTTTCATTCTAGTTCCCTCTCTCTATATATATGACAACACATACTACTTCCTCCATTCACTAACCCTAAACCCACTCGCGCCTCCAATCCACAATGCTAATGGCCTTACACAGTAACAACAATGGATTTGAAAGTTCAAATATCATATCCCAGAGACTAATTGTATTCCCAAATAGTTTAAATTGCATAAACTAAATAATTTTGAGTTTTTATCTTGAGTTGTCTAATACCTCTTATTTTAATTATCAGCCTGTGGTCAAGGTTTGAGAATAATCTCCCTCCTAAATCAATCTTGCATTGGTCAATTGAGATTTAATTTAGGGTTAAGGAAAATAATAGAGAGGTTTGTAAAAAAGGGATTCATGATGCTAGTTTGGTCATGTAAACTTTTATGAACCTTATCATTCTATAGGTCAGTTAATTACGAGAAGATGATCACAAACATGCAATTAACTAATAATCAGAGTGGTGAATTCCAATATAATAGTGAAAGCAATAGAAAGATATAATGAATTGAATAACACTGAAGAACTTTATTAAAAGGAGGAACTAAAGTACATGGATATAGTTACACCACAATATGAGTTCTAAGGAGTTTAGTCAACCATGATCATAAACTAACAAAATAACATATAATATTGCATTAGAAATAAAAGAGATTGAAAATTCTTACAAATTTGGACCCTAATTATTTCTGGTGTAGTTCTCCTATCAAAAGCTTGAGATGTTGTGAAATGACGAAGTCCCTCATGATTGATTATGACATTCCTCGTTGACCACATCCATGGTTAATGTACCATGACCATTATCAAATGAAAATAGTATCATATCTTCACAAATTTTTGCATTTTAAATTTCTCACTTGATTGAGCAATTATACTTTGTAAGGTAAAAATTAATGTCCAATCGTATGTTTTGTCAAGAAAATATATGAAATAGCACAAAAACTCACAACAAAACATCATTCAAATTATGATTTATCAATAACTAAACAAAATAAAAATTATATTTTCAAAATGAAAGAAATAACATTGTAATTTAAATATTTTATGAAATTATATAATATAAATATTAGCTTTTATAATAATATCGTCCAAAACAAACTATTTGAATTATAAGGTGAGATATAATAATTGTAGGTGTTTAATGAATTAAAACTTTCGAATATAGCAAGCATTTTTAAATAATAAAATGAAATGCCACTTAATCTTAATGAAGCATTTCTTTGTTAAGCGATTTTTTCCAAAATGTCAACATTGTCTGATGGAAGTTTTTATTCTATATATCCAATACACAAATGGGAAAAACGTTTTTTTATTTCTAGTATTATTTTGATCACAAATATGGTTGATAAAATTTTCTTTTTGCTGAGTGTATGGTTGATAAATTATTGAATGTAATTAAAAATGATAATTATATAACTACTTTTTTTATTCTTACATGTATATTTTGTAAGAAATAATCTTACCCAAGGCAATGAGCTAGGTAGGCATGTACGTAAAGTCATCAAATGTAAGATTTACCGGCCTCTTTTAAATACTCTAAAATTACGGTTGCAAATTTAATAAATTATTACATGTCTATGTCAATCATTGTTTTAATCAATTCACCAAAACAAAACAAAAATATATGTTTTAATTAACAACCATAAATATTTTACTTTTTGATTTCAAAAAAATATATTTACTTTTTAAAACGTACTCTCATTAAAGGAGATTATTTTTTTGTTTTTTTAAAGCATTTTAAGTTGCTAAATTATTAAATGTAAGGGTCTGGCTACATCTCTTCAGATTAAGAAATTTAAACTATAATTTACCACTTTAAACAACTTATGGTTTATGCATATAAAAAACTTTAACCAAAGAAAACGGAAAGAAATAAATATGAATATTGCAGTAGTAATTAGTGTAATGACAAAATATATTCTATTGTTTTGTTATCTATATTCCATTTTAATGCTAGAAAGGCAAATGTACATATAGCTCTTGGAAAGCAAATGAGTCAGGATATATGACAAAGATCAAAGGTCGTTATAAAATTTTTATAATAAACATATATGTTGTGTGCCTAGTTTCTCTTGTATATATATTGCAAAATTCACATACATGAGCACCAAGCAAATAACATTCTCAAAAGTGCAAACTAGTTTATCTCTGAGAGAACCAATATAATTAATGGAGAAAATGAGAGTGGTAATAATTACTTTATTCCTGTTTATAGGTGCAGCAGTTGCAGAAGACGCTGGTATTGACAAAGCCGTTAATCCTGCAAAAGATGTTATTGCAGAAGAAGCTGGTATTGGTGATGCCATTACCCCTGAAGAAGGCAAAGCCACTAATATTCAGGCGTATGAGTCACCTAGATTCAAAAAGTTTGTGACACATTGCAGCTCACATATTACTCAAACATGCAGTGGAAGTGATCCATTAAATCACAAGGCTAGTGGAATAAATAGTCGACTTATGTTGTCTTTTTGCCTTTTTGATTCTATGGAGAAGTGCTTGGCAGACCATGGAGCCTCACTTAAAGATTCCCTAGATAACAACAACCTAGGTTCAATGTCGTCTCTTCCTGGCTCAATCCAAAATCAGCCACTCCTCATTGAGACTGTAAAATTCAGAGCCGTCTTGAAAACCTGTTCTGATGTTAGTGCACAATCTTGTTTCACTAATCCTAACGTTGCTACATCGGCTTTAGCGGCTTGTCTCATGCCATCTCTCAATCAATGTGTTTATCCTTTTACTGGTATGTTTTGTTTTGCCAATTTCTACTACTCCATTGTTTTTTTAATGGCTAAATATATAAAACATATATAAACTAAGAAATATATATAATTAAGTAATACATTTTTATTTCTGCATTTACTAACAGACTCATTTCAGTTGAGCCTCATTAAAAATAAATTCTATCTTGACTTTTCACTACTTTTGTTCATTTTCTAATTGATAAAAAATAGCACAATCGAGTAACAAAACATGTAAAAAATTGTTTTTTTTTCTCCATAAATATTTAATGTATAGCTGGTGTTTTATCAAATTTTATACTGTTCATATATAAAAAGAGAGATAAATGCAATTTTTTAAATGAAAAAATTATGTAAAAATCTAACACGAGAGAATTCATTTTACACAAATACATATACTCGATCAAGTGCATTTATGTGGAATTAGCCCATGTATAATTATATTTTTTGCAAGTATAGTGTGGTTTCTAATGATTTTTTTCTTACATTAGATATATTTATATTTATTTTAATTATATAACAGGCTTCACATGGTTTATTATTGTATTTCTCAATTGTTTAGATGCTAAAGTTTAAAATTTATCTTCTTTATGCAGGTGGGTATACGCCGCCACCCCCACTTTTTGTTTAGATCTTTGAAGTACTTGCTAATAGAAAAATATCTGGGTTTGCTCAATCAGCCTATGTAATAATCCTTTGCCTAGCAAGGGACAAGTCTTTATCTCTCTTGAAACATCCCTAGTGATATGTCAATTATATATGATTGACTCGCAAGCTTGTTTTATGATGAAGGATGTATTATGTTCAATATTCCAATTAGCTACATCTGGTTTGTATAAGAAATCACTCATGTCATGAATCATGATCGATAATAGCTTTCCTACTAAATAGTAATTAATGAAACATGCTTTACATCTATTTTTTTGTTGGATTTCCATTTACACATAATCAATTTAGGAAATTAGCTATAGAGGTTTGTTTCCAAGGGTTCGAATTTAAGAAATTAGACTCAAATATATTTTAAAAACGACTTTGGGAGTTATTTGTCGGGTTGTCCTAAGTTAATTTGTTCAGTGTTTCATATTTTCTTAAAAAGTCTAGGCTAAATTAATAATACTTTACTTTAAGTTTTTTATCATGTAAAATATACTTTAATTTCAATTTTATACTTCTTTTATTTTAATTATGATCTAACTATACACGATGTTAAGATTAATATATATTAGAATAACAAGTTAGGATTAATTAATCTGATTTTGTCCGTGATTTATTGAATACTCTTGATCGAGTTGGGTTTGAAATCAACTATATGATCCTAACAAATTTTCGTATAAAATAGGGATAATGATAAAATCATTTCACGCTTACCCTAAATCTTACTTAAAAAACTTAGACTCCACTCTTTTTTATCCAATAATTGAAAATATATTAAATAATCTTTATTATCACTTCTCAGGTTTAATTTAAAAACTTTTTTTATCTCAAATACAAGAGTATTTTATATGCGAGTAATAATGTTGGAATTAAGTGGCTTCTCACCTACCATGACTAGGACCTTTATCACTCATTTTTTCTTAAAAAGTTGAACTGTATAAATAGCATAATCAATTATATGTGGTGTTAGTGTATTCGTATCCGATTGTAAAAAATGTTTAGTAAGAGTGGAAGTATTTTTTTATTTTTTATTTTTTAAAATCTAAACAATCTCAAAAGATTAACTTTCTCTTTATTTTCTTTTAAACCAAACAACTTATAATTTCACCTTATTTCTTATCCATTTAATTATCTTATTTTCATCTGCCTACTTCCTCCCCCTGTGTTTTTTTCCCTCTTTAATGGAATCCATTCAGTTTTCTTTAATTCACGCTGACTCCGTCAAACATTGCCACTTGCCAACCCCACTGATAGCAAGCCCAAATATGACGATGAAGGGCCTTCAACCAACAGGCCCAAACGAACAACAAGAAGCCTCTTGTTTATGGACTTTATTAAATATTAAATTTATGTTTTAGCGAAGTTTGACTGGTTGGGTAGGCACCAACTAGTTGTTTGAATTTCCTAAAATCTTGAGAGCAGTGTCACATCTTAAGAGAAGATCTTAAGTTGAAGATTTGATTTTCATTATATTTTCCAATAAAAAAGGTGAACAGATCTTCAACATGAATAATGGATACTTGTAAAAGAACCTTAAAGATCTACACAATATCAAAAAAAATATTTTTTTCTTATATTTCTCTTCCTAAAATCTCAAAATGAGATCTACCACTAAAAAAATGAGAGATTTAGAGAGATCTTCAATCTCATGTAACACTATAGAGTCCACCAAAAAGTGGTCTAAGATCCTAATTTGAGATCTACCACTAAAGATACTTTAGGTCCTTGTATGCACCGTTAGGTTCAAGCTTATTAATGATGTACATTGAATGAAAAAAGACAAAGAATGTTGACCTACTTTCTTATTTACATAGAATAGTTATAGACCTCATTTTAATAGTTATCATTTTGGTGCTTTCATATCGTTTCAATGTTTCCTATACCAACATCCAAGAAAACAAAGGATTGCCTCCTAGCTATTGCTAGAAAGTTGTCAACTTTATAGGATCAATTCGATACCTAACAACAAATTCATGACACGATACATGATTGTCTCACAATAGCCATCCAAAAACTAAGTGAATCCATAGCTACCCAAAACCCTCCCACCCCAAAACCCCTACATTCATATAACCAAACACCTTTATTCTTTCATCCTTAAACCCCATTAAATCACCTACCTCGACCCTAGGCCCATCCTCCCACCTAGCTCTATTATTCTACCTTTCTAGTATTATCAATAAATTATTGATCTGAGTGATACTTGATTCAATTTTCTTAAAAAAATTATTGATACTCCGCTACTCAAACCAGAGAAAACAACCTCATCAAAAAATCCACACAATGTCTCCCCATTTCACCCACCTCCTTAACCTTCAACGATAGTGGTGGCCAAGTGCTTAACGACATAGGATGACAAAAGGAAGATGAGGTGGGTTTTGAGTGTAAGAACATGTTTCATGCACCAAAAAATGTGCATGAAGCAATTATTTTGTGCAAGAAGAAACAATCCGCAAACTAAATTGTTACTTTCTACACCTCCATGTTGTTTCATGCACCCTTTTCAGAATGTTTTTTTCTTTACCTTCTAAATTGGTCATTTCGAAAACCAAAAAATGGTATCCCCGAATATAATTTTATATTTTTGGTTCATCATTCCGTAAGCCGAAAAGAGGATGCAAGAAGAAACAGCTCGCAAACTATTGTTTATACTGGATTCAAGGGAAAGTGATTTTCGGGTAGCCCAGAAAAGAGCCCACCGTATGGCCTGCATATGTTATTTAATTTTTCTACTTATTTTGTTTTTATTTTTTTAATTTTAAAATAAAGAGTATTAAAAACGTCCATATACTCTCATGACTATATATTTTTCTTTTCCTTATTTCCACTTATACAGACTATTTTTGGGTGTATATTATGTCTTTTCCTCTCTCTTTTTTAAACAAATTAAACATAAACTTAAAAGATATTATGTGAAATGAATAAGTGATGTTCAAACCTTATTAAGTTTAAAAAATAAATTAGATTGTAATCCATTTTAGGTCTTATTTGAATTAAATTAAATTAGATTGAATATATATATATAAAGAAAAAGTCTACCTGTGTAATTTTGGTTAAATTAAATTAAAATCCCTATGCCAGTGAGTAATTACGTATCTAGTTACAGTAGTAGTATAGTATCTATTCTGCGACCGGAGCGGACGCAAGGTCTTACTTCAAATCAATTAACGTTGTGAAAGGACAAATATCAAATGTCTATGGTCTCACTCTCACCATTCGCGCTTCTCTACTCCACGTCATCATTGTTCCTCCTTATTAGTAGTAGTTAATGAACACAAGGCAGTGGCAGATAGAATAGATACACACACGCTCACTGAGGAGAGGACAAGACCTCAACAACAACAACGTGAAAACTCAAGAAACATTCAACTTTCACTTAATATTATGTTTACATGTTCACACTCGAGGTATGTATGACAGACTCATGCCATCTCATGTCGTTTCTTCTTCTGCATTGTCGTTTGGTTTCGAGAAAACGCATTATAATAATAGTGTATAAACATTATCTTACTTATTACTTGTTGTACAGGTTAATTACCATTGTAACACACTCTGGAAAAGAAGATCTTCTGGCTCATAAGTGTGCTTCATTAGGATCCATATAACTTAGAGGTTTGAATTTCTTCATCTCCCTTCTCCTTGTTCTTGTTAGGATTTTTTTGCCCCTCAGTGAAATGGTTGTTTTTTTTGTTTATTTTTTTTTTCCGGGAAAATTAAAGTTTATTAATGATGCTAAGATGCTTTTTTAAGCTCTTTCTGCGTTTCTTTTTTGACCGCTTTTATCACTTTAAAGTTTAAACCGCTAAATAATTTATTTATATTGAAAAGTTATACTAAAATTAAAACCGACATTAACGTGGTTCTCTCTTTCGAAGTTCAGGAGCTGCAAGGTTTCGTAGCATCTTCAAAGGCAATTTCACTATATATTAATGAGGGAAATGTGTTTTGATTTTTGAACAATAGAAGTAAATAGTAAAATCGTAATAAAAGAATTGGATTCCATTATGTACTTGTTTGTTTTCTTTCTTTGTTAGTTCCGTGCTTGTTTCTACTTTTTCAATATGCTTAATAAATATTTCTCCAAATAGAGCTTCCTTCACTCTCATTTTTAATTTCAAAAGATGGGTCTTCCGTTACCTACTTTTGTTTCAGATTTTAATTTAAATTTTAATGGAATTGTCGCTGTTTTCTCGGTTGATCTAGATTTAATTCTTTGTTCTAAATAAATGAAAGTCCTTATGTGGAAATGTGAAATGATTTTGGTGGGATTTTTTTTTCTTTCTATTTTGGCGTTCCCCTGTTCATTGTCCAGCAAGCACACATGTCAAATTGTTATACAAATCACTCATCTACATTATCATCATGTCTATTTCCTTCCTCATTGAAAATATTATAGGAAATTGCCAATGTGTAAGAGCCAAGTGATCATTTTGTCTTCGCGTTTGTGTAGACAATGACTCATTTGATGGGCCATGCGAATGCCCTTCTTGCACGGCTAAGCCTAAATGGGATGTTAATAATATTTTTTCATTGCAATTACAAAAAAGCCCATCTTACATGCCTGGGATATATAACTCGCACATATGGGTAAATTCGGTATCTCGGTCTTTTATTAGATGGATAGTTGGACGTCTCTGTAAATTGCAAATTGGCCCTGTCAGTTGTACGTCCCTCTTAAATATTATCTGGGATTTTTTGACCCAAAGATATAGTCATATCATCAGCTAATAAAAAGACGCTTTGTCTTTTACACATAGGTAAAGTAGTTTTGGGGATTATCTTTGATGTAAAAGAAAACAAAAAAACAAAAATCATTTCATAATTTAATGAATGTAATAATTTTAAAGGAACATTTGAGGACTTATATGATGTGTGGAATGGGATTTGAATTTTTTTAAATAAGGTCTTAGCTATTGTGAAAAAAAAAAAGAAGATGTAATACTAAATTTATCGATCACAAGTATTTCAAGAACCAAAACGTGCTCTTTTGTTTAAAAATAAAATATCTTGATTGAGTTTAGTGTTTATGTATTATTGGTTAAAATAATTTTATATTATTATTTAATAAAAAATTATTATTTAAATTATTTTAAAATAATAAATTTATAATATATTATGAATTAGGATTGAATGATTGTGTAAAAATAAAATATTATTGGTATATAATTCTTTTTGTCAGCGTAATTTGTGTGTTTGGATTAACTTTTTTTGTCATAAAAAAGGTAATTATTTCTTTAAAATATAAATTTAGCTTAATTTAATTTTCATGTGTAGACTTGTACTTGACATGTTATACCAATCCGCTCATCTTTTTTATTCATTTTTTAATCTTTTATAAGGGTGCCCATAATTTCTGCCCTGTTATTATTTTTTTAGTGATATCTTTACTTTTAGATATATGTAATGCAATTAATGTTCTTCATGTACGTCGAAAAGAGAAGAATAAACATGTAATTTTTATAGTAAATAAATTAAAAGTAAAAATTGATGTAAGCAATTCTTTTCTGCATTTATGGTTTGATATGTGATGATTAAGAGTGCATTCTTTCTGCATGAATCTATTTATTTCCTCTCCAACTTCATTGACCTTCACATTGGATTCCCTTGTCTCATTAGTTAATGATATTTTTCTGAACTGTTGTAGTCCTTGTGGGTCAGGGAGCATTCAAGTGTAGCGAGGTCCTAATTATTAACCCGTTTTTCTTTCCTCGAATACAAGGCAGTTTAACCATGCAGACCCCAAAGACAAGGTAAGCTTCAATTGCTTTTTTCTGTTTTAAATGTTGCTTCTGTACATTCCTTGTTCAAAATTATTTTGGTTCTTTAAAATGCTCTATGAAAAGGCTAAATCAACGGGATTGTTCACCTTGAATTATGATGTGTCATAACTCATGTTTCAAATTCAAATGTCAACTACTATATCTGGAACAAACTGTGCTCAAGGATATAAAGCTTTAATGCATAAGCTGTATATAACTTTGTTCCACATTGGTGGGTCTGGTTAAAAGTTCACACATGCTTAGCACTTAGCATCAGCGAAGCAACTGTTTTTTAACTATTCACAATTTGTCCTCTTTGATTAAACTTTTTTCTGCCTAAATCTTCCCACTTTTACAAAGTTTCTCACTTAGTTCATGCCATTTTCATATCAAGCTATTAGCTATGGTGTTGAAACATTCTGGAATCTGGGTAGTAAGAATCTTAAATTATGATGCTTGTCTTTTTTATTACTATTATTTATTAATTCCCTTCCTTACTATAATACAATACTCCGTAAAGCTTTTATCAAAAAATTACTCCGTAAAGCTCAAATTTCTGACGTTAATTATGTTTGTTGGGCTTTTGTCGCCGAGTCCAGTCTTTTATTTTTTCAATGACTAATCATATCTTGTTCAAGTGCGTTTTTATATAGGCGCCGTTAACTGCGGAATGGGAGAATGGGACCCGGGGCAGTTCTTCCCAATTACTATGATAATTATAATCATAATAATGTGAACAAAAGTTTGGTTGAATTGATTTCTCTGCGTCAATACTCAATAATACTATCTTTTTCAAATGGCTATAACGTTACGTTATATAACAATTATTACTATTGTTTTTTGGATGGATCAGCATTCAGCAACAGCATCAGATAGTCCCATCGCTATTTACCATTGATTGTATCTACCAAAAGGAAGAACCATTGATTGTACGATGGTAAATGGTGATAATATCTTGAAAGAATAACATTCATGGTCAATTCCTTGAATTCTGAAGTTAAAATTTTTTTTTACGGAAAAATTTCAATATTTATAACCCAGTAAATAATCACAATGTTGATTTTACAACTTGTGATTGGAGAACTTTTTAATTTTCAAGTTGAATTAATTAATTAATTAATTTCATGGTTAATGACATTTACGTTACTTCTGACAAGACTTGCTTCAGTTGATTGTAACTTACAGGAGTTCTATTACTCCCGTATTTATAATACTCATTATGGCAATAGTAATTGTAATTTCGGTTTTAAATCTGCATCTTGTCTGTTTAATTTTGTCCAATGTTTTGGATTTTGGAGCATCTACTCTTCTCTATGCTCATTTTCCTCAACCATAAGGGAATCTCTGTAATGAGTTAGCAAGTTCAGATTTGCGAGTGATTTAAAGACATTGGTTTTGCTTTATATGGCAAAGCGTTTATTGCTGGTATTTATTGCTAGAATTTTTAGATGTGCGTTTCAGTGTTTCCATATACCAATGCAATACAATTTTTTTTGCTTACTACATGATCATCATATTACTACTATTACTAATTCATAACGCTTAGATATTCTGATTTCAGAAGTAGTAGTAGCTCCTCTGAAGTGCCTCAGAAAGTGTCCCCTCGTGGTGGACGCCAACTCAGGCCTGCTACACTGGACACTACTGCATCTTCATTAAATCAACCTAACAAAACATCAAAGGATAATAGAAGTCCCAAACTCACCGACCGTAGATCACCCAGAAGCCCCGCTCCAGAGGTACGTAGTAACACTTTTTCTTTAATTCTGTAACAAAATCAGAGGGCTTTTGATTAGAAAGTGCTTTTTTATGATAAGGTAACAAGCACAAAAAATCTGTTTGTAGTTTCTTTCTTTAAAAAATAAAAAACAAAAATCAAAGCGTTATGTTATGCTTACTAAAAGCGCTTTTGATTTTTGCCGAAATTGTAGGATGTTGTTATGATTATGTTTGTTTTTTCAAGGCTTACTTTTTTGAAAAGGTGGTGTTAACTGTTGAAGGCTTTAGAGTTGGCTTTTTTTTTTTTTTTTTTGTTATTTTTGGATAATATAGTACTGATGTAGCTAATGAGAAGGTAATTTAATTATGGGGCGTCTAATAGTGTGGGCACTTAAATTCCTGTACAAAAGCACGTTAGCAGTTAGATAGATATTAAAGGCCCCTTTTGGAAGGATTCTGTTCTTGATCATCTGGCGTATTCGAATTAATTAAGAGAGTGGGTAGAATAAGCTACTTCACTGCCATGTAATAACTTATCATTGGTTCTATATATGTTTGATGCCGTTGTATATTCAAGACTGGTGAAAGATTAGGTTGATCCTCTCCTGAGCCTCTTTTGTTTACTTGTAGTCTTTTTCTAATCCATGTTGAAAGCACTAATATGGTGTGTTGTTTTATACAATTCCTCATAACAACAATTATGCAGCAGTTAGAAATTTGTCTCAGAATTCTAAACCATTATAATTTATTTTCTGTTGCTTTAGAGGAAGCGTCCTAGCAGAATATCTGAATTGGAATCTCAGAATTCTCAACTCAAAGAGGATTTGAAGGTGGTGAGGAACCAGCTCGGTGTGTCTGAATCATGCAAGAAGCAAGCTCAGCAAGATGCTGAAGAGTCCAAGAAGCAAGTAGCTTCCCTATCCTTGAAACTTGAAGATTCTCAACAGCAACTTGTGAAGTTCTCAGCTACAGAACATGCTCGTGTTGTTGAGCTCCAGAAAACCATAGAAGAGCATGACAAGGCTTGGCAATCCGAGCTCAGGAATGCCCAACAGAAGCTCTCAGACAACACCGTTGCGCTTACCTCTGCCATCGACGAAATTCAGCAGCTCAAGGTTCAGCTTGAATTGGTAGCTAACTGTGAGAATGCGCACACACAAATCGTGGAATCATCAGACGTGGAGCTGCTAAACTTGAAGGATAACTTGGCAGAATCTCTTTCTCTTGTGGAGAACATGAAAAACCAACTCAAAGATTCCAAAGAGTCAGGTCAGGCGCAAGCTTTGGTCAATGAGACTTTGAGGCAACTTGAGGCTGCAAAAAGAACTGTTGAGTTTCTGAGAGCTGATGCTGTTAAAGCTGTCAATGGCTACAACTTTGCTGCTTTGGAGTTAGATCAATCTAGAGCACGGGTGAACTCACTAGAGGAACTAGTAAGCAAACTTGAGTTTGGCCTCATTAGTAACAAATGCAACGGTTCTGTAAATTTTGCAGATGATGGTAACATGGAGATATTACAAAAGGGCAAGACAGATTCTAATAGCATTGAAGCACAAATTTATTCTTTGAGGTCTGCAATAGAGAATGCTGAAACTAAGCACCAGGAAGAACAGATTGAGTGTTCAGTGAAGATTAGGAAAGCCTATGAGTTGATTGAACAGATAAAGTCAGAATCAAGCAAGAGGGAATCTCAGCTAGAGGCTGAATTGAAAAGAAAGAATGCCGATATTGAAGAGTTGAAGGCTAACCTAATGGACAAGGAAACTGAGTTGCAGTGCATTGTGGAGGAGAATGAGAAGTTGAATTTGAAGCTTGAAAAAAGGATGTCATCACAAAGAGAACATGAACTTCAAAAGGAGCTTCGAAAACTAGATGAATGCGTGGCTGGATTGAAGGCCGACCTGATGGACAAGGAAACAACATTGCAAAGCATATCTGAAGAGAATGAAATGCTGAAGTTGGAGATCAGTAAGAAGTTTGCACATGGTGGTAAGGTGATGGAGGAAGTTGCTGCACAACTAGAGGCAGCTAAGGCTTCAGAACGCGAGGCAGTTATAAAGCTTGGTATTGTGATGGAAGATTCAGACAGAAGCAACAGAAAGGCAGCGAGGGTGGCCGAGCAACTGGAAGCATCTCAAGTAGCAAATTCAATAATAGAAGCTGAACTAAGAAGGTTGAAGATACAGTCTGATCAATGGAGAAAGGCTGCAGAGGCAGCTGCTGCTATGCTCTCAGCAGGGAACAATGGGAAACTTAGTGAGAGGTCAATGTCTTTGGACAACAACTATAACTCTATAATGAACAAATACTCACCTTTTTGTGAAGAGCTTGATGATGATGATTTTCAGACCAAGAAAAATGGCAACATGCTGAAGAAGATTGGGGTCTTGTGGAGGAAACCTCAAAAATAGTCACTGTTTGCTGTTTGAGTTATGACCCGCTTCTAATGTTATGATTATGTTAACTGTAATGTTTATGTTATGCAATTTTGTCTGACCGCTACCCTCCTTTTTGTTTGGTGAAACATTGTCTACAGCTGCTTAGTAGTTTGAATGAATTAAGCGCTTTTATATGATCCATCATTTTACGAACTAGAAACTCCATGAAAATGTATTTTCTTTATAACTTGGTAGCATCCGGAAGCACGGATTTGATAATCTGTCCCAATGTTAGTTTCTTCTTTTCCATTTGATAAAATTTCTATCAAAACCACACTAATTTATCTCATTTAAAGAGGTATTAATTAAGGACGTGTAGGTAGAGACTAGAGATTGTCAATGTTTAACCCAAAGGGTTGTTGAAAATCGTGTTTCATTTTTAATTGGGGGACATCCGTAGTTTCTCAAAGAGGAAAAATAAAAATAGATTGACAATGTTTTGTTGGCACTTCAGTGGCAATGCCATGTGATTCAACTTGGATCTCCATTATCCGTTCTTTTGGGCCTCTTTGTGCTTCGCTATGGTTCTTTAGGTTTTTCTTGGAGAACTTGAAGCCCAAACTCTATATGCACACAAACTAGTTGCGCCTTGAGGGAAATGAGTTAGTTTAACCTCAAACCTTTTAACGGAGGATAAGGTTCTGGATCACCTTGGTTTTCCTTATCCAACTAAATATCAATCACTAGCCCGTCGCTTCCTTTCCATTCAGCCTCCACTTACAAGTTACAAGGACAAAACAATGATCTTATTGTGCGAACTAGAAGGCAAAAAGGATTTCTCCAACTTCAATGCTACACAAAATCCAACATTTCATACTCCCAAGAGCAAAAAGGACACCAAACTTTAATCGTTTAGCTCTAAAATACAAGTTAGTCTTTTAAATTATGGATTTACATGACTTTTTTTTGTACTATTTCCACAAACGTCACAGATATTAATCTGTGAAACTTTTATTCTTGAGATATTTTTAGATCTAACACTACTCTTATAAAAAATTGAATGCTCGACTTAGCTTAGTATTACAAAAAAACAGATACTCGATATTCTTTTTTAAAACATAAATTGAGTTAATTTAGAACACTAAAAGAAAAAATAAATCATGCATACAGTAATTAAATTGTATATAGTTCCAGTCAAAGAATACCCTTAAAGGTTTGGCCAGATCAGCTTTCAAATCTACTAAAATCAGTTTCAAAATCAAGTTAAAGCCAAAATAATAAATAGTTACTTCAACTTTTAAAATTTTCCAACATAATTTTGAGATTCAAAATTGATTCCAAGAGTTTTGAAGCACATGATTGATACGCTATGCGATAACTTTAAGATTCATATATGCACAGTGCAGAGCAAGCAAAATTTTTTAGTCCATCTCATGTCAAATTTTAAATAATACCAAATTTTATTTTTAAATAGTATTAGATTTTATTTTTAATTTTAATTAATTATATAAGTATATATAATTATTAAAAAAAATTATGTCACTCAATAACTACAAATTTTATTTTTAGATAATATCTTGATCATTGTTGGCTAAGGAGTGGCTCTGCCACTGTGTATGCATGTTTAATAACTCATTGCATCTAACTTGATAAGCTATCATTCGTTGCTTATGCGTATTTTGTTTTTTTTGTACGTGGTTTCTAATTCTAATGCACTTCTAAGACACGAAGACAAACACACATATGGTAGTCCATTCGAAACTGTGTTACGTGTTTTTTCTAGTTTGGTTGTTTTGTTCTTTAAGCCTCATTTTTTTTTTAATTAAATGGCTATTTCTATTTCATATTTTTATTTTCTAAAGTTCTTACATCCTAGATCCCGATGTTTGTTTTCTACACAGTACTAATTTGTTGAGTAGTCTGATTGACATTCTGACAGTCTTATAATTTTCAATCTGATGTCTGGCCGTTTTCTCACGCCGAAATCCTACATCGGATTTGGTCTGCAAAGGCCAAGGCCCTAGGCTCATGCGTCACCGAAATTTCTATTTCTTAGGAACACGAAAAATTATTTTCATTGTTCTTAAAGAATAATAAATATCATTAAATATTTTCACTACTTAATTTAATTGAGAAATTTTATTTATACACAAATTATATAACTTTCTTTACAAAATAGAAGGATAAGAAAATTAAAAAAAATAATGTAATAAAGAAAGATAAAAAGTAAGGGTTTATTTATCTTAAAGAAAATTTTCATTTTTAATTATAATATAATACCACCCTATTTTAGTTCTGTTTCTTATTTTCAAAATTTTGTATTTAAGATAGTAAAAATAGAAAACAATTAAAAGTAATTTATACCATTTCAGCAAGTTTTTTTAAGGCATACTATTTCAAGTTCAAACAATAAAAATATTTTATAAATTATTAGTATGTGATTATATTATATAAATACAATATCCCAATTTAATTTAATTAAACCAGACATTAAGTCTTGCAAGAAATTAAACTCAGATAAGATAAGCTAGGAATTACTCTATTAATCCTTTTTGAATAAGCCACAAAACAGTCATGGAATCACATTCCAAAATAACTTTTGGATAATGATTTTCCCACGTTATTTCGAGTGCAGTAATAACTAATAACACTGAAACCCCATAACTCCGCTGTTAGAACAGAAGATGAGCCAAGTTTTTTCACAAATCCCCCCATCCAGTTGCCATTTGAATAATGCATTTCAGTAGTTGGTAAGTTCTCCATGTTCTACCTGACGTAATAAGATGCAATCATGGTAGAATAATAATATCTTGAAAAACCACACCACTAATTCAAAACCCAAAAAGCTCCTGAAAGTCTGAAACAGTTATTCTAACTGTTCAGACTTCAGACGCCCGGGGTCAGGTTGTACAAGATAAACTACGACATATCACTATCATTCTTCTCTTTCATCTGTGATCTTTCTGTCAAATAATTAAGCAAATTAATAATGCTCTGTATACTATTTCCCTCCACCTTCATTGCATTGGTTGGCAAACTACAAATCTGAAATTTCATTAGTCTATTCATCATTAAGAAGATAACTGAATAGTACAAAAAATTTGACAGTTTTGAGGAGCTAATTAAAAAAACGGAGGCAAAACAATACAAGTAAAGAAAGTGGTTCCAAGTGAATCAAATCCCTATTAACCCAAAACTACTCAAGATGATTGACAGTACTTTAATTAAAATTAAGACTGACATTTTAGTCAAACATAAATTAGAGGAAATAAGTGCCTTTTGATTTTTCTTGTGGTGGGGGGTCTACATTAGAGGACTTTGGAGAAGCCCGTGCCAAGAATTTGTGAAACTGTTCCAACTTGCAATTGCTCTTCCTGAGTCAAGTTCGCCAATGTTAGTGTCTGCATTAATCTGCCATGGGAAACCCCCCAACACCCTCCTTTCACTTTGTTCTCTGCCACTACACATTTCTTGCTTCATTACACTCACTGGTTGAGTGGTTGCATTGCTCATTATCTCTTGATCGTAAGGGAGCATCATCTCTCCACTAAACCCAGCCACACCAGAATTGCCATTATCCACCTCCCCCAAGTCCCCGTTTCCATACATACAATACAAATTCTGAAGATGGTTTTGTGTCTCAAGGAAACCAGTTCGAATTGCATCCAAAAATAAAGGGTTTGCTGAGGAGGGATTCATGCCTGAATTTCCAAGAATGTCACAAAATGAGCCTGTGGTGGGGTTCCCCAAAGTTGAAAGATCATGATCATTGTAACCCAATTGCCTACTTGAGTGTTTTTTAAACCTAGCTAACGCTAGAGTGAAGTCATTGGAGTCATAAGACAAATGAGGGAGTGTAGTGAGTGGGTTAAGATTGGGTGTGAATGTTTGATCTTGAACCCTCTTTAATGATGATGATGATGACCTCTTCTTCCTGCATCCTCCTCCCACTGGAACATTCCTCAGTGTTCCTCCTTTGGTCCAATATCTCCTACAAGACTTGCAGAAATATCTTGGCTGAGAAAGACTATAATTGTTGTAGTAGCAAAATTTTGTGCTGGTGGAGTCACATCTTGGGCATTTCAGAGCTTGTTCTGGATGAGGCTTTGGCTTCTTCTCCACTGACTGGCTAGACATTTGCTGCAATAAAATATATAAAGCCCTATGAGTGTGGATGAATTAAATAGTTGATTTCAGGCTAAAGTGCAAATAAAATTTCCCCAGCTGAATCTAAGTGTGTACCGTGAATTATGCATGCGTGCGCACATATATAATCAGAAAAAGGAGAGTTTATGATGGAAATTATAGGTAGAAACAATTGATTAAAAAAAAACTCATAATCACACTCGCAAAAAATATATATATCACACCTAAAATTTCAATTCTTGCATTTTGTTGATACACGATTAAAGGGTAATTCACAAAGATGAAGATGGGAAAGTTATAAAATAATTTGCCTTGACATCAAATTCTCCGCTTCGAGAATTCAATTGGAAACACAGATATTATACCCACACATATATCCAGTTTCATAGAAAGGCCATGGATAGCGTATATAACAAGAAAACAAGTATATAACTTTCCCATACTTGCTGCAAAGAAACTAAAGTAATTAGTAAGTATGAAAGACCATTTGTTCTGTGTCAACTGTAAATCAATATGGATCATTTCATTATTCATTGTTTAAATTGATCTTGTGGAAGGAAGAATTAAAAACCAATATCAACCACACTCTCGAAAGTAAAACCACACGAAGCAAAGAGAGAAAAGGAAAGAGGATTGTGATTTTAAAATTTTAATCAGGCCAGATATCTAGCATGGTGCATGTTAATTAATTATCCTACCTGGGGTTGTCCACTAGAAGGATCCATTCATACAATCAGAATCGGACTAAGCACAAAACACTAAGGTTATTAGAATCTCAAAGGCGTGCTTTTTGTATGTGGGTGTATCTATCTGAGTGTATAAGTGGTAGTACTTGACATGAAAAAAAGAAGAAAGGGAAAGCGTGAGAGTGCAAATTAAGGTAAAGAATGGAGATATCTTAGGGAGGGAGGAGTCATGCAAATTGCAAAGTGATGTTGGTAATAGAAACCACAGGACTTGTTTGGATATATATATATATATATATATATAGCAAGCAAAACAATCCCTAGGGAGAGAGAGAGAGAAGGAGAGGATAATGATGGTTTCTGTCGTACAATATGGTCTATGAATGAGGTTAGCTTGCACGCAGAGAAAGCATTTAAATTCGAGTAATTGTACTCGAATCTGTTGTGCAACGGTTTCATACGAACCCCAACCTCAGTCTTTGTCCCCACTGGGTGTCAGTGGATGCAACTATTAATGGGCCCCACCATTGTTTGATTGGCCAGGCTGGCCCCCACGCATCCACCATCACTACTCACTCACCCCATCCCAGTTCGTGAGAAATTATGAGATGTTCATGTTGTTGATCAATTTTCATGAGAAAGAGTTAAGTATAGTATCAGTGAGAATAAAAAACAGGTATAAATTTTTTATAATAACTATAATATTCAATTAATTGATTTACACCCCTCGATTAATTAAATTATATTAATTTCAGAATTTTTTAATAATTTATATTTTTGGATTCATCTCTTATAAATAAGAAATTACTAGGTAGTTTAAATCATTAATTATGATCTTCATTATTTCTAAAACTTATATAATTGAATTTTATTAATTTTTAAATTAAAAACTTGATTATATTTTGCATAAGAATGAACCCAAATCATAAATATGTGGTTGTCCCATCCCATACAATAATTTTTCCATGCACAGCCGATTTTCTCAGCCCCCAAACCTAAACCTCGTGCACTATGGATTCCCATATTTCCTAACAAACATTTGAACCCCTCATTTTGTAATAAGATTATCCCGACCGTATATTTAATTAATAATAAAATAAAAAGTATCATTATCGGACATGAAGAAAAACAGAGATTTGGTCTAAGAAGGGGGCGAGAATAATGTAGATGTTTTTGGGTGTGTGTGATGAGGTGGGGCCCAAATAACATGCAATTAGATTATTAATTATTCTTGTCGTTGTTTGTTGAATGTCTGGGTGATGTGGAGGCGTAATGATGTTGGAGACACCGGTGACTGTGAAAGAGGATCATATCTTTCATTTTTTTTGGTGTATTCATAATCAATCATTCATTTGTTCACACACTAAGCAGGTATTTTTCACCCCCATTTGCTTCTTTTATCGTTTTAATTTGTTACATGGAACACGTTGTGCCCAGTACATAAGATACATATACATATATTCATAATAGTTATGCTAACCACCTCACCAATTAGTCATCACTCCCTCTCGATTGATCAGTCAATTTTGCTTTACTTGGTTTGGATCTTTTGGCCCTTTAATTTGGGTGCTGGTGGTCCCTCATACCCTGAATATGATCATGATGAATTATAATCTGCCCAAGCAAATGACGTGTCCTAACTCCCACTTATTCAATTGGAACTGATCAAGAGACATAATTTCCTTGTTGTCAGTTCACACCAAAACCTATGTATTCTTTTTAAAGGATAACGAAATACTAATAAATTCTTTTTACTATCATGCATAAGCTAAGGGTTATTTATTGTTTATGATGCGGCCTCTCTGTCTCTCCACTAGTTCAAAAATTTGTACAGTACGTTGGTTTTTATAAATGATATCCAATATTGTTGATATGATGGCTAAAACAATCTGTCAATCTCGTAGCATATATATAGTAGTTGCAACTTACAAGTTAAGTTTGAGCCGGAAAAAATAATTGCCATATCTGAATTCACCCATTCCTTAACAAGTACGTAACTGATCAGAAAATGTTAATTTCAGCTCACCCGAGCATACTTGAAAAATACTCGGAAACCCCTCAATTGTTCAAATGCATGCAACATATATAGTATGTTTGTAAAACAACATACTCAGATTCTACTAATCAGCCAAACATATGGGAAACTATAGAATTGCGATTCACGTTATTTGCAGATGCATGACAGATGTTAGCTACTTTCAGCTTATTGTTAATTTATTTGATTGACCAACAAATAATTAATTAATCTTGCCTCACATGTATGGTGCTTAATTTGTCGCTTAGCTGGTAGAAAAAGCACCCTCTCCAGTTCTCCTTTTTCCACAAGCGATCTGTATATATCTTGGGACTTATTCCTTTAATCAATATCAAGAGGAAAAAAGTTACCAGCTATTCTTTACTTTTATAAATTTTTAAGCCTAAGTTTAATAAATCATACATTTAGGTTATAGTTACAAAGAAAATATGAACACGCAATCCACCCAATGCGGGTTCATGAACAGTAACATAATATAAGGAGTAAGTTTTAGCTTTTACTTCCAAATCCCGAAAATTGGCTTAAATATATAAAAGGAGAAGCAAATATGCATGGCATGTGATAGATGGTCAGAAATTCAATTAACTAAGATAAACATCAAAGGGGATTTTAGGTTTCAACCCTCAAAAAAAGAAAAGGAAGAACCTATATTAATTTGTTTCATAGGAAACCGCACTACATTTTATTTTTTAATTGTTCTTGAATTGGGTGTTATGCCTCTCCTAATATTTGCGGGTCAGGAATCTTGGAATGGATAATGAAAAGTTCAAATAAGATACTAGTAGCATTTGATAGAGTTTTTAACAGTTTTTAAGTTATTTTGTTCTAATTAATTTTAATAAAATTTATATTTTGAAGTCTTTTTCCTTAATTATTTTAATTTTTAGACTTTATCTAAAACAATGTCTGACTTGACTTTTTCTCTTAATGAGAAAAAAATTCGTAACTCAAAACTACCTAAATAAAGTATAACTCCTAAAAGAATTTCAATCATATTAATTAGTCCTTAGTAATAAAAATTATTCTTAAAATATTTATAGACATTTCATCCGTTAATTTAATCCTTAAATTTATATTTTAATAACCGAATTCAAGTCTAAAATATTTGTTGCAAGGGTTCATTTGTCCAAAACACGTATTCAGAGAAACTATTAGAGTCGACTTAGCAAAAAGAAGTTTAAGTAACATGTATTAAGTTTTAAGTTCAAATTTCATTATCTTCATTTTAAAATAATAAGACTTTGAGCCTGAATTGGATATTTTATAGCGGTTAGTGACTAATACGATCTGTATCATATATTTTTAGAGATTAAATAATAAATACTATTTACTTTATATAAAATATTGTTAATATGATTTCATGCTTTTATTATCATTGAAGATCGCTAGTCTAACTTCGCAAATGCTTGGACGTCGCACTCTTGATGATATCCTTCGGATATTGTGAAAATTTAGTCTTGTACCATGTTGTTTTAATAGGCTGATTGACATAAACATTTGTTTGTAATCGCATGGATGACGACAATGTTGAAAATAAATAAATAACCAAGTTAATCAAAGATTAATTCAAAATATGGTGGGTCATGCATGTTATGGGTGGGTCAGACATGTTGGTTGACTAGTCAAATTTATTTCAGGTCAGGAAACACAGATAGAAAAAGTAAAAGTAAGTGACTAGGTGATGGAAACTGTGCCCAACATCTCAAGCCACGATACACACGGTAATATTGTTTGTATTGGCATTTTCGTTAAGAACTAAATATGGAATTCTTACTTCCTAGCAGCACTTCTGCTATTAATGTTAAGATTGACTATGACACAAATTGATAATTTTGAGTTTGAATCATAAATGTGTAGTTGTGTAAAATATTTTAAGAAAAAAATATAGTAAAATTTTAGTTGATTCAAACAAAATTATCTTTTGCAAAATAATACCTGTAATTCTATAAAAAATAAAATAATTATGTCATTTCTTCTTCTTTTAAGTTAATTATGCCACTTCTTAAATCTACAAAATCTACGTGTGTGAATATAAACTCAGAAATTTAACACTTCCAATTGAAAACCAAAATCATTAGCAAATATATTACTTAAACATTCTAATAAATTCAATTGCTAGTGCAGTAGTGCATCATTTTTCTTACTTACACCGATAGGAACTTTTAATATAACTATACTAAGTTACTGACTCAACCAAATTTCAACATTTTATTATATTGGTGAACTGTAACGGACAGTGTCAATGCCAATTGGTGAGGATGAGACGGGATGATTGACGATTTTGTAGTAGTAGTAGAACGTAGTAGTTTTTCGCCCAGCATAATTAGAATTATTAATTATCCATAAAGTACTTAAAAAATAATATATTTGTAAGTTCTTAATTGTTTAATGTTAACTAGCTTCTAAAGATAATCATTACCATGTTTAAATATGAATTTAGTTAATTTATGCTGTCATATTCTCGTTGAAGTCTAATAATGTAAAAAGAAAGAATTTAAATCCTCTTGTATTGTTGAATAAAATATAGTTATGTTTATCTGCGATTAAATAAAAATGATATATTTATATAGTATTTAATATTTAATAAAAGGTACGTTTTTTCCTCCTTGCTGATACGATCCAATAGGAACCTGTATTGAGAGTGGAGGTGGGAGTGGGAGGCATGATATCGGCGAGGAGATTTGGGTTGTCGGCGAGAGGTGGGTTCGTCAAGATGATAGAAAATGTGTACCGAACACGTGCCACCAAAACTACGGCTATCCAACGAATATCGGAGTTTATATTACGAGGAAAGAACAGAACAACATATGGCGAATTTTACTTTAATAATTTTTACATTATAAAAAAAAATTAGTCTCCATCTATCGGTTGGAAAATATTATTGGTAAAAAAAAAAGGACATGATATATATTCCCCTATAATTGTTTTTTAATGATTTTTCTTTATAAAAAAATAAATATATTTAATGTGTTGAGAGTATTAAACAAATATCGTTGGAAATATATATTAAGATATTTAATACTTATTACATAACTGAGAGATCTATGCGTATTTTTCTTTTTTAATAATTTTAAGCTGTTTAGTTAATTTTTAGTTTTACTTTTATGTAACATTTTATCCTTATTTTTCTTATAAAAAATAATTAGATCCTTTATATAAGCATGTTAGATATGATTTGGTCGTCATATGCATGAAAATTAAATTTGAGACAAATAATCACTATTTGTGTGGAGGCATGAAAATATGATTGATTTTGATGATATACGTGATATTTGCATATTTTTAATATTATACTAATAGAAAAAAAAATAGCCTCCAACTTTATATACATAAAGAATATTTATATTCCACATGGAAATTTAAATGATAAATTATTCTTCTTCGTGAATATCTAGTACCATTATTGTAAAATTCGGTTTGGATCGGTTCACATGGTTTAATCGAACCAGTTTTACTATTGGACCAATCACGCAATTGATCCGTGATTATCTAGCCAAATTCGTCCAGTTAGGTCATCAAATTTCGGTTTGATCAGTCCGACTCGACTAGTTTTACAAAAAAAAATGTTTATTTTGGATTTTTATTTTTTATTTTAAAAATGAATTTGGATTTTTGATTATTATCAATTTTTATTTTGGATTTTGGAGTATGAATGGACTTTTCTATATACTTATATATAACATATGCATATATAATTTTGAATTTTTAATATATACTGGATTAAATTTGATTAATTATTGACCAATCGATTGGATCACTGACCCATTACCTCGATCGGGTCAATGACCTAATTGAGTTTTACAATTATGTCTGGTATTAATAACACAATTTCTTCTAGCCTTAACTGATTTTCATAGTCTTTTAGTCTTTTGAGGTATCTCACAAAATAACATAAAACACTCCATTTATATTTCATTTACATCATGTAACAAAAGAGTTAAAAATTCAATATATTCCCAAAAAGGTAATTTTTTTATTGAAATAATTAAAAAATACAATATTATTGAATGCAATAATGTGAATTAAAAAATTAAGATGAAATAAAACCTACCAATTAACTTCTTGTTCTTTTTTCCGTAAAACAAAAAAACAAAAAACTTCTTGTTGTTATGTAGTAATGTAGTATAGGTCGATATTACACTAAAATAGTGAATGTCTATAAGAATATGATTATACAACTATTTATTGTATTGAATAATATAAATGTTTCCTTATTAAGTAGGTTCTAGTGAAAAGAAGCTTGCCAAAAGAAAATTATTTGAAGTCCTTGTCCACTTCATTAAGGGTATGCATAATTTAGGTAAGAAAGTGAGAGGTAAGAAAAAGGGAATGAAGGAAAAGAAATAGAAAGCATGATATTTTTTTAGGTTGCTTGGGTTGGAGAAAAAATTAAGAGAAAGAAAGAAAAAAAATATTTTTCGCTATATTGGTTATTCAAAAGGTGACTCTTTTTTTTGTCTAAAATGACATAAATACCTTAAATAAAAAACAAAATATGATATAGATCATAGTAAAAAAAATAATAATCTTTTTTATTAGGAAATAAGTCAGTCCCTTCCCTTCTCTGTCCAATTTTGGAGCGAACCTCAAATTGTAGTGGGACTGAATTGCAACATTCACTCATTCCATTGTTTCCTTTTACCAAATAAAGGATATATTAATATTCAATATAAAAAATCAAAGCAATAGTGACCATATTTAGTAAAGAAAATTGTTTTTTTTTAATATTGGTGTCACCAAAATTTTATTAGATTTTTTAAAAAATTACATATAAATTATTTCATCACTAATTTAAATTTTTCTTGTTCTCAAATTTTTCTACCCCTCTCAAATAAATTAGAGATAACAAAACAAGTCAAAATTCTTATTTATATACGTATTCAGTTTATTTTATTTCCATTTATATAAAAATATAAATATATTTATCCATATCTTAAATACTAGTTTACTAACATGCATATAAAATTATCTCATTTTTTAAATTATGTATTAAAATAATTATTTCAATTTTAGACATGTTGCTCCTAGTGAAATTAAGCTTAGATTCACGATTTTAACTTTGAGTTATATGAATATAAAGTTAAAATGTGTTTGAGAGAATATTGTGAGTGACTCAACTAAGTTTCCCGATATTTATAAAGTTAATGAATAATAACACAATAATCCAAAAGTATTTTTTATTGGTTAGGCAGAATTTACTCAGTGGGTCATTCCCTTTTTCTATAATACACCTAGTTGGTGGATTAGGCCATTTAAGTTATTGGAGTTGAATCATCCAAATCTTTTAGTCATTGTTGTAAATTAGATGAATTGATCCAAGTTTAATTCTTTTTATCACTTTTTTATTTTTTATTTGTGAAAATTAAATATAATATTAAAATTTTTATAATAATTTACATATTTTTTCAATTAAATGAGTTAGACTTATTCCACTGACTCCTCATTAGAATGAACCATAAATTGAAAAAAGGTATATTTAGTTTTTTGAAAATTCTTAATGATCAGTAAAGATGAACATTTGTTTGTTTAAAACAAACTTAAACCAATCTTCCAATGAAACAAAACCACGTAGTATTATCAACTCAGAAAAGATACTAGGGATGTTTGGTGAATGATGATTGCCACGTGAACAAAATGATGGAGGTCAGGCAACATTACAGGCGCATCAAGACTTAAGGGCAGGGATGACCTAACGATAAGGAAGATTTAAAGATTTTTTTTTTAAAAAAAAAATTACATTAAATATGTTGGACATTTTTATTGACATATTTAATCTTTTTATTAATATATGATATTCTTATTATTTTATAAATACTAATAAAATAATATTTTATTAATAAACTTAAAATATAAAATTTAATTATTTTATCTTTACATCAATAGTATTCGCAGAAAGAATCCACATCATGGTTCAGGAGTTAGGTGATGAAATGATGAATAAATAGTTGAATACTCATATTCATAATAGCATTGACATGATGACGAAAACAAAACGGTGTTATCATCATCTCCGTTATTGATCATTATTGCTAACTTCCAATTACAACCTCCAAACTCGTTTCCTTTTGGTAATTACTTATCCCAGATTTTCAACGTGGCTACTGACCTACTGGCTGGTGCACGCACACGTAAAAGAGAAAATGCTTGCCATGCTGCAAGACATGTCACACGACATCAAGTACCCTTTTTTTTCTCCAAAATAATAATTTGTTCATTTGCTGAAACCTCAAACACCAAGAAAACTTCAAACTTTAAAATATTTTAATACTTAAAAATAAATATAGTAATAGCTTTTTAAAAAGTATATTATATTAATATATTTTTAACTTAGAAAAACCGCCCTAAATTCATTATGCAATAATGCAAAGTAAAGATGACAAATGGAGAAGTTTTCAATGGGAAAAGAAATAAAGGTGGGGTGGGGTTGGGGGGCTAGTCTTCATCAGCAAGTTTTCCCTATCCACACGGTCGTGATAATGCCACGAATCCAACAATTTTACATGCACCAACTATTTCAACAGAGAATTTAGAATAGATTATTGTTGATATGAATTAACAATATATGCCACGAGTCTTAAGAAAACGGATATTGATGTGTGTCGGTGCAATTTGTTTTCATTGTTGTTTTCTTATGGGATTTTGTTTGCGTCAGTTCAAAATTCGTAAGCCAAGCATGCGTGCTTATGTTGTGCGTTTCACAATATTTTATTCATAAGAATTTTGAAAAGGTTGTGAAATGTTAACTGAAATATATAATGCTTACACAATACAGATATTACAGAAGTGCTTAATTACACGCACGTGTCTCAATTCGAGTTTAAAATCCTCATTCAATTTTTTTGATGCTCCACTATGTTCTAGCTATATCATTTTCTAAAAATGTACTCATGCCGCCAGTGTCTGCAACGTGAAATTGAATTCTAATTTAAGAACAACTTGTGGGTTGTGATTTATTGACTATTTGCTATCTATTCAAGCGGCAACTTTATCGAATGCAAATCATAATGCGATGCGGGTTTTGTTCGGCCAAACAACCATTAGGAGACAATTTTTTTTCTTCAAATTTATTATCTAGAGATAAAATATAAATTAATATCCAAAAAAGGTAAATGGTACGATAACAAATGACTTTTGAATTGGAAGTTGAAATATGTGTTAAGATTCTTTTTTTCATACTGAAATCATAAAAAAAAAATTACAGCTTTAAAGTATTAAGAGTTTTTCATTTCAACGACTTTAAAAGTGTAAAAAAAAATCTCTTTTTTCATTGAAGTCACAAATTATTTTATGACTTCAATTTTTTTTGCACTCTTTTAAAAAAATTATAAATAATTTTTTATTTTAACTATTGAATGAATCAATATATGTTTTTTTTGTTAGTTTTATTTAATATTTTTATTATTGTTTTATTTAATATTTTCTATATTTTTACTAATGTTAATGATTATTTTTTTTAGATTAAAAAATAATGTTAAAAATTAAATTTAAATAAAAATATTAAAATATATTACATATTTATTTAGCAAAAATATTAAAATATTTTATTACTAATATTAACTTATAATTTATCAAATAATATTAAAATGTACTATATATATGTCCGTACTTTTTAGGAAACATGAGAGTTTGAGGTTTAAGAAATTGTAAATAATCGAATTGGACGACAAGTAATGATATACACTGTCAAATTGAACGAATGGTAATGGTATATATTTTTAAATAATTAGTTTCATATTTTAATTTATTTCAAAAAATATTTTCTTAAAAACTAAGGTAATAATTTCATAAAATTTTAGGTTAAAATGTAATTTTTATTTTTCTATTTTCTAAAATTTATGATTTTAGTCTTCATAATTTTTAATTGGGATATTTCCTCATTTATTTTTTAAAAATTCATAATTATGATTCTTGTGATAAATTTAAAATGTTGATCTATGAATTTTATAAATTAATTGACACATATTTATTTATTATCTAGATGATAGTTTTTTTAATTTCTTAATTATTAAAGAAATTAATTTATTAAAAATACATAATTAAGTCTAAAATTGAAAAATAGATTAAAATCGTAGAATTTTTAAAAAGTGGTAAATGAAATGTCTAAATTAAAAAAATATGCATCTAAAACTATGGATTCTTTAAACGTGAAAGATAAATCGTCTGAATTGAAAAATAAGATGACTAAAATCACAAATTAAAAAAATCAGGATAACTAAAGCATTTTAGCCAAAATTTTATTATCATTTTAAATATTTTTATCAATTGAAATTAGATAACATAAAATGTTGTCCGCCGTTTCTTTTGGATTGGCCCAGGATACGGTGAAAACTTATAGAGAAGCCTAACCAGGCCTAAAGCATGTTCAACTAAGTCTCATGGGCTCTACGTATCAACAGGCCCATGCTTATTTTAGTAACCGATATGGGCTTCTGGGTTTTTGGTGACGAAAAAAAAACATGAAGCATATTTATTTTATGACTATAAGGTTTTTGTTTTTTAAGAAGCGTTTTTTTCTTAATTTCTAGTACAAATATTTGAAAAAATGAAACATATTGAAAAAAGTAATAATTTATAATTAAAAAAAATGAAAACAGAAAATTAAAATAAAAAATCACTTCTCAAAATAAACAAATCCTGATATAATTAAGTAAACACACAAACATGGTTTTCTATATTATGTTTCTAATTCATTTCTTCTCGCAAAAAAAAAGAAGCACGAATTCAGCTATCTCGTGCTAAGGTTCAAGATTTTATTAACAAAGAACAAAATCCAAATTACTTGGACAAGTAAATTATAAAATTATACCACGAATCAATAATCTATAAAAATGTAGAAAGATACATAAATAATTTTATTATTATATCTTTAACAATATTTTCAACCAATCAAATTGAAAACAACGAAATATGTATTCATCTTTTTGGTTTTGCTAAATTATTTAGAACAATTCTTTTACAAGCTAAATATATTGTTTAAATACGTCATGTTTGGATAGATAATTCAAATATTGCTGAGTTGTGACAAAGAAAAGAGCGTTTAAATTTCTCAAAAGCTTTCTTTTAGGTAGTTCAAGGGTGGACGCAAAGTTTATGGGAAGTTTTAAGTAACATGACGGGTGATCTGAATCGTTGGAGCAGTTAAAGCAAAAAAGAAAAAGAAATTAAAGATTGACATTGATCTGATCATGGATAATAAACTTTTTTTTCTTCCAAAATATTCACAAATATTATGCGTCCAATCCTTTTTTAGGTCTGTAGCAATCTGCGATCCTAATTCGGAAGATAGATTGTAATATTACATAGTAACTGTTGGAAAAGAACAGGGGCCTAACAGGCCTTGTACTGCACAAGGTCCTGCATACAATGGTATTAATTTTAGTAATAGGTTGTTTAACTTTTACACAAAACCTTTTTTATATTAGTACTCGAGAGTGGGTACCATGTAGTTTTTTAAAACTTTTATGGTAAAGTTTACGTATTTATAAAAGTGATAAATCTTATGTATATACCTAATAAGTCTTTCAGTAAAAAAAAAAAAAAAATCTTCAGTATAAAAAATGACTAATAAGTCTCGAGATTTTCATCCTCTTTTTCTACCCTCTTCTTATATTGTTATTTGTTTCACATAAAAAAAAGGAAATTTATGAACCCCGGTAATATAATTTCGTTATAGTACTTGATATGGGCTAATATTTTTTGATGCGATGATATGGGCCACAATGGAGTACATATAATTGAGGCATTGACTTCCTACACCAGATAGAATTCTAATACACCTAGCATTAAAGTGTGAAATGATGGAAATAGCCTTGCTAAAATAGGTTTAATTGAGAGATTGAAAAAATTTCCCATACACCATTTTTAGGCGCTATGAGAAATTGTGAAACCACGCATTCGGGGTTGAAGTCGTCGTCGCTGTCGTAGGAGTTTGCATACACCGTCGTCAGAATTAGAGGTTGCGTCGCAGTCCTGCAGTGCTTCATGGTTGCGCGACAGATGTAAGTTCGTAAGGCTCATACGGATTGACAATCCATACGAGTGTTTTCAGCTACAGTAACAACGCCAGAACTTACCTCCAATGACGATTCCGGCCAACGAAACCTCCACGATTGCTAACAACGACCTCCACACCAAACCAACAAGTCAACCACCACCAAGAATCCAAGCTAGAACCAAGAACAGGAGCGAGAAGAAAGAAGACGCATTCTGTTGGTGTATGTGAAAATAAACAAAGCAAAACGGATAAAAACAATATTGATATTTTAACAAAAGTACTGGTGTATAAGAATTTTGTCTGGTGTAAGAAGTTAATGCATAATTGAATGCTTGTTTCAACTTTACATTTTCATTCAATACAGAAGACATAAAACTAGTACAGTATGGCATCAAAAAATAAAACTAGTACAGTAATACATTATGTTGCTGAAAAACAAAGTTAAAATATACATAAAAGGAGAGAAAAAAGAGAGTCTAATTATAGTTCTAAATAAACTAAAAACAAAAGTGACTTAGGTTTGAATCCACGCAAAAACATCTTAGTCATTTTCACACACATATTGACGTCTGTTTTAAATTTTGAATATATGCAATTAATAATAATTTTAAATTTTTAAAAAATATTTCAAATATTATTAAAATGTAACCAAACACATTTTTAAATACAGAATAAAATTCATAGTCATAATTATTTTCAAAATTTAAAAATTAACATAAATAACATGTTTTTTTTTTAAATTAATAAAATAAAAGTCATCCTTTACATTTACGCATTACGCCATTGACGGCTAAAATTACATTTACAGGGCCATTAAATTATGATATATGACCGCACCGTCACCCTGTGAATTCGTACCGGACAAGTTTGGGGAATTTTTTCTGAGAACATCGACCGCTTATAGCTTTTTATACACACACACACCCACATACATATATATATATATATATATATATATATATGTATAAATATTTGTCCCACTTTTTTTTTAATATTTTCGACAGACTTTGCGAGACACCGAAATTTTCCAATTCTAATTGCAGTCGTGGAGGGGAAACTGAAAGCAGAATATTCTTCTTCTTCTCGAAATTAAACACGGTTCAGATCTAGAAAAAGATCCATTTTCTCGATGGAGAAAATGGAGCAGTTCATCGATAACTTGCCGCCGATGGATCTGATGCGATCGGAGAAGATGACCTTCGTTCAGCTCATCATCCCCGCCGAGTCCGCACACCGCGCCATCTCCTATTTAGGCGAACTCGGCCTTCTCCAATTCCGCGACGTAAGTTCTCTTCCAGATCCAACCTCGCTTCTTCTAGATTCCGATTTTCGGTCTCTTCTTTTCTGCTTCTATTTCGTGTTCGAGGTGTTCTTTGAGCTGAGTGTGCAGTTTTTGTGTTTGTGCATGCCTGCGTTATTCGTAGCTTGTATTAGTTGGTTATTTTGTTCGAGTGTTAGTTGAATTGAGTGCGGGCGTATCTAGGAATGACGAAAATGCAGCACTGCAGGATTCAATGCTGAATGCAGATTTGAAGAAATCCAGTGCTGCTGCGCGGATTTGTTGACGAGTTAGTGTTGTTGATTCGGATATTGGATCCTTCGTGCTGAGCACTTTGTGCTAACTGATCTAGCGTTTAAGTGTGATTTTATGACGTGTGGCTTGAAATGTTTAATGTAATTATGGTTTGAAACTTCGGAGGTGTGAATTTAGTTGCATTGAAGGCTTCTTGAGTCTAATGTCGGTTATATGGATTATGGAACACGTAAAATGTGGATAAGATGACTTAGATAAGTTTTTGATAATTAGGTTCTGAAGCTATGGTGTTTCTTCATCCTTGTTGACGGCAGTTACTGTCTTGTATAATTTGGTTGAGATATGATGACTGCAGTTCGGGTTCCAACTTGCATCCACCTAGTAGATCACTGCTCTCTTTTGAAACCTTCTTAATTGGCTTCCCTGTTAAGTTAGATCATGTCAATGCATATTCAAATACTGTAGTTAACTCTGAATTCCTCTAGTAATTTAATTCAGAACATAATGGTTTCACTTATGGTTGACCATGTTCATTACTCATGTCTTATTGTGTTAGGGGCTATTTTTGTTTAGAATTGTTGTTGTTGTTGTTGTGATTAGAATTATGTCATCAGCATCTGTTTTAGAATGTTATAAGGACTCTTGTTCAGTAGTTGGTTAAAAACTGGTGGAGATCTGTCCACACAACATGTGAGAATTGGTATATGTCTTGAGAGTTGTAGCACTTTTGAGTTCAAGATCTAGGCTGTGCATTATTGGATATGCTGGATTTAAAAAAGGAATTATGTTAGTTTTCCAATTTTCTGATCTATTCTCTCAAACACTTGTGGATATTTGTTGACTTTTCAATGCTGCATCTTTGTAATATCATATATCATATACAATTCTGTGTCCCTATTTATAAATATATTTTGGGTGCAATTTTGATGGCCATTTAAGAAATATTCAAAGTTCAAACTAATTTTTTTCCCTCCTTGTATAGTAGAAATACTTTTTGGCGTTCTAAATTTTATTGATTGGATGTTGCTGGTGTAAAAGTTTTCTATGGTCTGTCAAGATTGCAGTTCTTATGGGCACTGTTTTCTTGTTTGCAGTTAAATGCTGATAAAAGTCCCTTTCAGAGAACATTTGTTAATCAGGTAATCTTTATTGCACAAATTAGAATTCCTGTTGCATTCTGAATACCTTGAATCTTCGCAATTTTTTTGAACTGTAGCTTATTTATATAATGTGTATATTAGTCTACAGTTGGGATTTGAGAGTTCTCTATCATGCAGGCAATTCTTTTTAGTTGTTACACCATGTCCTTCTATGACTGAATTTATAACTTGATCTGTTTTAAAAAAATATAATTAAAAAGGCATAATTAATATAGTAGGTTACTTCACGTGAATCAGATTATAATACCTTAATCATCAAATTTTGACTTTAAAACACTGAAGAAGTATGTTCAACTTTGGGGGAAGAGTTACATTTTCTTTTTTCTGGTGGGGCTATCTTTTATAGAAATTGTGCTGAGTTTGTTGCCTATTTTAGTTTATATTTGGATTGAACTTACTGTTACAATCATGATTGGGATAATGTTTTTTTTTTTTTTACCCTTATTACTAATATTAACTACATTTCTCTTTTGGCAGGTAAAGCGATGTGGAGAAATGTCAAGAAAGTTACGATTCTTCAAGGATCAAATCAGTAAAGCTGGCCTTATGTCTTCTTCTCGTACTATATTGCAACCCGATATAGACTTGGAGGATTTAGAGGTATGTTTCTATTTTTCATTTTTTTCTCAGATATGATTATTGTCTTAGGGTTAGAATTCAAGTTACATGTTGTCATGTTATCAACAATAACACTCAGCAGTTGCCAGTTTGCTTGAGGACTTTCACTCTTAAATCTGACAATACTTTTTTGTTGGTTTTCTTTTTGCCAGATACAACTTGCTGAACATGAACGTGAGCTGATTGAAATGAACTCTAATAGTGACAAACTTCGGCAATCCTATAATGAACTCCTGGAATTCAAGATTGTATTACAAAAGGTATTTTTTTTTCCTCGGATAGTTTTTGGTAAGCATATTCCAGCCAGGTTAATTTTAAAGTACTGAAGGTGTCTCTGTGATTCCTGTTATTTTGGTTACATTAATTTCCCCCTTTAAAGTTCAGTTAGTAAAAAATGGTCTTTCTGATCATAATTTAGCTTTAGTTATTTATTTTTATATTATTTTATCTGTTTTAATTTTTAATGTATTCCATCAAATTCCAATATTGTATTTGTTTTTAATTCACAAATGCACCCTGTTCTTTTAATGAATAAAATGTTTCCTCTATGCCTTCTGTCATTTATTCACCATAATGTTTTTTTGGTTAAATTTCAGGCATGTGGTTTTCTTGTTTCCAATCATAGCCGTGTGGTTTCAGATGAAAGAGAACTACAAGAGAATGTATATTCAAATGATGCCTATGTTGAGACAGTATCTTTGCTTGAACAGGTTTTTTATAGCATCCTTTATCACCCTTCATAAGTGCATATACTGTTACAAGTTTTTAAAATTTATTTCATCCAGTAAGTGCACTATTCTAAATTGTTTATATTACAGGAAATGAGGCCTCAGTCATCAAACTCGTCTGGTTTAAGATTTATCAGTGGGATTATTTGTAAATCCAAGGTTCTTAGGTTTGAAAGGATGTTGTTTCGTGCTACGAGAGGCAATATGCTTTTCAATCAGGCACCGGCTGATGAACAAATCATGGATCCTGTTTCAGCTGAGATGGTTTTCTTCCTTCTTATTACTTCTAAGACTATTGATCATTGGGATCTTATTTCCTTTTTTCCATTTTCAATCTGCATTTATCATTTTGTGCTATCATGTTCCCAGTTGGTTTATATTCCCATTGATGTATTCTTTATCTGCACAATGACTCAGACTCCCGTGATTTTCTTCTTCAGATTGAAAAAACAGTATTCGTTGTGTTTTTCTCTGGGGAACAGGCAAGAACCAAGATTCTGAAAATTTGTGAGGCATTTGGTGCAAATTGTTATCCTGTTCCTGAAGATATTAGTAAGCAGAGGCAAATAACTAGAGAGGTGAGTGTGCTTGCTTAGGAAGATGTTATTTTTGGTCTTATCAATTATGTATATTTTTTCGTTATGACATATGGGCAACGGGTACTCAAAATAAATTTGGGATTTTTATTGCTACAGTTTTGGTGAGAGAATATTTTTGCTGTTGTTTAAGCTAAACACTTCAATAATATTTTTGAAATTTTGGTTTTTAGCTGTGCCGAATGGCGTTGTGTGATCCATGTAACCGACCTTACTAGTGGGATAAGACTTTGTTGTTGTTAAGCTAAATACTTTGGAACTTCACACATTGCTCTTGAACTACAACCTTGTTTTTTTATTAGTGACATACTTGTACCTAATAATTCAGGGATCTTGTTTTGCAATCCAAGAGGTTTTGTTTAGATACTCTTTAGTTTTTTGGTATGTTTTGCCATCAATTTTTTTCAGGGGATCTTTTCTAGCAATATTCCATTCAGGATTATCAGATGGTATGTGTGTGATAAAAGTAGATTTTATATTCAATTGAATTCAACTGTACCTTATGCTTTATGTTCCTGATGAGGATTTATGTTTCACCTTTTGTGAACACAAATATGGAGAGTTGGAAATATGTGGCTTATGGTTCAAAAGTTTATTTTTGGGTACAGGTTTCATCACGTCTTACAGACTTAGAGGCAACTTTGGAAGCTGGGATTAGGCACCGAAACAAGGCTCTAGCTTCTGTTGCAGACCATCTAGCAAAATGGATGAACATGGTAAGAGTTTGCTTCTTCACGTCTTGTTGTGTGAGATATTTATTCTGACTGTGTTTTAACTACAAACCAATCCTAATATCTGATCAACATGTAGAAGTAATGGATGTCTATTTTGAACCAATAGATCTTATCCTTATCACCTTGTCCTAGGTAAGAAGAGAGAAGGCTGTGTATGATACACTGAACATGTTAAACTTTGATGTCACAAAAAAATGTCTTGTTGGAGAGGGCTGGTGTCCTCTGTTTGCAAAAACACAGGTATTTTTTTATTTCCCAAATTTTTGAGGAATTGAAAACATCTTCAAGGTAACATTATCTAATAAAGAGCTTGCATTTAATGATTTCCCAGATGCAGGAGGCACTGCAACGTGCAACTTTCGATAGCAATTCTCAAGTTGGCATAATCTTCCATCCAATGGATGCAGTGGAATCACCACCTACATATTTTAGGACCAACACTTTCACAAATCCTTATCAAGAAATTGTTGATGCATACGGGTGAGCCTAATTAATAGTGGCTGTATTTAGTTACTTTACTAGCAGCAACATGAATTATTATTAACTGTCTTGTAGTAATTTTTAGGAGTGCTTTATAGTGCATTGTTTTTCCTGAAGTTAGAAAATTGTGTGATATGCTAGTTTATGTTCTACCTCTAACATGTAGTGCTTATTTCTTGAATAGATAAACTTTCAGTGAAATAAACTTATATCTTTGAGTTCTTGATAATATATTTCTTATGAAGTTTGTTTTACTAATCTCCCAATGAAGTCAACAAATTAGAATTGTCTTACGGGTGGGGTATTTGAGTGCTTTTAGATAAATGAAGAAGGATAATAAAGCTTTGTATATTGGGAATGGAGAGGGGAACATTTCAAGTATTAACTCATCTCTGTACTGTACAAAATTAACCTTTGCAGACAGGAAAGTGTGAGAGTTGTCTCCTTTCTCCACCCTTTTTCTTTTTTTAAAGTTTAAACTTGTTTGTGGATCTGAATTTCTGTCCAAGGGGTTTAAAAACTTCCTTAGCAGTTAAATCATGTGGTGCTACTATGGTGTCTCTATATTGGTTGAAGGTTTTTTTTTTTTTACAAAAAATAATTCTGGATTGATTCTAGGGATGTACCATGGCGGATACAAATTATCCAGCTTACTAGCTATTTCTTCTTGCTATATAATAAATCCATGACAACTGATTAGATTCCTAATTAGCCCTTTTACTTGGCAGTGTTGCAAGATACCAAGAAGCAAATCCTGCAGTTTACACAACTGTTATATTCCCTTTCCTGTTTGCTTTGATGTTTGGGGACTGGGGTCATGGAATTTGCCTGTTGCTTGGAGCATTGGTTCTTATAGCACGTGAAAACAAGCTCAGCACACAGGTAAATTCAGTCCAACTGTATTACAATAAAATAATAATGGAAATGTACCCAAAGTAATGTTGTTGATGATGATGATGGAAGGATCAAGCCAAACATATATAAGGGGAATGCGATATATTGTGGTTCATCTTTGTTGATAAAAAAATTTAGTTGAGATATATCATGTTTGAATGTTCCTTTTCCTTCTAACTTTAACTAGCGTCATCATGGTTGGTGTTCAAAGAATAATGTTAATGAAGCTTTATATGTAAGCTGCCGAGTATTTAGTGTTTAGTATTGCAATCAAATCCCCATTTTTGGGCCCAGTAAGCCTCCAGTTTTGGTGTACCAAAGAAAAAAGAGAAGCAGAAATCATAAGGACAAGATGGGAATTATGGTGGGGTTTGTTAGAGAGGAGCCTAGCAGAATGGACAGGCGGCAGCAAATCAGTGGTGAAAGGAGTGTGGAAGTATTGGGAGTGGAGGGAATATGAGGCTGAGAGGGAGGGAGTACAATCAGAATAGGCATAAAATGTGTAAGGGGATTCTGGGAGGGTTTAGCATGGGGCAGAGTAGCATTACTTCTCTGATTTTATCTCTGTTTTTCCATTACTCTCTGTATATATAGAGAACTACTCTATCATTTCCCTGTTATTCCAGTGTGATTACCAGGTTCTATCAGTATGATTTAGCTACAAGGTGGATTTTGTTTTTTTGGGTGCTAGGTATTTCTTTACCAGTATCTTGAAAATTGAAATAATTCTAAAATAGTCCATACAAGTGCAAGTAGAGTCAAAATATCTTTACTTTTATTCTGCTCTTGGCATTGCATTTAATATCTAACAATTTTTTTTTTTTAAATTTCTGCCAGAAACTTGGAAGCTTTATGGAGATGCTATTTGGTGGGCGCTATGTGCTTCTTCTAATGGCACTATTTTCAATCTATTGTGGCTTAATCTACAATGAATTTTTTTCTGTTCCTTTTCACATATTTGGTGCATCGGCTTACAAATGCAGCGATAGTTCATGCAGGTGTTCTATTCGTCTCGTTGAGTCTATGATTTTGGTGTTAGTTAAATGTTTTTTTTGTCTTAATATCTAGTTATATAATGGCTTACATATTGATGCAATACATTTCCTTTCCTCTCATGATATATATATATATATATATATATATAATTGACGGTTCATTCATTTTCTTGCCCATTTCCCCCCGTCCCATTTTTCCTGCTCTTTTGCATGACTTTTCTCCTGACTATTTTTTTCCTATCCATTTAATGATTGTTTCCTACCCATCTTTTTCACTCATTTCCATTTTTTTCTCGCCTATTTTCCACCCATTTGAATGGTTTTTTCCTACCATTTTTTCCACCTATTGTTTCTGTCTATTTGCATGTTTTCTTCCATTTGAATATTTTTCTTGCCATGTTTTTCCAGCCATTTAAATGATTTTTCCCCGCCAGTTTTTCCACATATTTGGATGGTTTTTCCATGCTGATGATGATTTGGTGGGTTTATGAAACACGCGTCATTGGATTGGGGTTATATCATATGTGATATTTAGTTAAAGATTTTTTTTTTTGATTATTATTTCTTTAATATTTAATTT
The DNA here is from genome assembly GCA_007407185.1 of Glycine tomentella. Taxonomy (NCBI): domain Eukaryota; kingdom Viridiplantae; phylum Streptophyta; class Magnoliopsida; order Fabales; family Fabaceae; genus Glycine; species Glycine tomentella. The sequence goes on from PYAF01006334.1 coordinate 1,775,124, forward strand.
GTTTGTATTAATTTATTCTTTTTGTGAGGGCGAGCCCTGGCACAGCGGTAAAGTTGTGTCTTGGTGACCTGTTGGTCATGGGTTCGAATCCGGAAACTGCCTCTTTGCATATGCAAGGGTAAGGCTGCGTACAATATCCCTCCCCCTTACCTGCGCATAGCGTGGAGCCTCCGGGCAATGGGGTTACGTGGTTTTTTTTCTTTTTTTTTAATTTATTCTTTTTGTACATATAATTGATGTAAACTTTAACATAAGAAATGCATTTTGAGATTGAAATTTTTGCTGGAATTCTCTGAAAAAAATTCTTGATGATGCTTTATTTTAATAGATATTTGATAACTTATCAAACTGTGCTTAGCACATGCAACAAGAAATTAAACTAGTTTGAAAAAGAGAAGATTGAAGTTTTTTTATTTTTTTACTTAAAAGTTTGGTGTATTTGAGTATCTGTATTGGCTGGGAATTAACATTTTGGAACCTATTTTGCAAGTTCTTGTTTTTTGGGTAAGCAACAAGGTTTTAACATTGGCGCTGTGTGATGTTTCATCATTCATCACCTTTTATCAGGGATGCACATACTATTGGCTTAATCAAATACCAAGATCCATACCCGTTTGGTGTGGATCCCAGCTGGCGTGGAAGTCGATCAGAATTGCCTTTCCTAAACTCTTTGAAGATGAAGATGTCCATTCTGTTTGGTGTGGCACATATGAACTTAGGAATTGTATTGAGTTATTTTAATGCTCATTTCTTTCGAAACTCGCTGGATATAAGGTGTCCCACTCTTCTGTCTGACCTGTGCAGTTATTATTATGCTATCCTTTTGGTCATTGATTTAACTTATTCTCTATGTTGCTATCAGGTACCAGTTTGTGCCACAGATGATTTTCCTTAACAGTCTATTTGGGTATCTTTCCCTTCTCATTGTTATCAAGTGGTGTACTGGCTCTCAAGCAGACCTTTATCATGTAATGATATACATGTTTTTAAGCCCCACAGACAATCTTGGCGAGAATCAGTTGTTCTGGGGCCAAAGACCTCTTCAAGTATGAATCTGGTTCTTTTATACATTGTTGCTTAATACTACAAATTATGTTTCCTGTTTTTTCATCATTCCGAATTACTGCTTTTGATGTGCAGATTGTGTTATTGCTTTTGGCTGTAATTGCAGTTCCATGGATGCTCTTTCCAAAACCTTTTATCCTAAAGAAGCTTCATACTGAGGTGCCACTTTCACCTGTCTTGTGTATGGTTTTCTTGCTTGAAAGTTTATAATTTTATTCAGCCAGACCACTTTATTGGACCTATGTGTACACATGCTTGTGGTTTGAGTTTCCTCTTTTTGGCTGCGAATACTGCATAAGGTTTTTAAAAATCAACTCTTCTTGAGAACCGTTATAAGATTGATTTTCTTTCGAATGAATATGCTTTAGTGCTAAACTACTTATAACTCCTGTCAGTTACGTGGACAGATTTTCTGGCTATAGTTGTCTTTGTTCCATACTTTTATTGCAGTTAGTAATTAAGGAGGTGATGATAAGGAGTTTATCAAGATTATTAATCTATTATCCTGCTGACATTGTACAGAGGTTTCAAGGTCGTAGTTATGGTATACTTAATACCTCTGAGGTGGATCTTGAAGCTGAGCCTGATTCTGCCAGACAACATCATCATGAAGAATTCAATTTCAGTGAGGTCTTTGTTCATCAAATGATCCACGCCATTGAATTTGTTCTAGGTTCAGTTTCTAATACAGCATCATATCTACGTCTTTGGGCATTAAGGTTTGCTCAGTCATGATTCTCTTCCATTGCAATGAATTCCTATATTATGGATTTTTGTTCCTTGGCTGATTTTCTTACCAATTGCAGTTTGGCTCACTCAGAACTTTCTACTGTTTTCTATGAGAAAGTCCTGCTTCTTGCTTGGGGGTAAGTTTGATTTATAAAATGTTTTATTACTTTCTACCTTTTTATTGAGAATTTTCAGTATTGTTTAGCATTATTGGAATATTTAACAAATAAATGTGCTTCCCTTAGTAGAAGATAATGTGTTTGTGATTTTCTTTAGGCTTAAATAAACTTTTGGTGCTTGTAATATACCATTTTTCTTAAAAAAATTTGGTCCTTATAAAGTTATGTTTTTAAAATGGTCCTTGCAACTTTTTTATCCTTGCTATTTTGTTTGTCTTTGTAAAATACTATTTTTTTGTTTTTGTCCTTGTAATATGTGAATAATTTGCTTTTAATCCCTACCATTTTTTTTCCAAAGGGCTTAACTCAAAATGAACAAAATGTTTTAAGGACTAAAACGAAAAAATAAATATATTATAAGGACTAAAATAACAAGGACTTCAAAATAAAATAAAAAAATTTACAAGGACCATTTTAAAATATAAGGACCAAAACCAAAAAAAGTGTATAATACAAGAACCAAAAGTATATTTAAATTTTAAATCTTTATTTTATAATGTAATCATCATGAAAATTCTGGCCGATGGAATAATTGTAATAAATACTGGTTCTACCTTTAATGCATACTGCATCAGCCACCAGCTAGTTTGGATGAGTGGCTTCTGATTGGTACCTTGTTAAGATTTGGAGTATAACTATTGTCCACGTGTTATGTATATTTTGTTTTTACTTCACTTGGAGTCCGTAGAAATTTTAGTTATATTGAGAGCCGCACGGATGAAATTATCTATATCTGTAATGTTTGTATTCCATTGTTGCATTTATATTTTTATTACCCTTATTCTTTAATCATTAATGTCGTTGCTGGTTACATGTTAAACAGGTATGACAATCTTGTCATTCGGTTGGTGGGGCTAACCGTTTTTGCCTTTGCAACTGCCTTTATACTACTAATGATGGAGAGTCTTAGTGCTTTTCTTCATGCACTGCGGCTTCACTGGGTAGAATTTCAAAATAAATTCTACCATGGTGATGGCTACAAGTTCAGGCCTTTTTCATTTGCCTCCTTAACAGAGGATGACGATTGATCCATTCATATGTGTGGTTTCATGGCAAATATATAGAAAAGGATATTTCCACAAGTGAAGGGAGCAAAAAATGAGAATTTGTAGTGTCAGAACCAAATTTGGCGGCTATGGTTGTTAGGTTTGCTTGATGATATTCTGCTTGATATTGACCTAGCAACTAAAATTTCCTGCTCATTTTCCCATGGCTTCGGGGTTGTAACAAGATCACACTGCCGATGGTCATGGAAGGTATCTCTAACCGAATATTGGCTTTATAGTTTTTTATTATTTTCTTTTTCTTAGAATAGGAAACGGAAGAGCTAAGGGAAGGGACTGTTTAGAGTAATTTTTGTAAAGAGGAGCTGGGATCCATCAGAGTGTAGCTATTGGATTTCGGTTCTTTGGGGTTGCATACATATATACATGATGTAGGGCAGGTTTTGCTGGGAAATAACCAATTTTCTGAAATTTTCTTGTATTGATAGATGACAAGTTATAGAGCCCAAATATTTTTTTGCAAGGATTGATCAAAGTAAAATACAGATATCTGAAGTTGAATAATGCCATCTGTATGATGCTTGTGTAATGCCTAGTT
>PYAF01006334.1:1812171-1830725 GCA_007407185.1 Glycine tomentella
ATGTTACCAAGAGCTAGATACAAAGAGAGGTAGAGGTCGACCAAAACTTACCTGGGGAAAGGTAGTTAAACAAGACCTAATGGAGTGGGATTTAGATTGGCGGACGGTATGTCTTAGGACGGAGTGGAGAAAAGCTATAAGTCTGATGGAGGGTTAAACCCTTTAGTAGTTCTATGTTCCAGTTGTTCCCTGTTTTAATCCTTTTCTTCTTCTTTTCTCTTCTCCTCTCACCATTCTTTTATTTTAACTATGTTTCTCTCTTTTGCTTTATTTTCGATTTATCATTGGGTTCATCTACCACCGACCCCAATTAATTTGGGTTAAAGGTGCTGTTAATGTTGATGTTGATGTTGATGTTGTTATTTTTTTATTTACAACTAGAGTTGGATAAATATTATCCATTTTATATATAAGAGGATCCATTTACAATAGTTAAATAATTTATGAAAATTATATGTTATAAATACGTAACATACTGAGTAAAAACTTTTATATAATTAAGAAGAGTATTAAAATACGTCCATTTTTATCACCCCCATTTGTCTTCAGTTTTGAAAGCAATTGACTATATTTGATGATAAGGCACAAGCAAGACTAATTTAAGAATAAAACAATTAAAGTTTAAATTTTAGATTTGTCAAAAATAAATATTTGTTGTTAGTTTTTATAAAGTAAAAGGACATCATATGTTGACAAAAAATATCTATCATATAGTTATGTCATTTAACATATAAAAAAAATCATAAAATTTATTTTACGTCTCACTGTTGAGTTGATTTTGAACAATTTCTTGTCTATAATGTTATTATCTGATATGTATCATCTTTATTTATGTTCATGATTCTTCGAACTTGATGATCTTCCTTTGAAATCTATTGTACCATAAATAGGTGGAAAATTATTAACAAAAGTTGGCTAATGGTTCGATGCATACCTTGCTTGATGAGTCATTGAAATAGTAGGTTTTCTATGTTTGTATGTTAGTCATTCCTTCATTTTTGTTATGCCAAGAGCCCATGTGAAAGTGTTATCCTTACTTACACGCAAGTTACGCAAGTGGAAAACGTCCCTAAAATCATTTGACTTGTGATAAGTATATTAGATTAACACCTCTCTATTTCCCCCCCATCTTGATTAACCACTACATTCAAATCACAGAAACATAACCAATCAATTTTTACTGTCGAGAATCCTGTAAAAAAATCTTCATGCAGATGCTCTAGGTGGTGTTTAAAGAATCCATACCCTCTAATGCCACGTCAGCTAAATTCCAATGATCAATCGGTCAAAAATACTTTAGTTTAAAAGTAGATAAATAATTCGATTGGGACTTTTATAATCAAGGTTACAAAGGTTATCTTGGCCAAAATTAATTAAAAAATTAGTTGAAATTTGAAAATTTAACAAATATTTAAAATTAAAAAAATAATTTATTAAATTAAAAATTTTAATAGAATTAGTTGAAAAATATAAAATAACAAAAAAACTAATAAAATTATAATATTTAAAAAATTTAATAATAAAAATGGATAAATATATTAAAAAAATAAAAATATAAAAAATAAAAGTTATAAGTTAACGTTGTAAAAAATATTATTTAAGTAGTATTTTAGAAAATGTTAAAAATTATTAAAAAAACTTATTTATTAAATAATCAAATAAATTTTTTAATTAATATATAAAATTATAAATTAACTAAAATATCTTATCTAATTATTATTAGAAGGCAAGATTATGATATTTTAAATAAAAAGAAATCCGTGTCTCTTTTGATGATGAAGAAATGAGCTTTTCACCAAACACAGCCGTGTATAAAAAAAAAAAGTGGAGCACGTGTCACATATACAAACGAGGACTTAGGAACGCACACACCGTAGAGAATCTAAACACTGTCTGAAACAGTAAAGTCGAGTTGGACAAATTGCAACGGATAGAATCAATAAACGTAGAGTCAACAGGGCAAAAAGGGCACGTCCCAGTAAATAAAACAAGAGAGAAGGGCAGGAAATGGAGTTAGAAAATAGAATACTTGGAACGACAGCGACGCGTGAAGGAGAGAAGCAGCAGCCAAAAAGGCTCATCTAAACAAAGCCTTATTCTCTCTGTGTCTCTATACACCTTGTGGTTTTCTTTACACTTTGCTTACTCTCGCTCTCGCTCTCTCGCTGTGCGTCTTCCTTATCGTGCTTGCGTTTCTTCTCGAACAATCTCTTCCTCTTACCGACGATCTCATCACTGTGAGTTATGGAGCTCAATCCATCGCCCTAATTTCTCGATCGAATATTCCAATCAATTTCTTCGTATAGATCCCTACTGCATTCGCGGATTAATTTCACCGATCATTGTTATCGCTCGTCTATTTGTTCTTTCGTTGTTGTTTTTTTATATTTAAATTCACAATCCAGCTTTGACTTTCGGATTTTGTCGGATTTCGATTTTGCTAGCTTTGAACATTCGTGGTTAGGTCTTTGATTGCCTATTATTCCCTTTGTGCTTGTCTGATTTTATGCTCCGATTAGTGTTTAGTTGATCTGAGGTTTCTCAGGGACGTGCTTCAATCTATTTATTTATTTTTATTTGGTTTTAAGTATAAGAATTGAAGCCGTGTTTTATGGTTGTAGTCCATTTCCCTTGTGTAATTGTTAATGGTATTTCGAATTTCGCATATTGTCTAATGCATGATTGTTTTTCTGATTTTTTGTTGTTATAGTATCCTAAAGTGACTGTGTGACAGTGCAAAACGTTGTTATTAAGTTGTTGCGTCAAGGGGTAGATGATAATTTGCAATATCATAGTTGTTGTTGGGTTTCTGAGGCAAATTAGTATTTGGTTCACTTAAAAGTAGGCTTTTTCCTCTTGTAGCAGTGTTTGCTTGGCTGTTGTGTCGGTGACATGTGTTTCCTGCTTTACTGAAATTTTGTTCAGGGCAATCATGAGTGACGAAGGAGAAAGGACTTGTCCTCTCTGTGCTGAAGAGATGGATTTGACAGATCAGCAGTTGAAACCATGCAAATGTGGTTATCAGGTTTGATTCTATTTCTATGTTCTTTTTTTTGTTATCAGGCAATAGTCTGAAGGTTTTTATACAATATGTTGTGGTTTTTAAAGTTAATTTTTTTGTCACCTTAGCTGCTTTGGTTTTTTGGTCCATATAGATTTTCTTCTCAGTTGATCTTTTTTATCATTTGGCTTTCTTCATTGTTTATTCTCTCCCTGTCTTGTTCCATCCTTAGTTGTATTTTATGCAGCTTGTAATTCTGCCAGGTGGCATTTATTATTGAATTCTACAATGTGTTACGATAATTGCATATTGACTGAATCTTGCGGTTTACTCTCTAAACTATTTAGTAGCAGTGTTTTTTTTTCCTGTTTAGAATAAAGTGCTACTTCATCTTTTGTAAATCAACATGTGTTTAAGATACAGGTGCTGTTATTTATTTTTGGTTTTCTGTGGAAATTTTTTATATCATAAACACTAATGGTGTATACTATTTTTTATCTCTACTTGACTGTAGATATGTGTCTGGTGTTGGCATCACATACTGGAAATGGCTGAGAAGGATGACACAGAGGGACGATGCCCTGCATGTCGATCTTCGTATGATAAGGAAAAGATTGTTGGGATGGCTGCAAACTGTGAGAGGTTATTCTGTTAACAGTACATTTCTGTTGGTTGAAGTGTCGCATTGCTTTCATAGGCCCTTTCTTTGTTTTTAAATTAATCATGCATACATGCATTTGCAATTTTGCATAACCATATCTTCAAACTACACTCTAAATAAGCTATCATATTATGCTATATATTATATATATTAGAAACTCTAGTTGTTGTGTATTATCTGTCTTTATGATAGAACAAAAGAAAATACCAGTTATAAGCTACTTAGAAACTTGTTTAAGCTGGGCCTCATTTATGATGGAACAAAAGTCTTATGATTTTTGTTTCTTAGATCTTTGTCTTACTACTTAGAAACTTGTTTAATCTGCCAAACTAGGCCTTATTGGTGTGTTTCTCTTGTTAACTATGGCTTTACTTAGATTGGTGGCTGAAGTTCATATGGAAAAAAAGGTGAAGAACCAGAAAGCAAAGTCAAAATCTTCTGAAGCACGGAAGCAGCTCAGTAGTGTGCGAGTAATTCAGCGGAATCTAGTTTACATAGTGGGATTGCCTCTCAATCTGGCAGACGAAGATGTAAATTTTTTACCTCATATGCTTTCAAATTCAATAGTTGTCGTCTTCTGTATCTGTTTTGTTTTCAGGCCACCATCCTCTCCCTTGTCTTCTCATTTTTTCTTATTCTCAGTGTAAATTTACTAATATTTATTTTATCTCTGTGCAGTTCCTCCAGCGTCAAGAATATTTTGGTCAGTATGGGAAGGTCTTAAAAGTGTCAATGTCTCGGACTACAGCTGGTGTTGTTCAGCAGTTTCCAAACAATACATGTAGTGTGTAAGTTTATGTTGTCTTCAATGCAACTTAGCTTTTTTTCTTAGTGGTATTGTGCAGGATTATTAGTAGCAGCAGTGGTGGCCCCCATAGTGGCATAGCAGAGTGACTCATGGCCAATTCTAATTGCTTGTAATGGAGCACTTCACTGTTGTGGCCCATAGTGGCTGGCTGACTGCTACTCTATCAGGAGTCAAATTCCTTGTTCTGACCTCCTTAAGATCCACACTGGATGGAAGGAAATGACGAGCAAAAGACTTCACCAAAACAATATCTTTTCTTGAATAAAAGAAATAAAAAAGACCACTTACATTCTAAAGCTCAGTTGTTAAAAGAAGACCCAAAGCAGGATTTCTGGCCTTCACCCTCTCCATGACTGTTATGTCTGCTTACCTTTCTTTATAATATAAAACTGTAGCAGTTCCTGAATATTTTTTTTGGCTCAGATATATTACTTATTCTAAGGAAGAAGAAGCAATTCGATGCATTCAAAATGTGCATGGATTCGTTTTGGAGGGTAGACCTTTAAGGTACCTATCTGGATTTAGTGAAGCTATTCAGGGTGATTAGCCTGTGGTAATCCAATTCTAGCTTATCAGTTCTCATTGTTTTTGGTTGATGCATTTGCAGGGCTTGTTTTGGAACCACTAAATATTGTCATGCATGGCTCAGAAACATGGTTTGAAAATTACTAATTCCTTATGAATTATAACTTGTTCTTTCACTAGTTAAAGCTTGATTGGGGATAGATCTTGATGACCAGCCTTGCAGCAATCCAGATTGTCTATATCTGCATGAGGTTGGCTCTCAAGAGGATAGTTTCACAAAAGATGAAATAATTTCAGCATACACTAGGTATTTTTCTAATCTTAAATGAACTTTGATGCAAGGCTTGTTATGGTTCTGTTGAAAGATAGAATCTATTGTTTATATGATCCAGCCATAATTGGATAAAGTAAAGGAGAGTACTTGACCTTTATCTTGTTAAGAAAAATGTTTCTTGTCCTGGTCATGTTAGCATTACATATTAGCTTTCAGTTTTAAATTAACATTGATGGATGTGTCATCTGCCATACCTTTTTTATGATACTAAACTATATGAGTTTCATAGCTGAAACTTTTATTTGCTTAATCATGTTGACCCTGGTTAAAAATTTATAAGAACATGAAACCTTATGCCTCAATGCTCTTAGAAAATCGAGGAAGTAATAAATGATAAAACCATTCCTTGAAATAATTGAAACTCCCCAAGCATTATCTTTTTCAAGGGCAATTGACAAACTTTTTTTCCTGCAGTTAGTTAAAGGCTGCATGTATTTTTTAAATTGATTCAGATGGGTTTTGCTTGGCAGTTGATACATGATTGGACCATTCATTCCCCCCCCCCCCCCCCAACATATTATATATTGTTTTTATTTTATCTTTTGTTATCAAAATCAATTATGGTGTTTAAAGGGATGAATCCGTTCATAGGAATCATTAAATTCTAGATTGCTCGGATTTATTACATATAATTTCTTCTTTTTTTCCCTATCTAATTAAAGGTTTCAATTGTTTTTGAAATTAATATTTTAGCTTGCACTTTGTGCAAGAATATATATTTGCTTTTATATAATTATAATTCATCATAGATAAATAATTAAAATTTATAAATTATATTATTATAAAATTCATAATAAGTAAATATTTTAAATATTTGAAATTATAATTTGGAGTTGTAATAAGTAATTAGATTTTAATGTATGGTGTTTAAAGGGAGAATTCCTTCATAGGAATCATTAAATTCTAGATTGCTCTTATTTATTACATATAATTTCTTTTTCCCCCTATCTAATTAAATGTTTCATTTGCTTTTGAAATTAGTATTTTAGCTTGCGCTTTGTGCAGGATATTTATTTGTTTTTATATAATTATAATTCATAATAAATAAATAATTAAATTTTATAAATTATATTATTATTAAAATTTATAAGAAGTAAATATTTTAAATATTTGAAATTATATTTTGGAGTTATGATAAATAATTAGATTTTAATATATGGTCATTTTTAAATTGAAAGGATAAGAAAATTAAGTATAAATCAAGATAAAAGGAAATATTTTTTGGTTAGTTGCAAATGTGTGTGAAATGCACCTCCCAAGGAGAGAAGAGATTTATAATATAGGAGTAGATGAATTCTAATGGGCTTCACAATACATGAGCCATTTCAAATTAGATTTCCTAATTTGTCTTTTATTGTTGCATATTATCTCTTGTTGTGAAATGCATGTAGTGCTTTTCGTACAATGGTCTAGTCACTTGCTTTGTTGTTTTGAAGAAGTCATGTTCAACAAATTACTGGTGCTGCAAACAATATACAGCGGCAATCAGGGAATGTATTGCCTCCTCCATTGGATTATTGCATGGATAATTCATCAGGAAAACCAATTGTGAAAAATTCAACCAGTGTAGGGCCTTTTTTTCATGCTTTCTTTAACTCTTGCTTTGTATATTGCCTCCTTTTTTTAGTGTTTTTTTTACCATGTCTTTATTGTGTGATAATTTGATATTTAGTTGCTTTTCCCACATTGGTTATACATCATCAATATCAACAACACCTTTAACCCAAGTTAATTGGGGTCGGTGATAGATGAATCCAATGATAGATATGAAAAAAAGGAGAGGAAAATATGACAAAAGAAAAGAAAAGAATGGTGAAATGAGGGAAAAAATGAAGAGGAAAAGAACTAAAAAGAGACTGTCCGGAACATGGAGATAATAACGGGTCTAACCCTCCACCAAGCTTATAGTTTTTCTCCATTATGTCCTAAGACACATCTTCCACTAGTTTATATCCCACTCCATTTAGTCTTATTTAATTACCTTTCCCCAAGTAAGTTTCGGTTTACCTCTACCTTTCTTTGTGACAAGCTCTTTGTAACAAACTTTTGTTCTTACGGGAGCATCCAGAGGCCATTTCATTACATGTTCAAACCACCTCAATCTATGCTCCCTCATTTTTTCACTAACCGGTACTACTGTTACCTTTCGTTGAATATTTTTATTTCTTATCTTATCCATCTTTGTATAATCACATATTCACCTTAACATCTTCATTTCTGCTACCCCTATTTTATGCTCATGTTGCCTATGTGCTGGTCAACATTCAGCTCCATATAACATTGCAGGTCTTACAGTTATTCTATAGAATTTTCCTTTAACTTAAGGGAAATTTTGCAGTCACACAAAAATTAGATGTATTTTGTCATTTCATCCATCCTGTTCTGATTCTATGATTTACATTCTCATCAATCTCTCCACCTTTTTGCAACATTGATCCCAAATATCTAAAAGCATCTTTTTTGGATACTTCTTGACCAAGTAGATGCACGGGGTCTTGATCACTGTCTCTTACCAACGAAAACTCATATTTCATATATTCAGTCTTGTTCTCACTTATCGTGAATTCTTTAGACTCTAAAGTGTTTCTCCACAATTCAAGTTTCCTATTAACATCATCTTTGATCTCATCAATAAGCACAATATCATCTACAAAAAGCATACACCACAACACTTCCTCTTTAATATCTTTTAGTAGTTCATCCCACATTGGTTATACTGCGTGGAAATTTTAGTTTGTGCATTCTGCATCTGAATATGTAGGCACTAACTTTCTATTTGCATCATATGCAGACCTCTGTTAGCATTGTAAGAGGTTCACCTCCTAATGGAACTTCTGGGAGACCTATAGCTCTTTCTGCAGCTGCATGGTAATGTATATTTGTATAATTGTATTTAGCAATGAAGGTTGAAGTAATTTAAATTTATAATTTAAAAATTTCCAATCAATGTGTTTGCTAGGGGTACACGGGCTACTAATTGTCAGCCAGCTGCTGATGGTTTATTATGTCCAAATGGACTGTCCAAGCCTAAACCTGATACAATCGGCAGCAGCCTACCTTTTTCCTCTGCTGTTGCATGCACAATTCAGGCTTCATTAAATAGTAATGTGACAAAGAGGCCACTGTCGAGTGATGGCAGTCATAGTATGACACCTCAAGTAAAAAATGAATTATTGAAACCTGTTAAACAAAATAGAAGCATGGATATCCTGGATAGTGCTGGTGAAAGAACTTCGGCTTCTGATGTTTCTCTTTCACCGGTGAAATTGAACAACCAGTTGTCTTCTCTACCATTAGCTGGAGATAGTGATAGAGGCAGCTTTACTGCAACTAACACAACTAGTTCTATTGACATCACTCGACAACCATTAAGCTTTGGTCCTGAGGAAGCAGTTATTTCTGCCAGTGAAGAGATTGAGAATTTGTCCTGTGAGTTGTCTTCTGTTTACATTGATAGAAATGCCCCAAATAAATATTACAGCCTATCCATAACTAGCAGCTCACCTGATAATGTTTTGGTTAAATCTATGCAATCTCAAGAATCACAGTATAATACTGACAAATTGAAAGATTTAATGATTAAAAATGCAGACAGGAAAGCTGCTGCATTAGATAATGAGGTTTGTAATTTAAAGGAACAGAGTGATTTGTCATTGGATTCTCAATCTCAAGTAGTATCAACTAATACTGAAGTGGAAGATGATGTAACAACTTTTGATAATCAGAGACTTAAGGATCCAGAAGTTGTTGGGTCTTATTTGCCCGAGTCAGCCAGTTTCCTTCATGTCTCAAATCATTCTAGTCCTCATCTTCTGCAGTGTGGTGAACCATGTAATGTTGTAAATGCTGGTTCTTTAGATGCCAGTGATAAAGTCGAGGATAACTCACTATTACATGCACATAACATATGCAATGGATATTCTGATAAATTGATCAGTACCAGCTCTTATGGGTTCCGCCATGATGCTAGAAATGAGCAACACATTGGAAGATTAGTTAGTGATGTAGTTAATATTGGAAGTGATGCTGTTATGGACAAGGGTGAGAGTAGTATAATTTCAAATATATTATCGATGGAGTTTGATGCCTGGGATGACTCGCTGACATCACATGAGAGTTTGACCAAGTTGTTGGGTGACAACACTGACAGCCAGAATGGTCCGTTAAAAAAATCTAGTTCTAGGAAAGTTCAAAGTAACAATCAATCAAGATTTTCTTTTGCAAGGCAGGAGGAATCCAAATTCCAAGCCAATGTACATTCATCTTCTGGTGCTAACCAACAATTTCCAAAGAATGGCTCACTCATCCAGGATTTTGTGGAAAGAGACTTTTCTTTGGACAAGCTGGGTTTTGCAAATGGCTTCCCCTCCAATAACCTCGAGGAATCTGGAAATCTTGGCAGTGGTCATTCAATTGCTTCAAACAATAAGCTTTCAGGTTAGTTAGTATTAATATCTTACTTAAACTGGCTATTGTAGCTTTTATAGAAGCATTTCTTATCATTGGTACTTTTGCTGCTCTTTTCATTGCCATGCTTGTCTTATTTTGTGCTATTCTTGTTGAATATTCTTCTTGAGTAACCTGTATTTTGAAAAATGAGTACTTTTGGTGGGATTTGCCTTTGCCAGAACTAACTAGGGAAAGGTCTATAGTCAATAGCTGACTTAACTAATGGTACTCTGCACATAAAATTTCAATATTAAACTTATTTGTAGATTATCAAAATTTGAGTTTTTATCACGTTTGGGAGAATAAAAATTGCTTAAGTACACTTGTATTGCCCCAAAAAACCGTGAAAGGTCAACTTCTCAGGTTTTACTCAATTTAAATGTTTGGATAACTTTTTCAATTTTTGTGGTGGTTTATAGTAGATCACTGACTTTGAGAGTTAAGTCACCAAGTTAAAGTGGCATGACAGCTTATAGAGGTGTCTTTTCTTTGTATAGAGATGTAATGACATTCCTTTATCATGTACTTCAGCTGTTTCAAGAGCACAAATTTCAGCACCACCAGGATTCTCTGTTCCGAACAGGGCACCACCTCCTGGTTTCTCTTCTCTTGAGAGGATGGGGCAGGCTTTTGACTCCCTCTCTGGTTAGTTCTTGTTTCATTCTACTTTTACATGTCTTTCTGCATATTGGTTTCATTTTAATGTTATGCCCGTGACAGGGAATTCATTGCTCGACCCTTCTCTCTTGCTGAGAAATTCATACCAAACACCCTCAAATGGAAATATTGGTGGTCCAGGAGACGTTGAATTTATGGATCCTGCTATTTTGGCAGTTGGTAAAGGGAGAATTCAAGGTGCACGAAACAGCCCAGTGCTGGATATGCGATCCTATTACCCTGAACAGTTAAATTACTTTGAAAATGAGGCTAGAGTTCAATTATTGATGCAAAGATCTCTCTCACCACAGCAAAACCTTCGATTTTCTGAAATTGGGAATTCCTTTTCTCAGTTTGGTGATTCTTATGGCATTTCTTCAAGGTTAAATCAATCACAAGTTAGTAATCTGGCTTCATTTCCTCAGTTATCTCTGCAGCAGTCTAGAAATGCAGTCTTGTCAAATGGCCAATTGGATGGGTGGAATGAAGTGCAGAGTGGAAATGGTCTGGGTGTGGCAGAGCTTTTGAGAAATGAAAGACTTGGATTTGACAAGTTTTATAGAGGATATGATGATTCAAAATATCAGATGCCGAATTCTATGGATCTGTTCAACAGAACATTTGGGATTTGAGATTGTTGGGTATATTGGCCATGGTAAAGCCAATCCAGAAATAAACAAACAGAATTTTTCTGCATTGCCGAAGGTGATGGGGCTGGCTCATCCATAACCTGTCTATTGGGCTACGAAATGATGAAACTCTCAAGAAGTGTAGCTTATAGCTGCAGCTGGTTACTGGTAATCATTCAAATCTCAAGCTTTCTTTTTGCTTGCTTTAATTTTTATGGTCTAGTTCTTGATTTTACTCTTCCTCCTTAAAGGCATTGTACATTGTGTACGAATATGTCTTTCAACTACTTGTCCTCCAATACTAGATTAAAAAATATTGTCCTCCATAGGGTCTAAACTTTGCTGTTCAGTTTTTGAAATGTAAAGCTCTCAATCTCCATCCCTTCTTGTAGTTCTTGCTTTGCGGAAACAAGCTGCGTTGAGATTTAAGAAATCAATCATCGACCGGAAAGTGATCTATTTGGCAGGTAGATCATAGTTGAGTGATTTCTCTTGATACAGAGCATGGAAACCTGTTGATCGACTATCAAATAATCTCTCCTATTTTGTTAATGTAATTTTTTCTTTTACCGATATTGTGGATATAGATAGAGGTTTGATTATTCTTTAATATATATATATATTTTGTATGAAATAGGTCACTTTTTAATGTTGGAAATCCCTTCTGATATGTGTATGAAAGAGATCTTTTACTAATGTTGGTTCTTTGTGCATAATTTTTATAATTTTTATAATCGTGACGCTGGGTTGGTTACTTAATGGAAAGGTCGGGTATTCTAGTTTTGTCAAATTGACCTTGAGTCGAGTATCTTCCATTCTTCCTGTGTAATTTTTTTTATAGCCTCGTACTGTAATACTCCAACAACTGCAAGCATGGTGTTTCTAACCATAATTTTTGCAAAGGATCGATTATAGTAAGCACAAGGAAATGAGAGAGAATCTATTGTTTTTTTAGGAGGGTAAAGTTGCTTAGTCAATATTAAAGACCTAGAATTGCTAGAAGTTTGACACAATTCAAGGGTGATAATTGAAATAATAAAACAGTAAGACATTTGTATGTTCGTTTAAAATAGCGATTGTTACAATTGTTTAAAAAGAAAATAAAGGAAAAACGTATAAATTTTCAGAATTTTCAGTTTGACATTTTTTTCTCCTTGGTTTGAGAGATGCATAAGAGAATAAAGCTGCAGCGACTCTTTAACAGATGTCTGAATTTTTTTATTTTTTTCCGGGTAGCACATAGAAATAGTATGATAGAAGACAATAGAATGGGAAGTTGCCACGGGAAAAACCTATAACTACCGGCTACAAGATTAAGGGACGATGGATTGACGCCAAAGAGTCCAAGCAAACAACACTCTGCATATCTGTAGACTGCAGATGTGGCTTCCAGTCACCGTGTTGATTTTTCTTTTTTTTAATTACGAACTAGGGAAAGAGAGGAGTGAAATTGATAGATGCAAAAGTTTTGAATGAATCTCCTTCACAAAGGTTTTCCTTTCAGAGTAAATGCTCATAAATAGAATGATACAAGATGGAATGAATCTACCTTTCTTCTACCCTCTTTATTTATTTAACTAACAGATCACCTCTAACTAACATTTTAATTTTCTCGATTCTCAACTAACTTTCTCTCCCACGAAAGTAAATGGCAATAATACTACTATTTCCTCCATCTAATAATAATCGTCGTGTAAGAAGAAAAAAATTGTACTAAAATAATTATTATTTTAATTTTTTAATGAAACATTAATTATTTCTTTACTTATATCCTTCATAATTTAATACTATGGGCAATAAAATCATAAAAATAAATTAATGATAATAAGGTTAATTTTATAAATATTTTATTTATTTTATTTATTGATTTTATTGTCCGTATGAAATAACCTAGATGAAAGTAAGAGAGATAAAAAGAGTAAAAAAATAAAGAGAAAAACAATAAAAATATAATAAGTGAAATTTTGAAAAGCTTAATACCATATATGCTAATTTCGAAAAATTCCAATACAATAAGAATTAGAATTTGATACAAATCAAAGAACAAATCTACATATGACCAAGTCCCACACTCAAAAGATCTCTCTTGGTAGCTCAAAGCTCTCACTTTTCAGTTGGATCTCTAATAAAGTAGGAAGATCCGAGTACTTTAAAATAGTCGCCCAACTTATATCCTATCGGACATTTTGCATAAGTGCATAACACTAGTAACAACATAATTACTACTTTTGTAATCTTTCTAAAAATATAAATGAGAAGGTTATGATAATTATATAGACAATATATTTTATTATCCTAAATGGTCCCTAATGTGTGTGTATATTGTACAATTCATAAACTCGACAGTTACTCGATTAATGGTGTTTATGTACTGTAAAACCTATGAACTCGGCAGTTAACTTGGCTAGTGATGACCACTAGCTCCCCACAATCACGCACTACGCTTAAAGGATCAGTTAGTCAGTATAATCTCCTCAAGGTCTAACGTGTATATATAAATCTAAAGAAAACACAAGGTACATTATAATCATTCCATACACCAATACATAAGCATATTAGACCCAACTGACTTGATCGTTAGAGTATTTTTTGCATGTACTTTCCCCAACACCGATTAGGAGATTGGAGATTTTGCTCAGTCATAACTCAGTCGAAACTCGACCACAACTTACCATAATTCTTCGAAACTCACCAAGAATAATATACAATATCTAAGTATTAAAAATCATGTTAGGTAGTCTCAAATATTAAAAAATCCTTGAAATTTGATCATGAACTTGCCAAAATATCTCTGTCTCGGTATCATATCATATATATGTTCTTATTCATGTCGTATTTGTTCTCAGAATTGGGTTAATGTATTTAGTGTAATTTAAAATTGTGAAATATTAACTAACAAATAAGTATAACTATATGGATTAAACTGAGTATAGGTTCATAATTTTGAGAAAGTTATGAATTCGCAATGCTGCATGATGCAAATTGTGCCGTCCTCCTTCTCTCTCTCTTGATGAGTTTTAGGGTCCATTTTGTTAGGTTGGGCATTGAATGTTTCACCAACCAATTACCATGGTCCATGCTTTCCTTTTTGTATAGTAGATTTGTAGCCAGAGGCATGTTGTTCGGTTGTCATAACAACGTTACGGAGTAATGTTGGATTGACTTTATTGGCTTCGACTGTTGGCGTAGTGATAGTATAATGAATTAATGATGTATAACTATTAGTTGTTTTTCCTACTAAAAAATGAGATAGAATAGAATATCTCATGAAATATCTAACATAACACTAGCAACACCATAATTACTTTAAATTTTCTAATTTTATAATAATTCTTACTTTTTCATTTAGCCTCTTTTTCTTCAAAATAAATTATCTCATGGAGTATTTTTTTTTATTCCTCTGCTAAATTTTTATTTATTTATTTTCCTATCAAGAACCGTTTCTTTGTTATTTTTTCCCCTTCTAAATGTCACAATTTTTGTTTCAGTTACTCTAAACATCACAAGTTTTACGGTCAATCCCTCTAAAATAGAAAAGTAGTGACTTTCAAAGCAAAGATGATAATAAGTAAGATTTGGACAGGATATTAGAGTTATCAGACTCATATCCACATTTTAGGAAAGTGGTCCTTAATCGGATCCATGTGCATACGTGAGAAGCAAATGCAAGCTAGAATGGGTAATTACCCATTTATACTTGGATTCAAACTCATTTGAACGTATGAAATTCTATTTATAAGTGTAGTTTCATTAAGTCTATTGTCAACTCTCGTATAAAGGGAACAAATAAAAAATGCATGGAGATATAGGTTGGTTAAGTGATTAAGAAAAAATGGAAGGAGAAAAAGATTGTTTGTTCGATTCATTTTGTTAATAAAAAATTAATAAATTAATAATTAATATTTGTTGATAAAAAAAATAAAAAAGACTAACAACAAAAAGATTGTCTTACAGGAAAAAATGTTCTATAAAAACTTATTTTAAAAATAAGATGAGGGATCAATTAAAAAGATTGTTAATTTTTAATAACTAAATTTAAAATTAAACAGCTATTATTTGAATCGTATTCTAGTTTTTTCATCTTATATGTGTATATACCTTTCTTTTTTAAATTTGGAATATGGGACAATTTTTTTTCTATTTAGGTCATTCTCCATACAAATGACTTATTTTTTATTTCTTAAGATTTTCAAATGAGTCTCACCATTACAAATCACTTATATATATATATATATATATATATACATATATATACGTTTTATGATTTAAGTAACAGTTTTTTACCCAACTCTAAAAACTTTATTTAATTGGTCCCACAGCCTTACATATCAAAAAAAAAAATTATCAGAAAAACTGACATACGCTAGCATAACATATGACACACAAAAATAAATAAGAATTCAGTGCTTATAGAAGCAGCATGTGCTTATCAAGATTGCACTTCAACAGTTAATATATCTTATTAAGAGCTGGTACTTAATGGAAACATCGAATGATTATATTGGCTACAAAGATGCCATTATTGTCATGTTGATTTTTCAAACAACTGATTAAATAAACCTATTTTTTTAGAAATGATATAAGTATTCTCTCAAACATTCTCTTTATGATTGATTAAAAAGTAAAATCCATCAAAATTAATAATTTTTCAATTAATTTTAACTGACCATACAAATAATGCCATTAATTTGTTGTTGTTTTTTTTTTTATTTCACCGTGAACTACTTCAATAATATGATCATTTATTATTCCATCTAGTTATGCATATGTCATTTTATTTGATGTTATAGTCCATCTCTTTCAATCTTTATGATATGTGCATCAACTATAAGACAAAGCTGAAAACAACCAAACAAATGTGAGGAAACAAAGGCCTACCATAACCTGTACCACCCACCCAAAGAAAAAGATAGATGAAAATAAAAACAATCAGAAAACCTTTGCTTTGGGCCTCCAATCCCACAAATTGGGTTGTCCTCTTTGGAGCCACCAGTTTTTTTTAATGTTGTGGTGGACACGTTGAGCCTCTGTCGCGCATTGCATACCAATTTGCAAATAGCCTATCCATTTTGTGTCGGTGTTGAAAACCCCTACACTTATCTAACACCCGACTATAAATAAATCCTTATTATATTTCTAACACCGAACTGTTAATTGCTTCGAACATTGCATTCGTTTTAAATTGATTCATTTGATTTAGTTAACTCGTGATCAAATTGCTAATAATTAAACTTATTTTAATATTCCACAAATTATTAAATAGTACTCCAAAATAAACTATAATAAGATAATTATATATTATGTTTTAATTATAAACTATAAAATTCATAATTAGTATTAAATGATAGTTAGTTCGTGTAAAAAATTCATTTATTAGTCTTTCTTTTCATTTTTAAATACATTTTAAAGAAAATCTAATGTTTTAGAAAGAAATAATAAACTGTCGATTTGAACTGTTGTTCTTTACCGCTAGTTTTTACCTTATTTTAGTTAATTATCTCTTTAACGGTTAACGGATAACCTATTCAGACTAATTACAAAACTGGTTATTTTTTATCATTATTAAACTGGTTTTTTATTCAATTGTCAGTCCGATCATTTTTCACAAATATGGTCTTTCAATGTTATCTCTCTGTTCATTGGACCATATGTGATTTTTTTTGGATAAGGCCATATAAGGGTACCCAAACCGGATTGCCCAGGATAGGTGACATTTTCTCCCGACATATTTTTTTCGTTATTCTTTCCCTTTGTTAATTTTATTTATTTATTTAGAGTTCAAATTGTAGAGCTACGAAGAGAAATACCTACTTATTTCTCATTACTGATTGCGGGGGATCGTGATTACTTGGAATATATTGAACTTAAAACCCGTATATTATAAAATCAGTTTTAATTAGTTGTATTATTTTATATTTAACTGTTTATCTTAAATCTCAGTTATTTATATTATTTTGTTAATTTCTATTTTTTAAAATTTATTCTTTATACTTAAATATAATCACTTGTATTTATTTAATTTAATTATGTACAATTACTTTATCCTTTTAATTTTTTATTTTAAAATATTACTTTAATTAAAAATACCCGATGGGACAGCAAAGGACAGACTATGATTGTCAAAAAAACAAAAAATTGTAAAAGTAAAGATTGGTGTTGGAAAAGTTTGTCTCGTGGAATATATAGTGAAAAAACAGAAAAAGAACAAGTAGCACTAATTGTTATGTAGATGATGATCATGGTTAACGTAGAATTTCCCCAGTAGCTTTCTCTTCTCTTCTCATTCTTAACTTGACATGACTTGCCAAACTCGTTGACTGGAATGGTCACCGGACCAATAATACTTTTCATAGAGGGTTTCTTTTTGGAAATTGTTCAACTTACACGCATTTTTGGAATATAGTGAACTGAAAAGAAAAGAGAGAAATAATAAATATAATATGGAGAATAATATAATGAACAATAAAAAAAATACTGATAATAATGTTTCTCTTTTGAAATCTTCTAGTTGAAAAAAAAAATACATTTGACTTGCGTGACTGAGGACTGAGACGGTCACCAATGATAATTACTCCGTGCAAGAAGTACGTTAAGAAAGAAAATCCCGCTCTACTACAGTATGTTCCTACCACCTAGTATGTTATAGGGATAGGGTTGTAGCTGTTATTATTATAGTACTGGAAATTGAAACCTTTGCAGGATACTTGATGTTTGTTTGTGAAAATTACTAAAAATGAATACCTACTTGGTAGTTAATAGTAGGAAAAAGCCAAGAAAAAGGTTGGTCCCCACTCCCTCTCACTTCACTACTATCGCCTACACAATGATAGAGCCTATTCTGTTCTGTTTTGTTCTGATTGAAACAGAGATGGCACATGAACAGTAATTGGAATGCATTGCTATGCTCTGATCCATTCATCTACTTTTTTATAGCGTTTACTTGAATAATTATAATGCTGCTCTGTGACCAATATCAAGTATTGTTATGTGATGTGCAATGACTTCTGTCACCCACTGCTCGTTCTCACTGGACATAAACATAACCAATCCTCGTTCCAATAAAATTGCAAGTTGCCTCATCATAAATATCCCACAATTCAATCTCCTTTTATCTACTTATCTGTAAAATAAAAAACAAATAACTAGTCCTTTTATTTCGTCCTGTTTAATTTTGAATTATATAATTTATATTCAAATATGGATATAATAATTGTTTATTTGAATTTTATTTTTTAAGAACTAATATTTTAATGTTGAAAATTTCATACGAATTAATGTATAATGAGTGTATAAAGTAGTTGTCGAAAAATATTTAAATTACAATTAATTATTGTTATAGTTAATTACATAAAAAAAATTATGTTTGGATATATTAAGTAAAAAGTGATTTTAGGATAACATATTTCATGTTAATTATTTAAAAATAGTAAATTTTAATTAGGAGGAAAAGCTAAAAGAATTTAATAAAATTTAATCATAAGTTTCAAAAT
>PYAF01006334.1:1830825-1842052 GCA_007407185.1 Glycine tomentella
TTAATAAAATTTAATCATAAGTTTCAAAATTCTACTTTTGAATTATGATGAAAAAAATAACTATTAAAAAGTATTTCATCACTTCAATAATTTTACTAAATATATAAGATGTAATTTTAAAAAACAGCTATTTAAAAAATAATAGTTTTTTAACAAAGTATGCACTAAACACACTGCTAATCTTTTGTAAAAAAATAAGTATCTAGATCAGTAAAAATTCTAAAATATAATGAGTACAAATTTTTTTTAGCAATACCCTTAATGGTAGTGACCAAAATCTAGATGACCATCAGGTA
Organism: Glycine tomentella; assembly: GCA_007407185.1. NCBI lineage: Eukaryota > Viridiplantae > Streptophyta > Magnoliopsida > Fabales > Fabaceae > Glycine > Glycine tomentella. Next base: position 1,831,122 of record PYAF01006334.1, read on the forward strand.
AAAAAAATTGATACTAAAAAATATAAAAACTAAATTTAGTGGGAGTGAAGTCATAACGATTAATTGTTTTCTTTTCATTTTTTAGATAACAATTTTCTTTTCACTTTGAAATTACTTTCTCCATATTAATTGTGTTATTTATCTTTTCAGGTATCGAATATATATTAAGGAAATTATTAATTACACAAGTTATTATGATAGCATTTGTGACAAGAGTATCCTTATTAAATGAATTAGAATATACGTGTAAATACATAGGTGAGATATTAATAAATGATATTTTATTAAAAAATAATTGATATATTTAATTTTCTATTATATTAAAATAAATTAAAAAATCCTATAAAACAAATATAGTTTTAAGAAATTGAATCGGATTGTTCTTTTGAAACACAAAATTTCTTTTTTCTTTTCACTTTCTCTCTGATCAAATAAAAGAATTATCTGTATTTTTGCTTTTCTCCTCTGTTTTCTTTTATCACATCCAAACATACCATGAGCAACAACAAAGTACCGACCCTAAAGCATCCAAACAGGAAAAAAAAAAAAAAAAAGTTCTACTATCGTTTTGAGAATTGAACTTCAGAACTTGTGTGGTGAGCTTACCACTTACACTCCCAAATATCATAGCAATATGTAAGACAGCAAGTAGGGTAGTCAAATCAAGTTGTGAAATGTTAAATGAAAAATGCAACATATTTTGGTTTCCTCCCATTTTCAGGGTTGCATACACAAAGGCATATATTCACAAAATTGGTGGGTGAATACACAAATTTTGACAACTTGTACTAATTTTGAAGAAGAAGAAATCCTAAGAGAACTGGAGCACTCAAAAAGAGCTTTTTCCTTCATACATCATTGTGCATAATGGCTTGTTAAACCCAGAGGTGCAATCAGATGCCGTATCTAAGTATACACCAATCAGTAACAGAATTATACAATGAGTTTTAAACGCAAAAGGTTGTTTCGATTAACCATTTGTACTTGTATTACAAGATAGGCTAGGACGGTGGCTGCAGGGACTTCACCTCGTAATAGTTATAGAATTGAGGTACATTGCTACCTGATGTGCTGGGTGAAGTGAAACAGAGGCTCTGGGGAACTGAGTTGATGGATTTTGTTGAAAAGATGGCAGTTGATGGAAAAGTGGCTGAAATTGAGAATCCTGATGATGCTGCAGTAGAGAACGGTGGTACTGGGGTGGCAGTAACCTGGCCATGTGTTTGCCAAGCCCAGTTTGGGTTTGGGACTCCTTTTGAAGGATCTATGCCCATTCTCTCTGCTCTTTCCTGTCAAATATTTCAACAACATAATTAAATATCTTCCTATACAAGAAAACACGCCAATGGTGGTATAATTAAATATCTTCCTATACAAGAAAACACGCCAATGGTGGTATCAAGTCGTATTGATGCACAATGTTAATGTTAATGTTACATCATCCCCCAGAATCACCTCCATACGAACTTGAAAAGGAATGTTGACGGAATATTATCCTAATTCTGTCATGGACTCATGGTCTTTGTCATAGAATTATTAGCCATATTCCAAAATTCAGCTCATTACCAAGAATATATCTATGTATTAGAAGGACCTATTTATAGACTCATCACTTCAAGATCTATTTTTTAACATATTTGGGAACAACTCATCATGTCAAAAAAGAATAAGTGACATGGAACATCAAATATATACTAAATAGAGACAAATTCCCGAATTCCCCCAATATCTTAGATTGCACCAAAAGTTGATAAAGATCAGTATGTAAAGAGGATTCGCTGAGGATAAAACTCAACTTTGAATGTTATGTCAATCAAAAGCAAATTATCATGAATGTTTCATACACAGAAGGACGCATTATATGAAACATTTAGTAAAAAAGGAAATTATCGTGAATGTTTATATGAAGCATTTAGTAAAAAAAAAAATTAAGTAATCAGTTGTAACAGGCATTTAAAACTAACCAGATTGGGAAAGAAAGTGGAATATGCCGCATTCCATACAGAAGGACGCTCTTCAGTTACAACCAGTCTTTTCAAAGAAGGATCACTAATAACCGAATTAACATTAGTCTCCATCTGCAAATAAAGAGAACCCACCCTATCATGACCACTATTAAGACATCAATGTGAGGTAGTTACAATTACAAAACAATGCCAAAATCCACATTTCATAAAGATCAACAATGTCAAAGTAAAGTAAGTAGGCGGTAATTAGCTACATGTGAACCCACAAAGGACAGAAGAACACTGCTTCCATTAAAAAATCTGTTCAATAACTATCATTCATGACCTATAAAGAGTGTTACGGAACTAGCTTGAGTGCATAAAGGGTTATAATGTGATATAAACCTTTGCTTCCGTTCTTAAAGTAAATGATGATGTAAAGTTTAATTATATACCCTTGAACTTCTTCCAGGATGCATGTTGTAAGGGATGGACTGGAACTGAAGATGCCCCCTGTTTTCTTTGGGACCATGTCCTGGGGTCGCTATGCCCAGATTGAGGTCAAGGTCGTGACTGCAACCTGTGTTGAAGACAAATACAAACCTCATTTCACATTGAACATATTTCTTTTTAACACTGACAATCAATTGTAAATAAAATATATCTCAAGAGTATCATGCTATGAAGTACTACCTTCATCAATAGCTTCTGGTTTCATCTCGCTCTCATATGTACTTGGCTCAAAGTTAGTCACAGCCTCTCTTCCATTGCACTTGATAGCTGCCTTGTCATAAGCCCTGATTTCCAGAAAATCAAAAGGGAGACATATGTTGGTTGGAACCGTAAAGAGCTTTGATAATTCAGGGTAAAAAATTCAGTGCAGGTAGAATGAAATTCATGTATCATTAGGACCTTGCAGCTTCTACTTCGCTGTCGAATAGCCCAAGATATATATACCTGCACGAAAGCATTGCAATCTCTATAACAACAAAAACACCTCTGCCAATTGTTTCTGTGAAACAGGCATCCTAGACATGTTCCTCCAAACATGGAAAAAGCCTGAAGAGTAAAGACCCACTTGACTACCAAACCGAAAACAATTCGCTTTGAATTCGTACTTCGGTTGTACCAATAGGTAGTGGTACAACTGAAATCAATAGGTACTTGAATTCGTACTAATATCTAATATCTCTAATAATTCGTACTAATATCTAATCCTACAAACATGAGAAACCACACCATCAGTTATAAACATAAAAAAAAAAAAAAGTAGGTCCTCACTTTTTGCCAAGGAATTGTCCCATTCGAGCTTCCCAACGGCCACATTTGTGAAGTGTCACTCCCCGGTATTTCGAACTCCCCCTTGAGAAACCGGTGCTGTGGCGGCGGAGTATGTGCACGAACTCCTCCTTGGAAAGATTCTTCATCTGTCCATCATTAACAAACCAGTAAAATACCAATCACAAGCTCCATCTAGATTCAAATTCACCAAAAGCTTATTCGTTTTCAAACCTGTTTTAGATCCTCCTCATAATCAACGAGATTAAAATTGATATCAGCATCAAGTCCCCTGAACTTAATGGCAGCTCGATCATAGGCCCTAAATTTGAAAATTCCAAGTCAATTAAGGAAGACACCAATCAAAAGAAGGACAGGTAACAGGTTTAATTGGTTTAAAAAAAAACTACGATAAAGAATATTTAAAATATGTCCAAAAAGTTTTACCTAGCAGCAGCATGAGCGGTGTCAAATCCACCTACAATGCCCAATACCAATCTAATAAAAATTCAAATATAAATGGAAACAATAATTAATCAAAAATGCAAATCCATACCCAAATAGACTTGTTTCCCGCAATCCCTACACCAAACAACAAATTAAGGTCAGATGCAATTCGATTCAACCATGATTAACCAAAAGCAAATTCCACAGAAAATTAAAATTCCTTCCAACAAAAACCTAATAAAAAAGGCAAAAGAGTGAAATATACAAGAAACGATTGATTGAACAATGTGAAGTGAACGAACCAGATATGCGATTCCCATCTTCCGGTTCTTCGGTAGAAGGTGACTCCTCTGTACTGAGAGCTCCGAGACCGTGGACCTCTCCTACTCTTCTTCACCTGAGGCTGTGGCTGAACCTGTACCACCTTCACCTCGCCGTTTTGATGATCTAACGAGAGATCCATCAAACTCTTCCTCGCCTGACACAACGACGTCGAACTATGCCCCTGCCAATTCTCAGAGTTCACCGGAAACAGCTCCTTCGTCGCCGCTGCAACGACGCTGTTCGCGGCTTCCACTTTAAGGATTCCGAAATTGAAGGTGAACACGTCGCCGGCGCGTGTGGAGCACGAGTCCTCGTTGCTCGATCCCTCCGCATTCACGACGGAGGAATTCGAAGTTCCCGACGAAGCTTCGGGAAACTTGTCCAACAGCACCAGCGAGTCGACGTTCTGAGTCGACTCGGCATTCAGATTAAGATCCAACATCGTGCTTAATCTTCTTCTAGCTATTTTTCAACTCAGATTTTCTTTCTATTTTTTTTTTTTGTTATCACTTATGCGCTTTATTATTATTAATCCGAACTAATACATACAGTAAACTAATATTGCTTCAACGTCGCCGAAGATTCTCTTCGAGCGATGGTTCCAATCAAAAGAAACAATCACTTATTACGCGTAAAATGTAACCTAAACAGTTGAAGATGCAATATCGGAAGTTGTGGGGATGGAATGAGAAAGAGCTTGTTCGACGAACAAGGAATCTGCGCGGAATAGAAGCAAAGAGAGGAAAAAAGAATTAGAAGATTCTCCGGTAACCGTGGTTACGCCGGAGAAGTTTTCCGGCGACCGGAAAGAGCGACGGAGAAGGAAGAAGGGAAGGAAACTCACAGAAGGAGTGTGTGAAGGAAGCTTCTCGAGATTTGGTAGTTGCATTTGTTATTTCCTCGGCGATGATTTCAGAACCGGAGAGAATATAAACATCGGCCACTACCGGATTCCATGACAGCGGAGAGAGAAAGAGGGATGTGAGAGGATCCAAACGGAACATAAAGTGCAGACCCAATTTATGAGATGATGGAATATATAAACATTTTCTCTCTCATGGTTCCAACTTCGAACCGGTTCGTACGGTCACCGGTCAAGGGAAGGCGATTTATTATATTATTTTATTTTTATTATTACTCTATTACACAGTCGAGTTGTGGTCTCATCGACGGAAACAGCCATCCACCATTAACCGCTGAGTTTCTTGTTACAGGCAGAGGGAGGTATAAGGGCATTTTTGGTAGGACCGAATGATCATATGCAGATATTTTTACAAGCGGTTGGATAACCAGAGAAATGGACTAATTAGAAGCACTTATAACAGAGGAGACGATCAGAAAGAAGAAAAAAAAACACCCCAATAGAAAGTTGATAGTGAGATTTTTTAAAATCAATTTATTAAATTATAAAATATTTAATAAAATTAATTGTTGAAATAATTAAAAAATATAAAATGATATAAAATATTAATAAAAAATTGAATAAATATTTTAGAATAAAATATAATAAGTTAAAAATATGTGTTTTAAAAAATATTACTTTAAATAATGTTTAAAAAATGTTATAAATTACTTTAAAAAATTATTTAACAAATAATCAAATAATTAATAAAAATATATTAATTGAAATAGCGTATTGAACGTAATCATGCTATTTGTCTTGAATAGCTTGTTTATATAATACAAAACAAAACTCATCAAAAATAAAAATAAAACTTCTCTCTCATATTTCTCTCCCACCTACTTCTTTATTTTCAAAATCCCTCTAAACAAACATATGGTAAGCTTGTTGAACTTTTAGTTTGATAAGTATCACAAATGTACAAATTTAGTTTCTTAACTTCTATTACCTAAATTACATCTTTTAAATATTGTAAATGTATAATTATGGTCTCTTTATCATTATTTTATTAATTTTTTAATAAATTTTGTTGATGTCACATTAATGATAGTGTGACATATAACATGTTGATTGTTACATACTAATTTGGTTTAGTTACATTTTTTATCTATCACAATTTACAATACTCGAGACATAAGAAGATTAATCAATAAATACCATCGTGTATATCAAAAACATATTAGTAGATACATCATTACCTAATGTCATGTTAATAAAATCTATTAACTATTTAACGAAAGAATAATAAAAAGATTAAAAATTCTACATCTAAAACACATGTAAAACTTAATTTGTACAATTAAACATGACAAATAACTTCAAACTCATCACAACTTTAACATGAAATATTTGGTATGACTGAGTAATTAAGTTCCCTATTAAAATCATCGGTATTTAAATAAAAATACGGATATTACTGAATTTTTAAAAGTGAAAAATGAATACAAAAACAAGAATAAATACATAACTATTCACCCATACATAGCCCTACCATGATATTGTGCATTATGCTAAATTGCACCTAAATCCAAAGAAATTTGAAGTAATTTGGCAGTTTTGGTATAAGGTCATCATTCATCAAGTGCAAACTGTACACAACGGGTTTATATATATGAAATGAGCACAATCAAAATTGAACTTTTCATAAGCATAATGAACAAAAATGGAATTATTTAAAAATTAATTAACCGAATTGGAAACATTTAAAATTATAGATTAAAATAGAATCATTTTTAAAACATCATCGTCATGTTATAAGTCCATTCAACATTAATGGAAAACATCATCACTATATTAGACATTTCTGTTAGTATTTTTAAAGTTGTTGATGAAAATGACCAAAATGATTTTATTTATAAACATAAAAGATTAAATTAAAATTTTTAAAATATAAATGATCAAATCGAAAAAATACGAAAACGTAATAAAATGAAATTTTAGTCCAAAATGTTACTAACACACGTTTATTTTGTTCAAATTATCTATTTTTATTTTATTCTTTTGGCACTGGTTGAAACCGTCATTTATTTCTTTAATAGCATGAGTTGTTATGTGATTGACCTCGATGAATTAATGGCCCAACACTTTGGGTCACTTCATTTCTTGTCATTAAAGATAATTACTGTTAAAAAATAAGGATTTTAAAACCTAAAAGGGAGACCCGATACTGAAGCTGGTGTACTAGTATACCCGCTTTTAACCCGACACAAATAAGAATTGTTACTAATAATTATATTCACATACGTGATCTCATGTCATTTTAATATACTAATAATCAATAAGAAGTTATATATATATATATATATATATATACACTTCAAATTGATATCATTTCAATATAATTAAATATATGTTTTAATCCTTCATATTTAGATAATTATTTTTTTGTCCTTAAATTTTTTATTCTCTCAAATTTTAGAAAAAATTACTTTTAGTCAATATTTGTTTATATTATATTCATTGTTTCACAATTTGTGACATTTTTTAACTATTAAATTTAAAAAAAAAATAATTTCCTACAATTTTAAACCATCAAAATATTTTAATAGCATGATTTATGATTATTTTTTATATATATTCTAAAGATTTTAAAGAAGAAAATAAAAATATGGATGTGGAATTGTTATGATCTTTTTTACATATTACGGTGATTTTAAATTCACAAATTATTTTAAATAAACTAAATTAAAAAAAATCCAAAGATGAAAATTATCATAAATTATAATACCACTAACACAAAGAATGAAACAGATTAAAAGTAGTTTTTCAAAAAATTGAGGAACTAATAATAAACATAATTTTTTTAAGGATTATAATAATTATTATCCGAATTTAAAGGACTATAAACGTGTTTAAAATAAATAAAAAAATTTAAGTAAAATTTAAGTAGATACAAAATTTTCCATTAAGTATAAGTAAAATAAAAAATGCAAATGAAAGGTTATATTGTCAATATAAAAGAAGAGAATGTAGACCTAGGATTTAATGTAAATTTTAAAAGCCGATCTATATGGCTATAGGCCTAGGAAGTGATATGAAAATGAGTGATTTGTGAACAAGCCAACTAGGGAAAGGAAAACTTAATATGTAGGAGCTGAAAAGGAGTGATTTAGAAAGGAATAGCCTGGAAAAGAAAAGTTCAACATGATACATGAGACTCTTCTAAGGATACAATAAAATTAGTCTTTATGGGCTTGCCTATTGTCTTCACTAATAATAATAGAAATAAATGAAGATAAAATAATTATATTTGTTAATTTTCAGCTAGGAGATATTGAGTTTGTCTATTTAGATGTTTTACACTGTCACTATATGTTGTTTTTCTCTTCTTGAAAAGTGATGAAAGTGATTCTAATAATAAACTACTGCATTATTTGTTGTTAAGGATGTATGAAGTATTTAGAGCAACTTTAGTGGGGGATCTTGGGGAGGGATCTTAAGCTGAAGATCTCTCTTTTCCCAAGATCCACCACTAAAGAGAAAAAACAGATCTCCACGTGGAGATCCAGATCTTCCACAAGAACTCTGAAGATCTGCACAAAATTCAAAAAAAATAATTTTTCATGTGACAGGATGAAAAAAAAAATGAAAAAAATAAATAAAATGAAATTAAAAGTTAAAATTAATTATATATTTTATTAATATTCATATATTTTTTTAATGTTTTATTAATTAAAATTAATTACTCAATTAATTTAATTAAATTTTAAATATTTAAAAGTAGGGTCCATGTGGGACCCATTAAAATTATCTAAGATCTCAATTTGGGATCTACCAATAAAGGAAAAAATGTTACAGATCTTAAGAGATCTTCAATCCTACGTGACGGTTTAAGATCCCAATTTAGGATCTACCATTAAAAATGCTCTTATATCATTTAGATGCTAAAAGATTAAATTTTCATTATTATTTACAATAAATAAATGCGTTTCTCTATGACCATATATTCAGAGCTGGAATGCTCTTTAGTGTGTTGGGTACGGTGTGTTTTTGATGTATTTAAAAGGGTGCATGGGTGGATTCATTTTCCTTATGAGCTCACATTATGTGAGCAATAATCTCTTTTTGGCTTGGTATTTTTTTTCTTGTGTCAGACCGAATATATCTTATGTTTAGTTTGTCTCTTTCATAATATTATGTTTTGTCTTTTTTCAAAAATAAAAGATAATTTCATATTTAAGTGGTATAAAAAAGTAAATTAATCCTTTAACCAGATTTTTGAAAATATAGACGAAAAATTATTAAATTAATGGAGAAAGAAAAAAACTGTTTATGTGAATTGTATTGTTAATAAAGTATTAATATATTACTATAGTATTATAAATAAAAAAAATTGAAAAACTAAAACATTTAATTTAACTAAAGTTATTTTCAATTAGATTATATTAAATTGAACTTAACCTTATATTTAAATTGATGCAAACTCAACCATAGTGTTCAAATTCAATAATGTTTTACCTAAAAAATCTTGATTCAAAAATTAACTAAACTGTTAAACAAGATTAAAAAAAAAAAAAAAAGTCTCAGATCGAATACAGAATGGCGTTAACAATTCACAGGGATTACTTGAAGAACAGGAACTTATACTTATGCCACTCGTGCAGGAGGTACATAATTGCATTGAATAATGATCATGTCATTTTAGAATAATTTACCCTCGCCGTTAGGATAACATTTATTACTGTTGTATCTCTTTTTTAAAATTGTATTTCTTTTATTTTCTCTAAACAATCATCATATGTTGTTAATTTTTTTAAAATTTCCTAAGAATTCTTCTCAATCTCATGCAGATAGAAACTCACTCCACACTCAAAAACACATCAATTTTGTGCTAGGCTTTGCAAAATTTCCAAATCGCTTCCAAACTCACTCAAATTGTTACATTTGATTTTCATTGCTATTCCACAATCCCAACAATATTGTTTTTGGTGTTTCACTTGTGGTGTACTTGCAGTGTCATTATAATAATTAAAAGAAACTGTTATTGACTGAGATATTTTATCGAACAACCTAGCACATGAAAAAACATTAAAAACTCTTCACAAAACATATCATTTTTCATTTCATTTGGGAAAGAAAACACTATCAACAGCCAACAAATAATGTGCTTTCACAACGCCCAAAAAAGGTCATCTACACTACTATAATTATTAATTATCCTATATTAACTAAGTTTGTTAGGATAACTAAATTTGTTAGAGCAGATTAATTTTCTGTTATGGTTATTATCATAAGTTTGTTAGAGTAGATTATCTTTATATCATAATGACTGCAGCTATCATAAGTTTGTTAGAGTAGATTATCTTTCTGTTATATCATAATAACTACAGCTTCTGCTATGATAATTATAAATTCTGCAGCATGCTTGTATTCAACGTAAGTGAATAAATAGATTCTTTCATTAGCCTTTTTCTTTATGTTCATGACCTCAGTTCAATTGTTTAATACGGTATCAGAGCTCTTCAATTGAAGAGCTCTGCTGTGCTACTCTCCTCTGTTGATTTCTATTTTTCTTTTTCCAAAATGAGTGAACAACAAGATGAATCTCTCAGTGTTCATAGCCTATATTACCTACATCCTAGTGAAAATCCGGCAATTGCATTAGTTTCGCCTCTACTGGACTCAACAAATTACAATTCTTGGAGCAGATCGGTTCTCACAGCCTTGAGTGTGAAAAACAAGGTAGAATTTGTGGATGGTTCCCTTCCTCAACCAACTTTGAATCACAGATTAAACACAGCCTGGAAAAGAGCAAACAACATGGTGGTTTCATGGCTGGTACACTCAGTTACAACCTCCATTCATCAAAGCATATTATGGATGGACAACGCATCGAACATATGGAAAGATTTGAAAGCCCGATATTCACAAGGTGATTTGCTTCGAATTTCTGATTTACAACACAATTTAGCTTCAATTAAACAAGGAGACATGAATATTACTGATTACTTTACAAAGCTTAGAATAATTTGGGATGAACTTGAGAGTTATCGACCAGATGTTGTGTGTACATGTACTTCTAAATGTCATTGTGA
>PYAF01006334.1:1842152-1863220 GCA_007407185.1 Glycine tomentella
TTCTTCCTTGAAAGTCTTTGGTTGCTTATGCTACACTAGCACTCTCACTAATAATAGAAAGAAACTTGATCCTAGAGCTTCTGCTTCTATTTTCTTAGGCTTCAAGCCCTACACTAAAGGATACATTACCTTTGATCTTTCCACTAGAGCCACAGTGGTGTCTAGACATGTCATTTTTTATGAAGACTGTTTTCCTTATACCTCTTCCAGTGCTTCTCAATATTTTCCCACATTTCCTGTGCATTCCTATCCTACCATTTATGAACATGCTAAGGATTTGGATCTTCCTTCACACTCTACTATTTCTGATAATTCTCAGTCATCTAACAATTCTATTGATCATTCACAATTAAATACTTCTGACCCTGCAAATTCACCAGTTACTGTTGCTCCTAGAAGATCTGACAGGGAAAGAATCAGACCAAAGAAATCTGAAGACTTTCACACTACATTCACATCAACTGTTACTGATCAATCCTCAGGTACTCTTTATCCCCTAGCCTCAGTTTTGTCTTACAAAAGTTTATCTCCCACATATCATAGTTCCATCATGGCTGTATCCGCTGAAACAGAACCTAAGTCTTTTAAAGAAGCTTCCCAATCTGATAAGTGGATCAAAACCATGAATATTGAGATTGAGGCTTTGGAGGCTAATCATACTTGGGTTTTATCTGACCTTCCTCCTAACAAATCTGCTATTGGATGTAAATGAGTTTATAAAATAAAACACAAGGCTGATGGGTCAGTAGAAAGATATAAGACAAGGTTAGTAGCCAAAGGATATACTCAGGTTGAGGGTCAAGATTACCTTGATACTTTTTCCCTAGTGGCTAAGATAACTACTGTGAGATTATTACTTGCTTTAGCTGCTGTTAACAATTGGCATTTAAAACAATTAGATGTCAATAATGCCTTTTTACATAGAGATCTTAATGAAGAAGTTTACATGCTTTTACCTCCTGGTCTGCAATCCACCCAACCTAATCAAGTTTGTAAATTACAAAGATCTTTGTATGGCCTTAAACAAGCTAGTAGACAGTGGTTTGCTCGACTGTCCACTTTCCTTATCTCACATGGTTATAAACAATGTTCTTCTGATCATTCTTTGTTTATTAAACAACACCTTCAGTCTTCTACTATTTTACTGGTTTATGTAGATGACATTGTTTTGTCAGGCAATGATCATCTAGAGATTACATCCATCACTCAACTCTTGGATGAAGTATCCAAAATCAAAGATCTTGGTGATTTAAAATTCTTCCTTGGATTTGAGGTGGCTTGCAGTAAACAAGGGATCAATATTTGTCAAAGGAAATTTGTTCTTGATATATTACATGACACAGGAATGTTAGGCAGCAAACCTGTTTCTACTCCAATTGATTATGGTGTAAGACTACACCAACAATCTGGTACACCACTTGATGATACTGAAGCTTCATTATATCGCAGACTCATTGGTAGACTTATTTACCTCACCAATACAAGACCCGATATTACATATGCAGTGCAACACTTAAGTCAATTTGTAGCTCATCCTTCTTCAGCTCATCAACAAGCAGCTTATAGAATTCTCAGATACTTGAAAGCAGCTCCAGGTTCTGGTATTTTTTTCTTTGCTTCCAACATTCTCCAGCTCAAAGCATTTAGTGATTCTGACTGGGCAGGTTGTCTTGATACCCGACGGTCTATCACTGGCTATTCAGTTTATCTTGGTAGCTCTCTTATTTCTTGGAAATCCAAAAAGCAGGCCACAGTCTCCAGAAGTTCATTAGAAGCTGAATATCGGGCACTAGCCAGTGCTACTTGTGAATTACAATGGTTAACCTATTTACTTGATGACTTTGGAGTCAATTACACTCGACCAGCTCTTTTATTTTGTGACAATCGCTCCGCTCTCCATATTGCTGCTAATCCTATTTTTCACGAACGCACAAAACATATTGAGATAGACTGTCACATTGTGCGGGAGAAATTGCATTCAGGTCTTATCAAGTTGCTGCCTATTGCTTCTAATCATCAACTTGCAGACATATATACTAAGGTAGCTTCTTCAGTGCAAGCTGGGAATGTCAAACATACATTCTCCAGCTTGAGGGGGGATATTAATTATCCTATATTAACTAAGTTTGTTAGGATAACTAAATTTGTTAGAGCAGATTAATTTTCTGTTATGGTTATTATCATAAGTTTGTTAGAGTAGATTATCTTTATATCATGACTGCAGCTTTTGCTATCATAAGTTTGTTAGAGTATATTATCTTTCTGTTATATCATAATAACTGCAGCTTCTGCTATGATAATTATAAATACTACAGCATGCTTGTATTCAACGTAAGTGAATAAACAGATTATTTCATTAGCCTTTTTCTTTATGTTCATGACCTCAGTTCAATTGTTTAATAATAATCACACAAAGAAGCACTTGAAGAAGGAAATATAAAGAGGATGAGTACTATAATAATAGAGATATAGACAGCAAATAAACCTTTAACGACCCACTGAAACACACGAGTAGTTTTTTTATGGCCAAAACGTTTTTAGGTTTTTGATTTAATGAACTTCCCTTTTAATGGATTCTATGAAGAAGATGAGGACATATCCAAATATTTCATTAAACGAGTACATAATGCAAGTGACACAGTTTTTTAACGAATTCATTCCTATGACTACGTAGGGATACAAAAGGAAGTGCAAGTGTAATAAACATTATTCCCAGAAGAAATCAAGTGTAATTTACAGAAAATAAGTGTAATTTATTCATCATTTTAATATGTTCACACACAAAAAAAATATTTGTTTGGGCTTCATCGTTAAGCTTGAGCAAAATGGAAGCATCAAATCAAACAGTGCTAACAAATTACAAAGGAATCCTCGGAACAGAGCACCACTTAATTAATCAAATAATAGTAATTAAAAAAACTAAAAAAGAAGATTTAATCGTCGCAATTGTTTACCCACAAAACCAATGGGTATTCATATTATTAAATATAAACAATGTGGAGTATTATCTAAACATATGCATCACTTTTCATATTATTTAAAATATTTTTAGTAATACTCCTTGGGTTTATTCAGATAATACTCCTATTGTTTTGAAATAATTTTGAAATTATTTCGAAGTGCGTCATTTTTCATATTTCATATTATTAAAATAAAAAACATTAAATTAAAATATTTTTGTTAATACATACAAATGAAGTTTTATTCAAGGTAAAAGTAATAGAATATTTCTTTCACGTTAAAGGAGTTTTAATCCAATTTGAAAGATGAGTTTGATTTTGCCTAAAACGCACTATAAACAATCACGCAAAATGTTTAAAACAAAATATATCCTTTACAGGACCAAAGTCCAAACATTGTCTTAGATTTATTCGATTTTGAGATTTTACTATCAGTCTTAAAAGCTGATTTTAAATCATTAAAATATTAAAGGTATATTTTTATTTTATTTTGACTTGTTTAAAATTAATTTTTGAAAAAAAAACTATATTTGTTTGCAACTCTACATCTGTTTGTAACATTTCAGGCACGTGCATATTACCGTTTGTGGAAATAACATTTGTAAACCTGTTTGGATGTGTTGGCAGAGGATTCCATAGCTATCATGATTGGGGTCAATGGGTCATTCCAATTCGTAGACGAATAAAATCAGAGCAATCTTTAACTTTTTACCCAGGTGAAACGGACATGCGCAAATGCTAACCAGTCTGCAAGTTTTGCTTTATATTATGCACACTTCACTGCGTTGCAGATTCACTGTAAGAAAAAGTTAGGAGAGGATAAATTTATAGCCAACTAGTTGAACATCAGTTCGTGAGAGTTGACTCAATATGCTTGTTTTTTATTATTCAATTCTCATGAGAGAAAGAAATATTCATAACATTAATTATTTTAGTTTAATAATTTACTTTAAAACAATTAATGCAAGAAATAATATAAAATATTATAAAAAGTATATTTTTTCCCTCAAAACAACGTCTTATAAAAAAAAAAGAGTATTAATGAAAAACTTCCAGATTATGTTGAGAAATTATATTCGTGTCAAATGTTTATATAAAATGTTATACAATAAGAGATATAAAAAAAAAAGAAAATGAACGCGAAATCCAATATTGTTTTAATAGAAAGAAATAAAAAAAGATAATATCATACAAATATTATTATATGAATAAGTAATCCCTAATTAATTTAGTATTATTAAGAATTCAAGTTCAGTAAGTAACTCTGTTTGAAAAATACTACATTAATTAATAAATAGTATTAATGGATTTTTAATTTTTTAGTTTTGGGAGGGTGGAAGGGTGAAGCATGAGCTATTAATATTTTATGATATGATAGAATAAAGTATTGTAAGGTGTATTGTCTAATCTTGGAACAAAATAATGGTTGAAAGCTGCGTGTGGGCCTCACTATCGTTTCATGAACTTTCCTCTTAAGCAAGGACGTAATATGGCCAAACAAACGAGCACCTAACAGCAGCTACTTGGCATTTGCCCTTTGGCAGTGGCAATAAAAGAAAAAGAAATGGTTAAGGAGCAAGACAAGGTGACATAAAAAAAAAAAAAAAAAGAGAGAGAGTGAATATGAGAGAAATAACAATCTTTTGTTAGTCGCATAATTAAATACTTCTTCTTAGGGTAATCCTCCAACTTTAGAACCTTTTGGAAAACATTGTTTTCCAATTCGGGTAACTTGACTATTATAGTATTATGAGCTAACCCCACCAATTTGATTTGACATTTTGAACCGGTTATATCCGGTTTTGCGGAAGAAAAAATCGTGCCCTTTTGAGTTTGTCTCCCAACCAATTATCGAGAAGCACGTGTCATCCTTTCCTACACACATTCCTTACCTATATGCATTCCCCATTTTGGGTTCAAATTGGTTATCCCAACTGTTCATATAGCTGTGTCTTCCTAGTTCCTACGAACATGCTCTGATTGAGCTGCGAAATCATTGAATTTTTCAATATACAAGAAAATTATAAATTTAAAATTAGAAATTCATTGCATAATACTGAAAATTTTAGATGGTGTATGAGAATTTAGGTTTGATTTTTATTGTCATCATATTATATAAAAATAAAATTAGAAACGGAAAAAATAATAATGACAAAATCAGAGTCAACTCAATAATAAAATAATTAAAGTTAATATTTTAGGCCTATCAATCAAAATATATTTGTTATTAATTTTTATAAAGTAAAAAAAACTATATATTGACAAAAATATTTAACATATGATTCTTTCTTTTAAAATATTTTCTTTTTAAAAAAAATTATTTTAAGTCTCCCTCGTCGTTACATACTGGGCAAAATAAACATGGCTAACAATAAAATCCTTGTATAATTTATATGATTAAAAGGTTAAAACGTAATTAAAAATTACATTTTTACATAGTATATACGGTGTTTGTTGATTCCTTGTGAATATTCTTCATAGTTTGTTAGTACTACGAAATCTGAAAGTTTGCATATTTTGAATGAAATCTGCAAATAGAGTTTTATCCTTACAACTACGGTCGTTTAAAAATTTGCATTAAACAATAACCAAATAAATAAATTTCAGTCTTTAATCATCAATTGGGTTTTGTAGCTTGACTTGAAAAATAATTTCAAGGTTTAGGTGAAAAGAGTAGCTGATCAAATTTTCAGCCTTTCAGGCCTGTACTGTATGGCTAAGTTAGTAGAAACAGCAAGATACTTCACCCATGTAGATGTAGTATTATAATATTATATAGTCACCATTGATGTGTATCAAGGGGGTTGAATATAGTAAAAGAAATTAGTTTCCCCTGAAAAGTACTTGTATTTAGTATCTGAACGTATTAAAAAAAAAAAAACTGTAAAAAAAAGGATATAAGATGGGGAAAAAAGTAACCACAAATAATGCGTGTGGTAATGGTGTTAGTGGAGTTGAACTTGAAAGGAGAGTGCGTGGTTAATTAGTAAATTCCTGACTCGTTTTTTTTCCTCATTTGCGATAAATACAATTCCTTATTTATAAAGTAAAAAAATGTGGACAAATGAATGACATTAAAAAAAATGGGCCCTTGTCCATTTGCTCCAAGTTGCGTCTTGGACGTACAAACATTTAATATAATATTACAAGTATTTGTATATTTTTATTAAAAATTTATTTTAATATCTCTATAGTAAAAATTGACATAGATCATTGGAATAAAATTTTAACTTTCATAGAAATATACCGTAAAAATGAATAATACATTAATATATTTTAACATTATTCATTAATTAATATTAAATTTTCACTTTAATAATGAATTGTATTATATAAATTATAAAAAAAATGTATTTTTATAATAAAGGAATAATAAAAAAAAAAACTTATATCTTTATTGGTTTTGGATGGGTGGTGGTGGCCCCTCTTTTGAGACAAGAAACCTCGGTTTGCCACTTCTTCTTCCGTTGTCTGCAGGCTGCGCCGGTAAGAGTAAGATGATGCATCACGCGGCATTGGTGGCCTCCGCTACAATACAACAAAGTACAAACACTTGTTTTCAATGTTTTGCTTGACTCACTCATCAACCTATAATTCTCTTCACGTTCTCACAAGAAAGCATATGCAACAATATATACGGACACATTATCAGTCCGGATTGAATAATAAATTGCATCAATTCTTATATTTATTTATAAATTTAATGTTTATGCATAACTAAAATAATTTTATATCGTGATATAATCATAAATCATGTATATAATTAAGTTTTTTTTTATTCGTAAAAATTAAAATAAAAAATAATATCGAAGATTTGTAATAATTTATTTATTCTACAAAACTAATAATTAGATCCTTAATTAATTAAGCTTAATTACATATTTTACTTCTAAATTTTTATTTATGATAAATACTATCCCAACAAAATAATTACACATATTTTTTCTTTAACTTTTTTAAAAAGTTACAAAGTTTATATTCGATGTTCAACTGAAATGGCATGGTGACATAATCGTACCTTTAACCTCAATTCTTTATCTTTTTTACAGATTTTACTCTAGATTTTTTTTGGGTGAATTTTTATTTATTTATTTTTACTTTTTTTTTTAAAAAAAATTGTCCTCATTTTTTATGTTTTGTTCAACATGCCCGGTTAACTCAATAAGTTTTGCAAGTTTTCTTAAAATGTTAGAGTTAAAGGTAAAAAAAATTATTCAACTTAAATTATTGAGAGTAAATTTCATCAAAAACTAAAAAGTTAAAATAAATTTTGCATACATCATTAACTTAAATGTTAGATTATAAGTGTATACATCATTAATTTTTGAATTTTTTTATAAGTCAATATATCTAACTAAAATTGACTTAATGGTGGGTAAGATATTGTACGTTTAACAATATTGAAAGTTTTATATTTACAAGAGGAAATAATGATTTTTTTTTATAGATCCTACTAGCTAATACCCTTAATGTACTAGCTAAAGAATTCAACATATTTTTATTTATTTATTAAAATTCAGTTGAAGAATGAATTGGAAATTAATAAAAAGTTATTCTAATTTTTGTAACAAAAAATTATATTTTAATCTTCTTAACCGACATATTTAAGACATTGGTTAGTATTTATCAACTTAATATTACTTTAGTAAGTCACATGAACTCGTATTGATTATTTTTCACTGCTTACAATGATTTGGTTCTAAACAATTACTTAATTTAAAGTTTTATTAATATTAAGGTTTAATATTTTTCTAAAATATTATCATTAATCTTTAGATCTATCTAAACACATGAATTCCGTATTAATTATAAATAATATATTTTTGAAGAATACTAATTTATATAAAAATATAATAAGTATTTTACTTTTAATAAGAAATATTACTTTTAGAGAAAATTGAGTAGAACGATTAACGAGTGGTGTTAACAAAATGATTTTTCTTACATATAATATTATTGTCGCACATATTTATGACGTCCATTTCCAACATTTATAGTGATTTGTTACGCACATTCTGTATAGACACGACACGATTCTAATAACTACGGGTATATGTTTTGCATAAACACGTGTATGCCTCGCCCTTGAGCTGTACCTTAAATGGTGTTCTGTCCTCTATTAATGTAATTCATACAAGATCAAGTCAGATTTCCGAAGGTGGTATTAGTTCACCAAATCACATCCCTTTATTGCCGAGTACTTTCTTATATCCAGATTTGTGTGTGTGAAAACTGAAAAGTTTGTTTTTGACATTAGTAAAAATTAGGAAAAAAAATAATATATTAGTCGTAATGTAAGAGAAGCCTTTAAATTTGAAGAATACTCATTGGAAAAACTTATATTTACATCACTTCAAAGAGATAAGTGAGAGTTTAAATGTGTGGTATATTAGATGGAAAAATTGTCTTATTCTATTCTATCAATCTCTTTAGAGTTGCGAGTATTTTTTTTTTTTTTTAGATTATAAGTTTTTTTCATTAAAATCAATCACCAAATAAGATTATTATAAACAATATTTTTTTCTAATATTAATGTAACTATCTATTTAAATGTTTAATTCGAGAGGGTTAGTTAAATTAAGAATAATATTATATTATTTGATCCATGTGCTCACTAATTGAATTTATGTTTGACACAAATTACAGATTAAATCACCTATTTAATCTCTAATATTTTAACGAATAACCCTTTTTATCCATAAATATGATTATCTTATTAATAGTTTTTTATAATAAATAAATATATACATAAATAAGTAATAAATTTGAAAATAATCATATATTTTTTATATTTAAAAACAAAATATTTTATTTGTTATATATATATAAAAAAGGAATATTGTAAAGATCATGATGAGTCTGAGATAGGCTCTATTGTCAATCAATATAGGAAACTTCTCCTTCTAAATAAAACTTTCGATTTAATCTTTATAAAAAAAAAAACAAGTTAATGGTGTTACTGACACTTTTATTAAAGTGACATCATGTCTACCTATTTTTGAAATTTTTATTATGTTATTTCTTGTATTGAATATTTGATTATCAATGAAAATACTATACAATATTTTTATAACTCAATTTATTAAGTGTATGATCGATTTTCTTTAAAAATACTGTAAGATACGTTCCAATATATATTTAATGACTAAAAGTAAAATGAATATAAAAATAAAAGTCATGATGTATTGAAAAAAAATATTGGTGTCTTCAATATAATTTTGCACCCCCAACGATACTCTGAATTTGTCAGAGATGAAAGTAATTTGACGAATAATAATTGGCCTTCCATATTACTAGTACAAGTTTTTAACGTGCACGAATACAGTATGGTTTAAATGATTAAAAAATAAGTGACAGAATTGAATAATGCTAAATAGCGTTAGGTTTTATTTTGCTTTTGGATGTGTACCTTGTCGGCAAGATGTACGAGGTTTAAGCATAGGGAGACGTGGAGGCTTCTTCTCCATTCATGGAAAAGCATTTTTTTTCAATATCTTATCAGGTCGTTTCGTCAAACTTTTCCATTTTCGCATTATTTTAATTAAAATCATTCCTATTATTTTATTCTCGTTTTCCACTTTAATACGCAGGTAGGGTACTTGCTTATTTTAGTTGAATAGTTTATTCCCTTTACGTAACCCATTATTGGTTTAAGAATCATATTGTTTATGTGCTTCGACTGTTACTTATAGTATAATAATTGATTGATTGATTGATTTCCATTTGTGTGTGCCTTGTGCCCTGCAATGCAATTGCAAAGAGGAGGAGAAGATAAGGCGCAGTCACTATCAATCAAGGACATATGGCATTATATATTTAGGATTTGGGATTTAGATTGAATATACATAACCAGTTTCCCTTATATGTTACTGTTATTTTTAGTGTCGGATTTTTTTTTAAAATTTATAAATACATGTTTCAGTTAGCTCATTTTATATTTTATATTTTAAGAGAATATTTTTAAAAAAAAATTAAAGAAGATTTTTTATAACTTATTATTTTCTTTAATTTAAATAAACGTAAATATTCTTGTTTGTTTCTAAAAGGAAAGGTGGTGGCGGCCGGTGGGGCTGGGCGGCTAACTGGCTAAGGCACCGAAGCATTTTATTTAAAACACTAAAAATTGAACGTGCCTTCTCAAGAATTTCAGTTAATTTTATTTAGATTTAACTATTTTTTTATTCATTTAATTTTGGATCAGTTTTGGTTTTGGTCTCCTAATTTAATTTTTTTTTTCCTTCAAATTTACAAATGATACTTTTAGTCCCTCAATATAATTATAATTTTGAAGGACTAAACAAGTTTAATCTTTTTAATTCCTCAAATTTACTTGCGGACTAAAAACAATAATTTACAGACTAAAAAGAATAATTTTTTAATTATTGGAAGATCAAAATTAAAAGTTTATCATATTTAAAAGATTAAAAATATATTTAAGTTTTTTTTTTTATTTCACTTCTTTATGGTAGTTTGCATTTGCAACCATACAAACAACGAACTATATAATTATTCAGAATAAATTAATTCCTTTATAAAACATCGCATAAATAAAACAGTAATTACTCAGAATATCACGATTGTGTAGCCTAAAAAAGGGCATAATTATAAAAATAGAAGGGCATTATAAGGTCTAATTAAGATTCATTCGTTTTATTTTCGTAGATATTTTATCGTATTTAGTATAGTTTTTTTAGCAATAAACAGGATCGGGTTTCTCTTGATTAGAAAGGAATAAACAAACTGTTGTCTCACATTTGTGATTCATTAAAACTAAAACGATTAATGGTTTCATAAAGAGTGATGTTAAAGATATAAAAATCAATAATATATTAAAATAAGCTTTATATTCCTAATATAAAAAATATTTGTATATCTTTGACATAGCTCCTAAAGAGTAGGAGATATCTTAAAATTTAATACTGTTTAATTTTTCTCTTATTAATTATTCCATTATTATCGATCCACCTCACTCCACCCATCTAAATAATAAGGTTTGCTTACAAAATAAAATGACTGTATCCTAAACAATAGAACTTTCTACACGTGACAACTAGCCAGCTGACATTCATTATTTGCCCGAACCTAACAAACTACAGGCAAAGTTGCCACCACTTTAAATTTTATTTTAGTTATATCCAACTATAAAGTGTAACAACTAATTAACGTTGATAGAACAAATAGCTAGAAAACTAGAGCGGATTTTTTTTAAATGTAGAGAAAAAATAAAAAGGTTATTCTTTTTAAATACGCATTTAAAGGTTTTGTTCTTTAAGTGTTAGTGGCATTATTTTTCAACTTTTAAAATTAAAGTTTCACATCAATAAATTTCATTAATGTTTATTATTGTCTTTTAATGCTAAAATTATTAACATGAAACTCTAACTTAAATTAGAAAATGATACTGCAAACACTTGAGGCCATGTTCGAACTTGGTATTAATTTTAAATTTTAAAATTTCTAAAACTGAAATTACTTTAGTTTTATGTTTTAAATTTATTTTATTCTTAACTTTTAATTACTACTATTATTATTTTTATACTAAGGAGGTCAAATTCAACATATTTAGAAACATAGTTATGGACTTGTTTAAAATTTTGAGCATGTAATATATTTTTTTAGAATTTAGTATATATAAACAACCTTAAATTTGAATATAAAATATTTTTATTGTTGTACAATGACAAATTAATTAAGGGAAGATTGAAAATGATAACGACTTTATCATCTCAAATTTTAAGATATGTTTAAGTTTGATAAACAAATGTAAGCAAGTGTATAAACAATATAAGTATAAAGTATAAATTTATATTTCTAATATGAGTGATATTTGTTGGACTATTGAAAAAACAACTAAAAAATATATGACTCACCGAATCAATAGGATCATTGGTTCATGATTGAGTCACGCCGAATCGGATCGGATCATTTGAGAAATTGATCCAACAAATAGCATAGACCGATTGAATGTCTGATTTCTGAACCAACGAATCGACCCAACCAATTTGAGCCGAGTTTAATAGCTATGGTTGAAAAGGTAAACCATAACTTTCAAAACTAAATACAAACACCCCACTAAATATTATAACAATGTATCAAAGACGCCATACAATCAACATCCATATTAGTTTCTGCCTATGTATATGAACAATACTAATCTTTCAATCTCTCATCCATCATTTGTGAATAGCTTTATAGATCATCAATAAGGATGAATGTGATTAACTCAGTTAACAATAATTGAACTGTCACTTTCAAGTTAACTTGTCAATGATTAGCTTTCAAATTTTAAATTCAAAAGTTAAAAACATTAATGATAAAAGAATTGAATAATTTTTTATAATTTAAAACCAAAAGTCAAAACTACTTTTCTGTTTTTAAGATTGGAGCAAAAATATTATATAGACAAAATAGTTAAAAGTCAATTAAATGGACATGTTTTGTTTTAAAACTAATTAGTATTTGTAAATCAAAAGTTAAAAAATTATAGTTAACCCAAACTTTAAGATATTATACATAAGTTTTGTTCCTTTTAAAGTCTGGGTTAATTAAGTCGTAACAGTACAATGAAGAAAGGCAATCAGTGAGAAAACGAAACAAATTTTCAAATACTATGAAGAAAGGTATCAATGAAATTTAAATACACCGCAAAAGTAAAAGTTACTTCACTTGAGACTAGAGAGAACTCAGGTGCAATCAATTTGTGTGTGAATTTTTGCGGCACAGGGGAAGAGAGGGAGGAGGTAAAATATGCCATACGATTCATGTGTATTTTTTTTAAGGGCATATGTATTATTAAATTGTAACGATTGTTATTATACATTTAATTAACTCGTTTTGTCGGCAATTTGCTTTAGTTATACATTAAAAATATCTAGGGCAACAATAAGAGATTAATCTTGCAGTAAAAAAAAGAAGAGATTAATCTTTTTAAAAATATAGAGAGCATCAGGTAAATTCTGTTTCTCCCAATAAAATTCATTAGACTATTATTTTACACACTTTCCCTATTTTTGTAGAAATATGTTCATTTTTTTTTAAATATTTATGGATAAAATGATTTTGGTTTTATTGATTTTGAATTAAAAAGGTTTGGAACATGTAATCTCGACTTCAAACTTTAAGTATGAACAAAATACCCATTAAAAATGAATGTTATCATGAATGTTTTCAAACTGGATATAATTGTTTATATGGGGAAGATACTTGAAATGGTCAATTTTTAAATATTGTGATATATGCCGCTTTATTATTTTGATGACATTTTAATGAATAAAAGTTTATAAACTATAATCCGATCCTTAAGCAATTTATTAAAAATTTGAAAGCAACTGAATTTTATGCACAAACACAATTTGTTTATGTATTAATGTTTCTCAATGAATTAATAAATTATGACATGGTGCTACCCTGTAAATGGCCACAATTTTCTCTGTTCTACAGATTGAGTGGTAAGTGGTGACTCGAGTACTAATATCCATAGGATAGAATTGAACTTTCCTAGCCTCAATGAATGCTTACTACTATTTATAAAGAAAGGTGACGGCATCAGAATATTTTCATTTTCGATGAAGCAAATTCACTTAAAAAAAGTACAATGATGTGATGATCCAGCCATCTTCAAATGCTTAAGTGATTTATTAATTTAAAAAAAAAGGAAAATACAACAATATCTTGAAAATAAATTGAACTAAATCATCACTTACTTAATAATTAATGTTAGGTGCATTGTTCAAAATTATATAAAACCTAAGCATCAAAGTTTGACACAAACACTCGTGCTGGGATTTTAAGTTCACAGAAATATTACAATAAAAAACTATAATATGTCATTCATAGAGACACTAATATTTTATATTTATCCAACAAAGACAGCTCTTTCATTTTTATTTATTTTTATCTGTGTTTCCTAAGAAGAAACTTCATGACTACCAGACAATCGGATCCCTCAATGCCTGTAACACGTTCAATAATAAAAAAAGAAGAAGCAAAGTGCCAATTAATTTAAATATTTATGGTGGCATAAGGGTCGCAAGAAGAAAGGACGGACGAGCAAATAAAATTTAAAATAAATATATGCATGTTAAGTTTAATTGAACAAAACTTAATACGGGAAGCAAAAGAAATTTATTTTAGTGGTTAATTAAAAATTATTGTTAATATAATTTAAAAAATAATTATTATAAAAGTCAAATAAAATTATTATACATAATTATTTATGATTTCATGAAAATATAAAATCGCATTAACCTATTTCTCATTCATAATACTTGACGGTGGATACCCTATTTTATCATAATATACTCTTAAGATGGTGGAATGGGAAACATTAACTGCGAAACAGATTTACTAAATGAGATTCTTCCAAGAAAAATATTTTAGTATATAGTTAACCAAAACTGCTAATTAAGGTACGCACAGCAAAAGTTTACAACAAGAAGTATAAAATTAACTAAAGAAAAGCATCACCAAGTTTGACAAAAATAGTATAAAAATGTTGATCATGCTCTCCGAATATGATGCCACTAGGAATATTATAGTAAAATTGAATAACGTGGGCTTTAAATTAAACTATTGATGGAGCATAATATTTCGGGGAGATTAAGATGCCCCATCTATAAATATAAACAAGAGATGCCATCAGAACAGAGCCACATCAGCAGTATTAATCAATTACAATATTTAAGTAATGTTGATTGTACCTGTACTTACAAGTTAAACAAGATTCAAAGACACATTAGACAAGGTTCAGAAAATCATTCGTTTGTTTTTATAATTCTGACCAAATCAGAACGTTGGGCGTCAAGGATGATTCACCTTTTGCAACAACACCATAGGAGCAAATAAATTATAGAGGCCAAATCAACCAACTGAAATCATGTGACACAATATTATAAAGCTAATCAGAGAGAGAAAGAGACGCAAAATCCAGTGGAATCTTTTTTATTTTTGCTGTCGCCAGTACTTTAATTATTTCGATTAAGAATCAAAGCTAGAAGGCATGTCCCAAGTGTTTTTGGGTTTATGATTGAAAAAAGTTTTCTTTCCTCGGTTCTCTAGGAAATTAGAAAAATATGACTTGTAAATTGAATCTGGATGGAGTACATGGCAAGATATTATTGTTAATCAAAAAATCAAACTAGGACAGAAGTAAAACGTTGTCGTTGTCATGATGCGTGTGCAATTCCTAAGTTACTAAAGATCAAGATACATGGTGGATATGGACCTTTGATCTAATCGAGAATCACATGCTGCACCTTTTAGTTTATTATTGTCATTCTCTTCTAGGTTTGTGTATTTAGGAAACCGATATCTATCAATCTTAAATCAGATGGCATTTAGCCTTCATAATCAATTATGCACATGTTAACAGTGATAATCAATGAAATGAGCGAAAAACAAACATATACTATGATCTTATAATATTGCTTCATCCTGATCATTCCTGATTTTGCAATGCATACACATCGAAGCCTTATTTCATAAGATCAGATCAGATCGCAAGACGACATCATTTAACTCAATATTCCAGTTTTTCCATAAGAAACTAAAATAACTGAAATGGTAAATTGGTAATATTAGAATGGAGTTTAGGTAAAAGCCTTAAATTGTGTTACATGGAGATGGAGATTTCTTTCATACCCTTATATTTTTCCTGTTATATATGACTTGATATTCAGTTGCATTCGCATATTTCGTTGAATTGAAATTTGAATGCATCGCTTTATTTTTAACTCACTAAAACATGGTAAGATATAAAACTACTCATCTCTACTGGTATTCAAAGGGGGCAAAAATAGGTCATGCGCTCAGTATAAAATGCTTTTATATTGTCACTTAATAAAAAATTTAAAATAAGGCATACCATAATTTATGAGTGGTTGATAATGTAAACAAAAATATTACTCTGCTAATGCATATAAATTAAACTCCAAACAATGTTTCCTTAAATAATTTTTAAAGCTATTTTTTCACATTTTATGTGTATTTATAAATAATGTTGCTATTTACGGAGACAGACGCAATAATTCGTACGAAAAGAAAATGTGAAAGCTGAAATTGTTTTTAAACAAATATCAGTTTAAAAAATTTAAAACACCGTTTGAATAATCAGTTCTTGCTAATTAGAATAAACCATAGCATTCAGGGAAAGTAAAGCTGCACACCGATTGATTAGCAACACATTCGCTATGTAAAAAAAAAATAAAAATCAACACATTCGCTATAAAAGCCCAATAATTATTCTGGACATATATTGTTGGGCTTTTAATTTAGTGTTTATTCCACTATATACTTTTTTGCTCCCCTCTGCACTCCATTTACATTCATTCCTTTGTAATTATTCAATCTCCACTACAACGTTGGATTTGAATATTTCCATTTTTCTTACTATGAAACGATTGCGTTATAAAATAAAGACATTTTATTATAGAAAAGTGATGTTAAGTTAATGAAGTTAAGATAATGTAAGTCCATATTTTGTTTGGATTTTTCCTTTTACATTAGTGAGTAAATATTTGTGCTGCTGCATTGGCAAATTTGGCTTTGTTAGCTTTGTTCTCAAAAGGAGCCTCTGCTGATCTATGACAGACAACCTCCTGAGATTAGTCCACTAATATTTTTTGGGAGTTCCTACTCCCCTATTAGTTGCTTTGAAATTTGTTTTCTTGGGCTTTGGATTTTTTCTCAAAAGAGTCGGATCTACAACCAATGTTGGATAAACTATAGATCCATGCTTTTGTCTGCGACTATGTTTTTGCTATGGATAGAATACAATACTTGTCCGGCTGTTGCTTCCTGCACCCTTTTAGGAATGTTTTTTTTACCTTTGAATTGGTCAATCTGGAAGCAAAAAAAAGGGGTGCAGGAAGCAACAACTTACTTGCTGCTGCTTTGTGTAAAAGCATAACTTTTGTAAAGCCCAGGCCACTCCCAAAACAAGTTGTAAGTGTCCATGGTCCCTGTTAAGTTGGCAGTCAGCGTTCATCAGTCCCTAATTCCTAAAGCAAAAAACGTTAACATACTTTTTGATGGACTTTTTTAGCACTCTTTAGATAGTACACAGTGGTTGAAGTTAATAATAAAAGTGTGCTAGGAAATGTTAAGTAACAATCCCTGCCCTAAAATTACATGGGATAACTAGTTTATGTTTATCACTATAACTTTCTGCAAATGCAGGTGATCTGTTTGATGATCCTTTTCTTTATCCACTATTGTTAGCAGCTTGCACCATGTGATTGTAACCAGAGCTGAATTTTCATATGCAATGAACAAAGTGCGCCAATACATGTAGTCACCTATAAATCTTCACTGGCAAGGTGTTAAGAGAATCCTACATCTTAGTGAAACCTTTTTTTGGTCTTACCTTCACTAAATCTCCTACTTTTAACATCACTGCATCTTGTGATTGTTATTTGGGCTCTCATATTGATGACTGTAAATTGACCTCGGGACTGCATCTTTCTTAATGCTAACTTGGCATCATGGTCTTCAAAAAAGTAACATGCGGTGTCAAACTCTGATTTATTGTTATAATCTCAGTGCAGTGCCTGACTTTGTCCAGGATAAAGTTCAGCAGGGTCAACTTGTCCATCACTTTCTTTCAAATGAGAAGACAAACAGACATTTTAACCAAACCTATTCCCTTGAACTCTTTTCAGTGTTGCACAATCAAACTCAGGGTCCACCCATCCTATCCCATGAGTTTGCTAGAGGACGAATGTAAGTCTTATCTAAATTAGCCAGTACTGTCAGTAGTTGTGTTAACAGAAGTCTGTTAGTGGTCCTAACAAACGTTAGTTTTCTGTTAGTGAAGTTTGTTATATTTGTGATTTATAAATACCTGTGTGAGATCAAAATGTAAGAAAGTAAGAAAGATTCACTTCTTCTAAACATAATTAACTCTCCCAAACTCTCTCAATTTATGGTTTTCTTCTCTGTTTTTCACATTCAATCATAGCTCTGATAATTCCATATAATTGGCAAAAGCATATAATAAATTGAACTTATTATTGGTGACTTAACATTTAAAAATTAAAGAAAGCATCTTGGCCTGCATATTTTTCATGAAACTTGGAAAACTGGCAAGCCAAGATTTCAACTGTAATATATTAACCCAAAGGAATACAAAGGAAAACCTAGGGAAACTATCTAACTTAAAATTGCATATTTTTCAATAATGCTTTCAACAGTGACTACATTACAAGGTGGGCAATGCTCTTTCACCATCAATTACCTTTTCATATCATGCGGAATTAACTAATGCAATCACTGAATAATGTGATATTATCTTTATCATATATACCAAATTTTAGATAAGTTTGACATTCGTAAGTAGGTAATATAATGGTAGATATTCATTTATATTTTAACTAGCATATTATACACTCAAATAAATTGATCGAATGAAGTATCAACTAATTCTTGAATTATATGAAACGCACCAGATAGATTGACAAAATTTAACACAAAGTTACCAAGACTTACAACTGACGCAGTATACCAAGACCCCGTGTTTGGCACATTTAATACAATAAGTTTCCACCTGAACAAGAACTTCTTCCCATGATGATCAAGCTTATAGAAAAGAGACTACCAGTTGTGGATGCCATTCAATACATAAGTTCTGGCTTTAACATTTTAAGCATTTTCTGTACACTATATTCAGCAGAGCTAACGGCAAGAGAGCTCAATGACAAACCTTGGCAATGAATAGTGTTTATTCCTGGCCCTTCCATTTCTATCCCCTCATCATCCAGCAGAACCAACCTGATGAAGTTATCTTAAAAGGGAAAGCCAGAGGAGGTGATATGGGAGATTTTGCTAACTTAATAAACCTTTGAGCTGCAAGGAATTGAACTTTTGAGATTCAAATATGAAATACAGACACAATCATATAGTACAATAAATAAATGGTTGTTGATGCATTGAAACTTGTTAGAATATAAGGATCCTAAAAGAATCACATGATTCTTTTAGGATCCTTATATTCTAACAAGGCGGACAGTCACAGCATGAGCCCAGTTAATTCCCAAAGCAGCAACCAGATGAGAATCATATGTAGCAGGATCATCATTTATTATAGAGCGGCTTTGTGCTTCTTAATAAGTAAATTCAAAGTAAATCTACTAGTTCAAAGCTATCCAGACCCTTAGGGCTAATTTAATCAACTAAAACGAGGATTTTTATGGGAAAGGAAATTATCTATTATATTTGTTTATTTTCAATATGATAAATATTTTCTTTACCTATAAAATCTTTTCTCTTTTATGTGCTTAAAATCAACCAATCCAAAATATAATTTGTTCATCATACCTTGAAAGGAATACATGAGAGATTCATCACCAATTTGAGATCTTACTTGATTAGTCAATACAACTGGAATTCGTGAAAATTCAGCAAGTGACCTAGATGCCTTCAAAATTAGTACCTCAATGAAGAAAGATGTAGTTCCTAAATACAAAAATATTGCAAGTAAAACAGTAAAGATGGTATGGTTCATACTTGATAAAAGAAACATGCCAACCCAATGCTTGTTGTCTAGAAGCCCCACTATCATGTTCACTGAACAGAAAATTTGAACAATTTCTATGCATGAGACATTCATGACCAGGAGGATATTATCAGAATAAATCACAATTTTGATGAACATTTGAACTGAGCATCCTTGACCATATTATTCACAATCATTCTCTAAGCTCACCCTAAAACTAGAGCAGCCATGCTACCAATGATGAGCAATTTCACTTGTTGGAGAAGTGATACTCTGATCTGGTGCAAACTGACAGTATTAACACATGATTTAGTATATTAACAGTTTCAGTTGTCTGATAGAAACCTAGAAAAAGGCAGAATAAAACAGGAGCTATGAGCCTATGACAGATCTTCTTGCATAATCTGCAGCATGTTATATGTAATGAGTTTGACACCGAACATTTATAGATTGGTTAAGAGTGTCATGAATCAGACACAACCTTACACACGATTCCACTAGTATGCACCATTGCGGATGTTACTTCTTCCTTCCCAGCGTCCAGCAATTCCATCAACTCAAATTCAGTGTGAGATAATGCATCCTGAGATTTAAAGGGGAAAAAAATTAAGAAATAAGAAAAATGCATCGTTATTTTCAATCGAATCGAGGTAAGGGAAGAATAAAGACAAGTAGAAAAAAAAATGAAGTTCAAATCCGCGATTCTAGTTACAAACGAAGACCCTAGCTATATAACTTGTGCATATATAAGGAATAAGCGACTCAACGGACAGGTATTTTGAACGCGCGACGAAGTTGATGTAATCAGGATCTGGATGCTGGTTAACAATTTAGGTGAATGATTTGAATTGGAACAGGTATAGCAAAAGTTTTTTAGCGGAAGGGAATGATTGGTTACCTTGGTGGTGATAATGTTGCGAGCAGTGAAGATATTGACAATGGATTTGGGCATTCCCATCTGGTTTATGAGCTTCTTCGCCATTTTGAGCTACTTTCCAATCTCTCCCTGCTTCCCGCCAAAATCAGACGCTATTTTTGGGGGCAACCAGCGTCCAGTGTTGCGTGCCGCCGTGCCCTATTATTTACTATTTGGGTTACATTTTCGTCTTTTTATTTTTTCTTTCGATACATGCCCGCGTAATGGCGGTAAATCGGTAATGTACACTTCCGGGGCTTTATTACTTTTAAGATTTTTATTTTTTTTATCATTTGAGTGTATACTTTAAGTTTTTATCCAAAAGATGTCACGGTTGTATAATTTGGAGTTTGAAGTTTTAATAGTGTTTACTATTTATATTTTTTTAATTTTTTTAAATTTAAGTTATAAAAGAGTTTATAACTTCAATATAAATTTTTAAAAATATATATGACTTTAAAATTGTAATAATTATTTTTTTAGTTTTTAAACTAAAGTCCTGATATATGACTTTAAAGTTATAAATAATATTACAATTTTAATATAAATTTTTACGACTTTTAAGTCATAAATTTAATTTTTTTTCATATCACTTTTAATTTGTAAGTTTTTTTTTTCTTCACTTTCAAGTTGTAAGTTTTTTTCACATATTTTTTAAAAAATATGTGAAAAATATTCAAAAGAGTAAATTTTCGCCCATGAA
>PYAF01006334.1:1865603-1889953 GCA_007407185.1 Glycine tomentella
TGCTACCCCTTCGCATGGACGCACGTATATGGTACCTCCGAGCCTAGGCTTCAACCGCGACGGGAACACCTAGCTCTTGGCGTAGGGAATCTCCGCATCCCGGGACCTTATGTCAACCACGCGCAAACCAACTAGGAGGCGCGCTCTCCTCCTAGGGAGGTCCATATCTATCTTCACTGGCCAGAAGATCTAATAACAGACTTACTACAATCTCAAGCACAGATACAAGCATGTATAAATATGAGCATGCAACATCCACACAATGCATGAATCATGAATGAAACCACTACTCCCTCGGAGTATGGTAGAGCACACACAAGTGGGAAACATCCCCAAGGGTACAGAACTTACCTGGCAAAGTCGAGCTCTGCAGTTCTTCCCGTGCTCTGTGGCCCACGCCACTGACACCCGCGGTGTCACGCCCTATCAAGGCACACACACAACATGTATATCAACACACAAGCCACACAAGGCACAAGCAAAACGGTTCACAACCGCTCAAGTATGAAAGGACTCACAATCCTTCCCAAAACCACAAGTCATCTACCCTATGGTTCAACAGGGTTTGGCACTCACAAGCCATCACCACAATAGCCTCTCAAGCCCATCCAAACCACAATTCAAGGCTCTAGCATGTTCACAAATGGCTAAGCAACTCAGCCCAACATCAACACATGCATCACAAGGAGCCATGAAATCAACGTTCACCAAATTCACATATGAGAGCTAATCCTACATCCTCACAACATTCTAAGTACATGCTTCAACATGACCCAAAGCTAAAACAAGCTCTACCAAAAGTGGGTCACTATTCACCCTAAACCCCAACTCATGAATCAAGAGGTAAATCTTAAGTTTCTTACCTCAAATGATGCAAGGAAAGCTCAAGGACGACTTCCCCTAGCTTGGGTACTCACGAATCGTCGCCGTTCCTCGTCGAGCTCGAGTTCCACGAACTTCCCTTGAGAAAGGGATCCTTTGATTTGGGGGTTTTCAAGGTGAAAGGAGGATGGATTCAAGTTCTAGAGGTGATTTCCATCACAAAACAAGCTTAAGGAAGTGTTTTTGGTGAGATATGGTGAAGGAACCAAGCTTGGGCACTCAACAATGGTGGAAGGGTTGCTGGAGGAAGAAGAAACAAGGTTTTTGGCCAAGAATCTCGTAAAATAGCCTTTAATACAGGGTCTGTCCGCGTTCCCGCGCTAACCGCGCCAAATATTCGAATCAAAAGGGTCTCCAGACCATTCTGGCGCTAACCGCGCCAACTGGGTGCGTCCATGGCGCTAATCGCGCCAAAATGACGCTATCCGCGCCATAAAGCCGCACGAAATGGCCTCTGGAGCATCTCCCACGCTAACAGCGCCATTTTCACGCTAATCGCGCCAGTTGTTCGAAGGAAAAAGCCTTCTGGTGCAATCTCACGCTAACGGCGCCATGTCCCACGCTACTGGCGTCGCCACGCTAACCTCCACGCTAATCTCCACGCTGTTAGCATGGGTATTTTATTTTTTTTTTTTAAAACAGGGTTATTATACTACTCATTAAATACAATAAGGGAGCATATAAAGAAACATCCCCCAGCAATTCGTAGAGGTGGGATTCAGACTTACTTTGGTTCTATAAAGTCTTGGCATGTATATATCTTGTTTTTACTTGCTTTGGTGTGTTGGAATTTAGAGAGTAAACAAAGGAATTGATAAGCTGCTAACATTATTATTTTTATTACAAAATTTCAAATTTGGAAAAAGTAGAAATCCCATGTGTTAATGCTCTTTATCCTACTTCCTTTGCTTTGGCTTGGGTTTATTTTGCATCATCTTCACTGTACATGTCTTGCTTTTAATGTAAGGCTTGCTTGCCTTTGTACAAAACAATGGAACATATCTTCAGCAGCTAAGAGTAACATATCAACACAAGCGTTAACTTCTGCATAAATGCGAATTATTCTTACTCTCCAATCAAGCTTTAATAAATTTCTATAGAAAAGATAAGATTATGATCATCTAATGATGTGGTAGGTTTGTTATCTTTTAATTAGCTATTTGTTTAGCTGATGGGAATTCTGTTTTATTTTTAGTGTTACAAGGAATCTTATATCACCTTCATATTTTGCATTAGTTTGTTAGACTTATATCACATTAGGCCATTTCAACTTAAGTTTAAACAATGTTAATTTCTTGGCAAGTGCATCAATTTATCCAAATAGTAATTAAAGTGGTAAGTTCAAATGTCAAGTTCACATGTACTTTGAATGTACTCAAAGTTTGTATATTTATAATTTTAAACGAATAATGAATTAAATTCGATATTTATCTAATATTGATGCGAAAACATAAAATTTAACATAAATAAAGATAATTATGCATAACACATTATAGAAATAAAACACAAACATTCGAAGGGGTGAGTTGTCTATTGACGCAGAATTATGTAACATGTTGGATGCTTAGCCTACCAAAACTACTCTTGAAATAATGTTTGAGATTTTTCACCATATGTTTGAAATAATGTTTGAGAAGTATTACCTTCATCTGCTAACTTACCATAACCATAATCCCTCACGTGAAAGAGCCTAAGTTACCTAATTTCACTCTTAATCCCTTAAGAGCTACATCAAATAATTTGCATTAAGAATAAAGATGCATACTTTAGGCTAAAAATACCATTGTATCCCTAGATATAAATTACCTAGATGTTCTTTTTAGGTTCTTATGATGTAAACATTTTTCGATGCATAAACCCTATAACACTACACATGCATGGATGATTAGGCCACAAACATGACAATAAACTCAAAAAATGAACAATAATATCAAAATAACATTAAATAGATAGTTGAGAATCATTACATCAAGAGTGTTTGGTATTGAACTCCCAACAATTAATGGTTTAGTCTCTCATTGTATTGAGAAACTTACAAATACAAAAATGGAACAAGAGGAATGAAAGAAAATGAAGGAAAAAGGTCCCCAAGGGAGTTGTTTTTCTTTATATTTCGTTTCCTAAGTTTTGTTCTATGTGTCTTTCGTTTTTGCATAGTGCTCCCTCCTTTTTATCTTCAAATTGTTGCACATTAATGTGTTTCTATAATGACTATGCGTTAAGTCTGTATGTACGTGTTTAACTTGCATGTGCGCACTAAGCACACATGCATAGTTCAGCTGATTAAGTGATAATGCACTAAGCTGTCAAATGGGTGCTTAGCACACATGCACCAATTCTTCAACATCTTTTAGATCTTATGTTGTGTCACTTTCTATCAAAAATAGAATTAAAACATTGCTAAATTTATTAAATTTAACATTTACCGGATAAAACATAGAAAGAACTAAATTTTTAACTTTTTAACTCAAAAAGAAATATTAAAAATGAAAAAATTAGATAATTATTTAATATTACGCGAGACAGAAATTTATTGATTCAGTTATTAATTAATACGAATTTTTGAAACAGCCATTGTAAGCATTGAGGATAAAACTCTGTTTACATAGTCCAATCACAATAGCCGTTGTAAAGTACGAGTAGTTATATTCAATACCTATACATACTAACATACATTATATGCCTATAACTAAGACAACCACACATTGTATGCCATTGTATTAAAGGATAATTACAAAACCCCTTTTTTAAATGTTACTCCTACTACTAATTTGATTGACAGAGTCAGAGATTGATCTGTAAACTAGATCTTCTTAGCTGTGATATTGGGAGACAGCCATACATTCCAGCTTGCGGCTTTTGAATAAAGAAAGTTGACTTGTGTAGTAGTGCCGTGGCGATTTCCGTTTTGTCAGTTTCAGAGGAATCAGAACTCATCGTAAATAAAGAAAGAGGATAGGAAGTGTTTACTAGGTAAACTCAAAGGAAATTGTCACGCTGCCTAAATTATGCACGTGACTTCACAACTTAGACAATAGCCGCCACCATAATCTTTATATGAAAGGAATCAATCTGATTGGGGTCCTGTTTGTAACTTGGTCCACACTCATGCATATCTATGGATGCAGTAAAATTTTCATATAACACACATTTGAGACAAATAATAAAACTTAAAGATGATTTAATTCTCACAAAAATACATTTTGGGAAAAGATAAATTTTTTAAGTGTGATTAAGTTTTAAATTTAGAGTCAATTTGTTTAAATTTATTTGTTGAAATAAATGTTTATTTTAATAAAATAAATATTTTTTATTTTTAGTGTGTTTGTTTCAATTGATTCAACTTGAAAAAATGATTTTTTTGGTTTATTTTAATAACCAAATCCTATTTATTTTTTTTAAAAAATACTTATTTTAAAATTATTTTTTAAAGTTTAAATAAAACTCACACTTAGTCTAATAATTAACTTAAAAAACTGAAATTACAAAGATACGTACTACAAAAATATACCGGAAAGTAAAATAGTACTATTAATTATATAAGGTGGTTAAAAATGATTTAAAAACAACTTTAACTAGAAAAATGTTTTTTTTAATATATGTTAAAATTAAACGCTAGCTAGGTTTGACGATGTCGGGACAAATGCTAACATTGAGTAGTTATTGCCTGGCACTTCTCTTTCCATGCCATGAGTATTTTATTATTTACTATACTTTTTAATATCGTCTTATTTTTTTATCCAATGGAGTATAAAGTCAAATCAATCTAGAAGTACTATTTGGCCCAGCTAATTAAATGCAAAGAGGATAAGTGTTCACACTAAACATGTCACCCTCACACTTTGTTGAGTATAAACGAAAGTGACGAGAAAGGATTTGACGAAAAAGAAGATGAGAATAACTGAATAAGAGAATCTTCTCCATTTGGTTTCACAAAGAAATTGTAGGGAATGGAAAGAGAAAGT
The DNA here is from genome assembly GCA_007407185.1 of Glycine tomentella. NCBI lineage: Eukaryota > Viridiplantae > Streptophyta > Magnoliopsida > Fabales > Fabaceae > Glycine > Glycine tomentella. The sequence goes on from PYAF01006334.1 coordinate 1,870,451, forward strand.
AAACAACGTGGGTTTCACAAAATTTTCAGTCTTTTATTTTTAGTAAAGAAAGTCGATATAGAGAAAGACAATCTTTTATTGCTATTATGTTGATACTTTGTGTGTGTGCTTAACCTAATAATGAAGATCGTCGTGCATTTCAATAAATGACACGAGTACTATTTTATAGTGTTGAGGCCAATATAAAAGGCAAAAACTCTACCCACATTTGGAGCACTACATTATTTCTAGGATAATTGTATTAAGCAAGCAAAGAAAAAAGATTATTGAGACATTTTGAATGTTGAAAAAATAAGAAGAGAGAGCAGAATGAAAGAAAAATATGTTATTTATTTAGATGAATGGAAGAGTGAGAAGAAAAAATGAAAATGAATGTAGTTTTAAAGCTTTTTTTCTTCAATAATATTTGAAACTTGAATTATGACTTTCTATCCTTAATATTTCTCTTTTTCGCGTCTCCATCGTAGTACCACAACATACAACAAAATCAAGGGGAAAAAAAGGTGAATTAAAATAGTTGTTGTGCATGCGAAAAGTGAAGTGGTGAATTAACGGTGATATAGTAACGATGAAAGCATAACCTTTTTTCCTTACGCTTGTGTCACGTATGGACGTGGAACGTATGGATTGGGTTACTCTTCGAAATGGATATGTACCACGTTAGTTTCACTCCTCCGTAGTCCTACGTAGTACGTACGTATACACCTCACAGCCTCACATCCATCATTTATAAATTACTATATCTCTCACATTCCGTAGAGCTAGTCGCCTAGTCCCAAACTTCTCCCTTCTTCTCTTCTTCCCCCTTCCCTCTTCCCACTTCTGTTAAACTAGGCATATTCTCCACCTGTCACTCAAGTAAGTAATCCTAAATTTTTTATTTTTCTTCAACTCTGTATACTCTCTACACTGACAGAAACCGTTCTGTTTCTTGTTCTTTTTTCTTTTTCAGAACCTGCTCTTTTTTTCCTTCTTATTTTCACAGATCCGATCCAAACTATAGAGAATGCTAGAAACACCCAAAAGGAAGAAAGCTAGCCTTCCCCCAAAACGAGGTCAGGTCAAGGCTCAAATTTTTACTAGCCTTGTGAATTCAGTGGCCTCCACTATTTCAAAAACAGGGGAATCGCTTCGAAACGTGATTGGAAATGGTGGCGGTTCTGGTTCTGCATCTTCTACCCCACCCCCAAGTAGTGGCTACAACTCTGAGGCCAACTCCTCCGATGTCACCTAGAATCAATCAAGTGGCTTTTTTCTACGTGGCTTAACCAATGTTTTTGCTGGTTGACCAGGAACTTTTCCGTTACCTCTGCTACTGCTAGTGTTGTTTTCGAATGTTTTTGAGAGATGACAGAACTAGAGGAGCTACGTACCTACTCTGTCTTTTATCTTTGTTTCCCTTTATGCTTTAGGGATTAGGATACTCGCGCCCTCGTGCGTATCTTATGTTATGGCATGTACTTTTTTCTTGCAGCTATAATATTACTATTACGAAACTTTGTTTGGCATGTAATTTTGTCTTGCAGCTATAATATTACTATTACGAAACTTTGTTTGCTATTTTTTCCAGTTTTGCCTATCAATTTGGTTGTTCCGAAAAAATGAAAAAAAAAACACATGACATGATTTTTCGCCATGGGTGCTTAATTCAATATGGAGACTGGGAATCTGTTCAAAAAATTGATCGCTTTATGTTTTTTAATTAATAAAAAATCTGGAAAAGAAGCAACTGGGAACGGCCTTTACACTACGACAAATAATAATGACGACGACCGTATTACAATTTAATTTCGAAAAGTACCTTTTACTCGCTTTCTTACATAGTACCTTTGACTTTTATATTTATTTATTTATTTATTTATTATTACAAGTACCTTTCTACCTTATTTTCATCCTATCGGAAGGAAAAAGACGCAATTATACATGTAATATATATATAATATGAAGATGAGGTAAAGATGAAGTTTAAAATTAAAGTTTAAAGAAGAAAAAAAATTTAGATAGAATTTAAAGAACTAATGCTAAAATGATAATAAGATTCATAAACATCTTGATGTAATATAAATTTTTACAAACTCAATGATTTTAAGTGATATTTTATTATTATTGGAAATGTATTTTCAAAATAATATATACTTCTGATGTATTTTCAGGATAAATATATGTCTTTTTTTTTAAAAAATTCCAAAAATGAAAAAGAATTCTAATGAATGTATTCCTTTTAAGAGAAAAAAATATACAATGAATAATTAACGGTAAGAAGGAGTATAAGGTGTACCTAGCAAAAATAGTCATATTCCGGTAATAGGCCCAAACATAAATTCGGAGATAATTGTGAAAAGTGCCCGTTCTTTTTTTTTCCCCTTTTCTATTCTATTGCACTTCACTGACGACTACAAACTTAATGATTAATGATGGTAGAATGTTTGTTAAAGATAAAATAATTGTAGAGTTTACTTTATCAAGGGGTTTGGTTAAAAAAAATACCCAAACTATTATAAAATATTTAATATTTTATCTTCAATTTTTATAGACAAATATATATAATATTTATATTTTTTTTCCAAGTATTGTTAAAGTAATTTTTATTAATTAATCAAGATATTAAATAAAGTTTTAAAATAATTATTATAAAAATTAATAAATTTATCTTACAAAATAATTTATAATTAAATTATGATTTGTTTTTCTTACACTGTCATGTATTTGATTAATATTTAATATGTTTATATAACAGTTTTAGTATAAATATTCATATGATATCTAAAATCATATACATCATAATAATCATATAGATGGTTGAAAAAAAAATTATAATCATGGTGTAAATTTAGATCTTCATGGTTTAACGAGGATCAAAGTTTTTTAATTTATATGTAAATCAAGATATAGAAAAGGTAATTTTCCAATCATTGACTCAAACCTATTGTTGAATCGAATCCCATTGAGTGAAATATGGAGGTACTTAAGGCAGAACGGATCAATTTAATCTTTCACAATAAAATGATAGGTAAAATTGTTATTAAAGGACTTATTAACAAATTAATAGATCAGTTGATAATAACATATACATCACATATCTTAAATCAAGTAAATACTCGGAATTCCGTCAAACTAAGAATACATCCATTTCAAAAAATATAATTCAGTTATATGTGTAATGTTGTAAATATTTTAATACTTAGAGTTTTTTTTTTAAAAAAAATACTATAAATACATTGAAGAAATTTAACTAACAAACACTGGAAATATTTATTTTTTTGTGTGTACAATTCTTAGCAATGAGAAGCGGAATCAATTGACCCGACTCAAATCCGATAAAAATACTTATTATGAAAATTAAAGAGTTAAGTACTAGTATTAAATTAAATTATTTGTAAATTGAAGCTTAGTGTTTCTTTTTCAAACAGGTCTCCCGTGTCCGGATGCCAAATGTGAGTTAAAAAACAGCAGAATATGTTGCCACACAAGACAAAGTGCCAAACTCAGTATTAAGATGACGAGTCATCCCATAATTAATTAAATTAAAAGAAAAGAAAACACGAAACTTGGGCAACAAGAGTGCTACAGTATCATCGACAAACTCTAACTCTCTTCTATAAAAGGACACTCTAAAATCCCGCTTCACTATGCAATCTGCAACCACTCACACCTCACAGTTCTACTTGAAAGCTTCTTCCTTTTCTTTTCTCCCAAAAAAATTCTGCTTCGAATCCCATGGATCCAGCAAGAGGCACTCCAATGGTTCAGCCGAGGAGAGGTCAAATCAAGATTATGGTGTTCAAGAGCGTCGCGGCGGCGTTGTCGTGTTCCGGTCGTCGGAAGGAGAAGGAGAAGGAGACGGAGATTGTCGCCGCTCCTCTCAGCTCAACTTCCAGTGGCTATAGTTCTTCTGAACTTCTCAACTCTCACACCGGGTCCCACAGATTCTCGATTTCAACCACTAATTATTAGAGACACCTTCACTTTATTATACTACTAGTGTATATGTATATAGTTTTGTCCAATTTAATTTTTAATGGCTTGATGTCTTGGTTCTTTTTTTTATTCCAATGTTAATGTATATGTAGTTGTTGATGTTGTAAATAAAATTTTGCAGCTTCTGAGTTCTATCTCCTTATTAAAATGTAATGATAGACTCTTTCTTTCTTTCTTTCTTTTTTTTTTCCTTTCTTCTTCGCTCTAATTAAATGAAATGGTTACAAACTTGAAAGCAAAAATTCCCATTATTGCGGCATCTTTCTATTGACCATCGGAGCTTGCTAATCATCGACGTCTCCTTCTTTGAAAAAGAAAAACAAAAAGCTCTCAAGGAGCACGGAACACGCACTTGGGACCAATGATTATTTAGTTATTAAAAAAATACCAATGCTGATTCAGACTTTGTCGATTTTTTTGTATTACCATGCCTAACCGACTCATTGCTCAAATTACTAAACTAGTTTTCTAACATTATGTTAGGATATAAGGGTGGAAATTTAGAGAAAATAAATACAAAAAAGAAGAAGATATAGGATAGATAAAATTTGAAGTCGATTTAAATGAAACTTTATGTTGTATAGATTGCCAGAATTCATTTCATTTGTTTGGATATATTAAAAAGGAAAGAAAGGGAAATAAGTCTCGAAGAAAGGACACAATTGTCTTTAGCCTAAAGAAATTAAATCACACAGATAAATCAATTGTCAAGGGGTAGAAAGGGAATTCGAAATATCTAAGCCTTTTCCACTTAAATTTCAGGCCAGAAATGGAGTTAACGTATTCGGGACTCAAGTTTTTTCCCCTTATATTCATACAACTACTTTTTTTTCTTTCATTTTTGTTTAGTTGACGACAAACATTAATGTTACAATTTTTTGTTTAATTTCATAAGTCGACTTTTCCTTTTTTGTTTCTTGGCTTCTGGTGTTGCTTTACATTATTTTTTCATTGTTTTTACTCATCTTTTGTTATTGATGTTTTGCTGTAAGAATTATACTGTAGTGCTTAAAAATAATTTGATTGGTTCTTTTGTAGTTGAACGATTCTTACACACGAATGTCAGATCTTTCTAATTCCTAGAGCTAAAAATTATACTAACAACTCCCATAAGAGTTGCTCTAAAGGACACCCCAGCAACCTTTAGGTTTTGCAAAACAATTTTAAACTCAGGAAACTACAACTTACGGAGAAAATCCAAACAATTCTCACATAATTGAGAGAGATACTTAGTATAAATGAACTTCCTTAATGATATGCATCCTTAGTAATTGTCAAATTGATCTAGGTATGGAAGATTCCTCGTATTTTCTTTCGTTAGCGTCTGAACAGAAACCCCAGATGTGAACTTGGTTTTCTAAAAGGATGCAAATTGTAGGCAGCAATCATATTCGCGATAACCTCGAGGCCAAGGACAACATTTGATAAATATCATTCTTCTTCTAGATTCCTTGTTCCTTGCAGGAAAACTCTTGACTTAGTAGTTTCCAGCCGCAGTCCTACCTTCTTCATTAAGCATTTGCTTTTTTACGTCAGAGTAGTCATCACTCAATGATATCAAGTTAGTGAGGTAGGACTTGTGTTGTGTGATTGACTATGCAGCACTATCAAATAGATAATAAATAATGTGTCGGCTACCCAAGTTTCAATATTAGTTGTTCATCCAATTAGTCAGACACAATTAATTATTTTATTAAAATGAAGATTGAATCGTTAAAATATTATTTAAATTTAACTTTTAATATAAATAATTATTGATTAAATTTTATTTATTTTTTCGTCTTAGTTAAGACTTTTTTTCTTTGATGAATAGTAGGGTTAAAATAAAAAAAGTTATTAATTGTCTAATGCATCCTTAATACATAATATTTTAATGACTTAAATATATTTTTATTTTCTCAAAATGTGGTTAAATTTAGTTTTAGTTTTAATTTTATTTATCAGTTACAATCATTATAAGATTTATATAGTTTTGAATGCAATTATAACATCATTCATTAATAATCGTGCTATGTGGTATAAATGTCCCAATTTTATAGAAAATATACATGTCATATCAATGTTCTATGATATGCTTGCTCAATTCTTTTCATGTGTTAAGCATAGTTGATTGAAAAAAATAAGTGGCTTATTGTAAATATGCTAATCTTCAATTTTTCAAATAAAAAAAAAGGTTAATTAAATTAGAGTAAATTACACACATACTCAATGTGTTATGCTCAAATTTCACTCGATACTCCTCCCTTTTTGCACCCTAAAAAAACTTTAATTGTTTAGCTCACATTACACTTAAACTCCCTCTTTTCTAAACACTGCTTAATAATCTAACAGAAGTTGGATACATGCTGGTCACATGACTTTTAATGAAATTTTATGTCTAAAATACCCTCATCTTCTTCCTCTCAACCTGAAAATATTTTAAAACTCTTGTTTTTTTTTTTTTTGTAATTGAACGTAAACCCAACTTTTTATTGGATGTGAACCCACTTTGTTGATATATAGTGTTGACACCCTTCCTTGTTTTCAGCACATCATGATCAATCTTAAGGAAAATAATTTTACCACTAACAGTAGAACAAAATCATAAAATAAAAAGGTGACATGGTGACAAGTCTAAATCATTAGTAATGTTGTGTACACAGTCATGTATCATTCCAGTTCTTTCATTATGTTTCTGTGATCTCAAACATCAACACTATTTTAATCAACAATAATAAACAAATGATTTCCAGTTCATCCATTGTGTTTCCCGTGATCCCAACCATCAACACTAATTTAATCAACAATAATAAACAAATAATTTTCTGTTCATCCATTGTGTTTCCTGTGATCCCAACATCAACACTATTTTAATCAACAATAATAAACAAATGACTTTAAAAATCATAAATGGTCCAAAATTGGTCACCCATTGAAACCCCATTTAGAAATAGACAACAATAAATAATCAAAATCAAATAAATAATCTTAAAAAGTAACTTATATACAAGGTTCAATGGTCACTTACAAGTATAACGCTAGCGTGAACAGAAATCGTGGAATAGGAAAAGAAACAGAACGCTCGTGAACATCAAAGAGGAAGACAAATGGAGGCGCTCATGAACGTCATGAACTGGAAGAAGACCAGTGGAAAACTCGCGAACGGGAAGAGGAACGATGAAGAATTCGCAAACGGTAAAGATGAATGGAACGTGAACGTCATGTGAGAGAAAGAGGAATTCACATCCCCTGGACGCTGAAGAAGAACTTGCCAACAAGAGGAAGATGAACAATACTCACGAATGGTGAAGAGAAATGAATCGTATTCTAAAACTAATTGGAAGGGGATAATTTGAGTTTCACAATTAAAATATAAGGACAATTTTGTCTGCTCACATATTTCAATTGATATTAGTTAACAACGTTAATATAGGGGTAAAAGTAATTTGCGAAAAGGGAAGAGTATCTGGTGAAATTTGAATAAAACATAGGAGTATGAGTGTAATTTACTCATTAAATTATAATTTTGTTCTTTCATAATTTTAAATTTGCGATTCTGATATTTTTATTTTTAAATCAAGATATTTAGTTCTCTTATTTTCTAGAATAAATAATTTTGATCCTTTCATCAATTAAGTAAAATAAAAAAAGAAGACTAAAGTCACGAATTTGAATTAGAAGGAGAGAAAAAATATATTTTAGTATGAAAATGTGCCGTTGAGTAAATTGTAATAGTGAAGTGTTTGGGTAAAAAGGTTTGGGCCTAGTTCGATGGGCTAATCACTTTATGGGCTAAACCCCTGCTTGACCCAAAGTGAGTTCGTTTGACACATCAAGCCACGTTATTGGTCTGGATGTTGAGGACAGAAATATGGGGAAGTGAGCAACAAACTGTTGCTCTCACACTCTGCTGATTCTGAAGTTGCGAAAGGGAAAACCGTTGCAACAATGAGCTTCCAACTCTTAACCAAAGCGAGAAAGCGAACTGTGTTTTCATATCTACTCTCACGCTCATTCTCTCACCGATCAGAACGGTTCGTCAATCGTGAAACCTCACATTGCTCATTCTCTTTTTGCATTGCATCATCACTTTCCTAACTTTATGGTTTCGAATACGTTAACTGATGTAGAGCTTGCAGGCCTTCATTCGGCATCGCTTTCGACATCGACGGTGTCCTTTTGCTCGGAAACTCCCCCGTCGGTGGTTCTTCCGGAGCACTGAAAAGATTATACGACGCCGATGGTAAACCAAATAAATATAAAAAACAAACAACTCTCTGTTTTCATTTTCGCCATTTCTTGTCACTGTTATCGACTCATGAATTTGTTTATGTTGTTAGGTAAATTGAAATTCCCTTACGTTTTCCTCACTAATGGTGAGTTCTTCTATTTTATAATTGTTTATCTGTGCCGTTAAGTTTAGATGCATCTTTGAAATTTCCTTATTACATCAGTGTGGTTCAGTTAAGGCCTGTTTCTACGTGAAGAAAATAAGAAGAAATATTGAGATGACTCATCTGCAAGACCGGCCCTGCACTAGTAATTTGTTTGAAATAACGAGCCAATTTTTTTAATGTTAATTTCAAGTTTTAATGTAGGTGGTGGCTATCCTGAAGCTAAAAGAGCTTTTGAACTAAGTAAACTGTTGGGTATAAAGGTCACACCTTCGCAGGTACGTTATATCCTTTGAACGGATTAGATGGAAAAGTAGATATCTTATGAACATAAGAAAATATTTGATACTTTCTTCATTTTGGGAATATGCTATAACCTATTGTAACTGACTTTTCTTTCTCTTCTTCTCCTGTGTAGTGATATATAATATGGGCTTGTTTGCATAAACTTCTCCATAAGTACTTTTGGGAGAAGGAAATTAGAGCAAAAAGAAATAAGCTTCTCCATAAGCTAAAATTAACTTATGCAAGTTAAAAATCAACTTTTGGAGAAGCTAGTAAGAGAAAACTTCTACAAATTAACTTATGCATAAGCTAATTTTAGCTTATAGAGAAGCCTATTTCATTTTTCCTTCTTATTTTTTTCTGCTAGAATTACTTATAGAGAGGTTTATCTAAATAGACCCTATATGTGTGTGGTTTTATTTCTCAGTTTGTTTGTTGCATGCACACGTGTCTCTGAAAAGTCACAAGTAATTGCCATTTCACATTGTTGCCCTAAATTCTGTTGACATTGCAAATGTTCTTCCCTTACCCAAACCTGATTGTTGTGCAGGTTTTACAGGGCCATTCTCCATTTAAACAATTGGTCAAGAGGTAGGCATACGCATCTTCTAGTCTGGTTGCAAAAAAATATTTACATGTTGAAACCAATAAGACTAACATGCAGTTTGGGGTCTTCGTGCCATACTGCCATTTCATTGCATTATGTTTATCTCATAATTTCTTTTTTTACTTTACACAGATTTGAGAACGATCTCATTGTTGTTGTGGGAAAAGGGGAACCTGCAGCTGTGATGACAGAATATGGTTTTAGGTAAGGTTTTAAGATAACTGACTTATTTGACGATTCATAAAAATGTTGAGTAAGCAATCTAACGTCATCTTCACTGTCTTATCATTATGTTCTTGTTGATTGTTTCCTTCAGATATGTTCTTTCAATTGATGAGTATGCCTCATGCTTTGAAAACATTGATCCACTGGCTCCATACAAGAAATGGACAACCAAGCTGGCTGTTACACAGAATGCAAAGTTCAATGAGAGTGTTCTAAGGAAGGATGTCTTCTCTAAAAGGGTTCAGGCAGCATTTGTAGTTAGTGACCCTGTTGATTGGAGCAGGGACATTCAGGTTACACAGATTTTATGAGTGATCCATATGAACTGGCTTTCTTTTATCTTTCCTATTTATAGTGATGGATGTACAGGTTAGGAAGAACAACAATATTGTCTAACAGATTATACCGGAAGCATTAGAAAGTATAGCCATTGTGCAATCATTTTTTTCTCACAAAGCAGCATGACTTGTATATGAAATTAAACAACACAATTACTAATTAGATAATAAATGGTTTTGGTCTCTTCCTTCATGGTGAACTAAACTGCTCATTGTTTTTTTGTTACATACGTGCTGGTTCAGGGATCAAAGCCATTTGCTTTGGTGGATATTTTCAAATAGAGAAAAATGAGCTAGTGTTAGACTAAATCTATGTTTGGCTTTTAATACACTAGATATAATATCATGTACACAGCCAATTCTTGGAAAAGTAATTGAGAGTGGTCTGTGTTTTATTCTTGGGCCTTGGCTTTGTCAAAATGAAATGAAATCAAAAGAAGCAAACAAAAAAAAGAGACACAGGAAAAGTCAATGCTATAATATATACTTGCATTCTACAAGGATTCGAAATTAAGAGAAGCATACAACTAAGTTTAACACTTGAGACTTTCAAGCTGCTGACAACTTTACTAGTTTTAGTTTAATCATATTGAATTATGACTTGGCTTGTTTTTCTGATAAGCGAGAACAAATACAAATATATTCTCTACTTTGGGTTTTTAGAAGTTCTTAGATTTGATTTTTTATTTTATTTTATTTGCATGGACATGGATTTGATGGATATGTGAATGACCAAGGCTTTTCATTCAGGTTCTCTGTGACATCTTAAAAACAGGAGGCCTTCCCGGAAGAAATGTTGGACCACAACCACACATATATTTTGCAAATGATGACCTTGAATACCAGGTTTGTTGTTTTTTCTATGGATAAATCTTGCAGAAAGATTCAGATTATGTGGAGTCCTTTTAAAATTCTACTACTATACTTACTGACAAGGTCCCACAAAAGGTAGACTAAATTTCCTTCTGAACGTCTCGGAATGGGAGCTTTCAGGATTGCATTAGAATCCATCTTCAATAGGTAAGACTGCCTATTATCTACCTGTAATGTGTCTTCACTACATTAGTTCCTTTAAAAGTTTAAATTGAATACTTCAATACACTCATGCAAACACAAGAAGCTATTTAAGCATAATATCAAAATAGAAACCAAATTAGTTTAATGGCATTGCTGCAGATTTAATTCATATTTAGGTTCTTAAGAACCTTCATCTATCTATAACCATTAATTGCTCTATGTGCAGGATCCACCCTCATTCCTTGGAGTATACTAGTTTTGGCAAACCACATCCATCTGTATTCAAGAATGCAGAAATTGTGTTAGAGAAACTTGTGGCGTCACTTTATGATGATTTCTATGATATAAATCATGATAGCACTTCATATTTTAAAACACTTTACATGATTGGAGATAATCCTGCAGTTGATATCAGAGGTGCACGACAGGTTTGTCCCATGGAGTTGGGTTTCACAAGTGGGATGGGTAAAGTTATCTGCTGACAAATGATACTATTAATGGAAATATTGCATTTTCAGACTGGGCATCCTTGGTTTTCTATTCTCACCAGAACTGGGGTTTTCAAGGGGAAGGAAAATCATGACAAATTTGCAGCAGATCTGGTAAGTCCTTGTGTTTCTCTAGAAAAATATCATAAATACACTTGCACTTTTTTCTTCTCACTAAAGTTTCTTTGGACTGCGGTGTGGTCATATGGATATTTGGAGAAGAAGATAGAGACAGGCATTTTTTTACTTCCGCTGTTGGTGCCACAATGGGAACTAGTGGTAGCCTGATCAAAACTAAAACGGATTTGCAATCTTAGTTAGACTTAGGCATACAATAAAGAACCGAGATGAACAAGATTAGTATTATTAATTTATTATTATTTTTTTTGGGTCTTAGGTTTTCTTCACCTTTTGAAAAATAGATGGAGGACTGTTATGAAATACTTGCATTATGTCACCATACCCATGGAGAGCACCTGTTTCTAAGGGAATGTGCTTATGATTATAACACGGCTTGAATTGAATTGAATTGTCCAAACCATAATTTGAAATTTGTGGGGAGTTGTAATCAAGGCAATACTGCCCTATATGGTATCCTTGTGACGAACTGATGATTTAAATTCGTGACTAACGTTGTCATTCACTCATTCTGAAGGAAAAATACCTTGTGGTGATTCTAAATTTATAATGCAATTTCGCTTTTGCAGGTGGTTGACACTGTAGAAGAAGCTGTGGATTACATATTGACAAAGGAATGCGCTTCATAGGCCCCGCCCCGTCTGCTTTACGTGGCAAAGGCTTTGAATCTTTAAGGCGGGTTCTAAAAAGATGATATTTGCAAGTAATAGGTGATTTTGGTGATCACTAAAATAATGTAATAATTTATTATGGCATAATCTTGCGATTCATTTGAAGCGCATATAAGTTACATCATGATACACTGGGTCAAGTTGTTTTTTCATTGGCTCGTGTTTGTTTGCATGATGAAGAGCTTTTAGTTGGTTGCTTTTTCTAAGCATTAGTTTAGCTACGCTTTCTTGAGCTGGTAGTTTTTTTCAAGATTGGACGGGATTTCACTATTAATATTGGGATTTGGAGCATTTCAGAAGATTGGTTTTTTCAAGGAAACAAGTTTCAAATTGCCTTGAAAGAGTTCTTGAAATGCTAGTAACTTACAGTTAATTCATATTGTGGATCTTATTTCTTATTTAATGAATTTCACTCATATTTTGTTATTTTTAATAAATTTTAACCAAAAATTTAAATTGTGTCCGAAAGAGTGTGTTGTTAACACTCTTCATCTTTGCATTGAACTGGTGAGAGGGTTGAGCTTGTGTGTCCAAGTTTTTGCTTCAATATGGATGGGTTTGGCCTCCCCGTGTGCATGATATAAATGGATTTGAGATTTTGCTCCTGATCGATCTTTTCACTTTTTAGGATAACAAAATTAATTCTCCTAGACTCCTCGTGTTGTGTGATCTTGAAAATTTCTGGTTATATTGTTAAACCTTATTAAATGTTTTCAAATTGTCACTTGCTGCGGCAAAGCAATTCGAGTTTCTTACACTCATCTTAGGCTTGTAAGTTTTGTTCTTTATTGCTAATTTTCCAAAATTGATTCCATTTGTTATACTGTCTTAAAAATGGTACAATCACCCAGTAGCATGTTGAATATATTTTACTTTTAATTGTAAAGACATTATTAAGAGAGATAATTTATCTTAATGATTTCTGCATCTAAAAAAGATAATCTCCTTGAGAAATGTCTTCCGGGCACACAAGAAAAAAGGGTACAAGAGAAGAAAAATAAAGCATCAGAAATTATAAATATTGATGAATATATTAAAAAAAATCAATTGATTAAAAAAATTGTCAAAATTTCTAAAAAAAAAGTTCTTGATGAAAAGTTATAGCAGTTTTAAAGATAAAATGCTTAGATTTTAGAAGGTTAAAGAAGAAAAGTCAATGAAAACATTAATAAGACCAAAATCTTATTAATTAAATGCTCAGTAATAGGGGCACACAAGTTTTGATTAATTGACAGCGTAAAAATCTTTACATTGACAGTATAAAAAAATTAAACTCTAATTCTTATATCTTGCACTACAAATCTAGCATAGATCCCTCTGAAAATTCATTTTCCTTCCCAGATTGCTTTTTCTTGGAAATTCCAGAACAACTTTTTATCCAACAGAAAATAGTATAAACACCAACACTTCTAGAATTTGATCACTTGCTTAGGTTGGCTCCCAAGTTTTCCCAGAGCTTTATCCAATGCTGTGTTGAAATCCTCAAATGGAACCGAATCCATCCTGCAAACAGAGCGACCAATTAGTGAAACTGGTATGTTAAATGAATGAGAAACAGAAATGTGAGAACATTCAAAAGCAATTTGACTGTCATGAGTGAATACAACCCAATCCATCTTTGAAAGGTAGAATAGAAAACATACTTGTATTTTAACTTTCCTTCTTGTACAAGACTCAAAAGTCTGTCTATCATTCCTCTGCTCTCTTCAGCTTTATCTGTGCTCAACCACTTCTGCAACCAAAATCCCCTCAAGGAAATATCCTGCAAATATGTGCCTCTACACTATGGTCATATTTGATTAACTAGATCAATATGCTGCAGTAGTTTGAAAGATTAGACCATAAATGTTATGAAATTAAGGGAGATCTTAATTCCCAATGTTCATGGTCCAACATGAGTAGTCTTTCTTTTTCTGGCTATTTTCCCACTCTTAATTTGATTGATCAAATAGGCTTAAATATGTTTAAGGTCCCTGATAAATGATCAAATTTTGTTTTGGGTTCCTAGTAAGTGTTTATTTATTTTGAGTCCCTGATATATTAAAACTTTTGTTTTGAGTTCCTGCCGTCAATTAAGTAATGACATGACACTATCCCAACCGTTGATAATGTCTGAAAAATAAGTTTGTAAGGTGGCACGTCATCACTTAACTAATAGCATACTAGTAACAAAAGTTTCAATATATCGAGGACTCAAAACAATGGAAAAATTTATTAGGGACTAAAAACAAAATTGGGTCATTTATCAAAGACATTAAATACATATTTAAGCTGATCAAAGATGTCATTTCAAACAGGTATTCTAAGATCCTCAATTCTGTACTTTCTGATTCTATTACCAAAAATTATGGCTACTTGGTCACCTAAACAGCCATATGAGATTTGTTCGGTAGATTAAAAACTCATTCATCCAATCACGCAAATATCTGGGCATCTTGATTTCTACATTTCATTAATTCTTCAATAAGAGATACCATCCAGTACAGATTCCAAGCACAAAAGAACCCCAACTCTAGAATTATGTCTTAAGTTGTTTGCAGAACTTCAATTATATAGAATCTATCAGGCAGAGTCTTGCATCACTCAAACAAATAAAAAAAATATCCAGTGGATGAATAGCAATGTTTGTAAACATGACTGGTATGCCCTGCCTGCATATGCTCTAGAGAGAAGTTGCACACACCTAAAAATTCCTTTTTCGACTCTCTTTTTACTGCTAGGTTAGATCTTGATTGTGAAAGGCAAAGATTTATAAGCTAAAAACATGGACCTATTAGAAGGTTCATGAACTCACGAGTATTTATTGAGCTTAAGCCTCCCTAACCCAAGGTGACCTTTCAAGAACACGGATTAAGTGACCTGGATAACTTTACTAGTATCATTTATACCCAACCCAACCCCAGAACATTCAGACAGAATATCACATATCATCAATTTTTCATAGAGCTGTAGTTATCTCAACAAGTCTTGAAAGTTGAAACCTTCTTAATTTGAACCACTTCCAAGTACTAACTAGTGACCTATCAGGTATATTAGTGGAAACTCCTTGGAAGATGTAAACTCCTCAGTCAGACAGTCAACACTTTCCATGAATATTTTAATAAGATTCAACTTTATAGAAGATTGATTATCATTATGCTTCATGTTATTCACAGCTAACCAATATATATCAAGATTTTAACTAAAAATGGTGTTCATTATAGACTGAAGTAACCAGCTATGAGAGGAAAGACAATGATCGGAAATTACTGCCTGACCTTAAATATGAAGGATGATGTTGACACAGTGACAGGTTTTTTAGACATTCCACCATAAGTCACCATAGTTCCTCCCTGTCTGCAAGGTATGGACTTAAATTGTCAAAATAATAACAGAAGAGAATGTTTCTACTCTTAAAGTTTTCACCCAATATCTCATATCATACCTCAAAAATTTGAGTACCAGAGAAGCAGCATTGCCACCAACACAGTTAAATCCCAAAACAGGTTCAGGTATACCACCCTAGCATGTCAATTTGATGCAAAATAAGTCACCTGAATTCAATATAATAATGCTTCAAAACAATATTTTCTTTCAACTTCCTTAGCATCTCATAGAAGCAAGTTCAAAATGTCAAATAAATAGAATCATATCTGAAAAATTGACATAGATCTCATTGCATAGACCAAAACAACAATAACAAGCCAAGCTATACCAGGAGACTCTTGACATTCTTCACTTCCAATTCGCTCTCAGTGAAAACTTCATCAGCACCCAAATTCTTAAGCCTTTCTTTTACTTCGTCGACCCCAGGCCTGCAGCAAAAGGATTTGCAATGCAAAATTAAGTATTCTCATTCTGCCAGAAGTGAAAAAAAAGGGAGGGAATAATAAGGATATCTTAATAATCACATTATATTTTTAAGAAATGCAAAAATTTGTGTTGTAATGAACAAACAAACCATAATCAAAATAAATACATAGAAGTTAATAACAAAACTAGCAAAGAACCTTCCCATAAGCACCTGTCCCTTATAATATTGATATTGTGAATGCCACGCGATTTTGCAATCTGAATGACACACTGGCCAACCATGCTGGTAGCCCCATTTTGCACAATAGCATCTCCTGTTGATATCCACATTCACATTCACAAAATTTAAGTTTGTGTTTGCATAAGCATTCGTAAATTAATTTTGGTTAAAGTTGATTTTGAAATGATGCGATTTGTGTTTAGATGTTTTTAATTAAAAGCAAGTTAAAATCCAGTATAAAATTTCTTATCCAACAGAAAAACTACCTAAACTAATTCATCCCAGAATTAATTCCGCACGTGTAAAACCAAGCATGTGAAAATTTCCCTAAAATCATGTTAACTGATATTTCAACATGAAACCAAACACGCACTTAATCCACTCATTAACCCCGAGTAAAAAAAAAAAGAAAGAAACATTACCAGTACCTGAGTTCAAAGTAACGCAGTGTTCAAGCATGAGAAGTGCAGTCAAGGGATTAACAGTAATTGTAGCAGCATATTCCATAGGCACACCCTTCTCTATCTTGTGCCAAACTTTCTCATCATTCACAATATAAGTCTGCCACGTCCCTGTGTATGCCAAAAACAAATAGATAAGTATTCAAAATATAATAACGAAGGACTTATAAAGTTGATTTGGTGGTAAAAGAAAATATTCGAGGATTCGATTCTCCTGCTAATAAAAGAAATTAATAATTAACAGCTAACATTTACTCGTAAAAAATATAATAACGAAAATTGCAAGATTGATTAAAGAGAGAAAGAGTAAGCACCGAAAGAGGGTGGAGAGGGAATAACCCAGTCACCGGGAGAAAGAGAAGTAACTGAGGAGCCCACAGAGTGAACCTCTCCAACGCCTTCGTACCCACCCACTGCCGGTGGTTCTGGCCGCACCGGATAAACGCCCTGTATTCTATTTATATCGGAGGGGTTGATAGGAGCAGCTAGCATCTTCACACACACGTCTTTTTCTTTCACTTCCACCGCTGGAACCTCCACCAACTTCGTCACCGTGTCCGGTTCCCCGTGCGCCTCGTACACAATCGCCTTCGACGGCGGCGACACGGCGGCGGAGGACGAGAATGCGCGTGTGGTTAATATTTGGCCTCTGCCACCGTGAATTAAACCCGACTTGAAGCTGAACGCCAAACGCGGCGCGTGAACGCCCAAGTGTCGCAACATTGCGATCACTTTCTGTCTCGGTTAGTTTTTCTCGCTCCGGCGATGGTTCACTTTTAGAGTGCTTGTGCGTCGTTAGAGGAGACAGTGTGTTGCAGACTAATCACTGAAATTGTTGGGCCTCGATAGGATCGCTTTTTCTCAATGGGCTGTTTCCTTTTCGGCCCATTTTTCGTATATCTTCGGGCTTGAGAACCGTGTTGTCTTTTGAGCGTAAAGTTTATCACAGATGTATCTAGGGAGACATTTATTTTCTACACTCCTATTATTGCATGATGCACCTTTTATTATACTCCAAAAAAATCATTCTGAAATGTAAATTTAGGAATGAGTTTTTCGAAATGCAATATGAGATATAAAATATAATAGTGGAAGTACAGGATACAATAGTCATCGTGGTATAAGTAATGCACTTTTAGAGTGCGTTTGATATGATAAAAATATTTAAATTGTAATTTACTTTTAAGTTAAAATTAGAAAGAAAGAAAAAAGTTGTTTGGATATATTTCATATTTGTCAGCTTGATCATAGTTTAAATTACTGTTGTAGACCATAAATACTAATGAGAATGGATAGTTTGGTTGGAGTTTGGGAACGAGATATTATTCGTATGATTTTATCATGTGAAATATGTAGATTCTTCTAGACAAGCGTACTGTGTATCTTCTTGTATGTTCTCTATTCGTGCTGCTTTTTGGTAATAATGAGGTTCCGTTCAGGTTTCTTTTCACTCCAACTTTTGTCTAATATGTCTCCAGGGTCTTGAAACTTTATTAATTTGAAACTTAAAAATGATGATGTTCTAGATTCTATTCATGTGTGGTTGTGAACTTAAATGGATCCATGCACGGAAGTGGCTACTTTGGGTGAGTTACTACTAATTTTTGCCATTTTAGGAGTTATTGCCAGCTGTATTGCTGTTCCTGTGTGGAGTTTATACTTATGGAGTGGGTCACTGTGGCTTAGGTAATGTCCACAGAAGTACCTTAGCCAGTTGTTGAATGTTGGTGTTAAAACGTGTTTTAGTAGAAAAGAAAGAGAGAAATGAGATAACTTGTGCTGTAAATTAGTCATGTGTGACTCATGTCTATATGTTGTACATGCATGGAATTAGTATTGTGACTGTGTGTAACCAAAAAATAGTGTCTGTGGCTCTGTGCTGGAAATTAGTCACATATTGTGCCTGTTTATATTTTATATTGCCATCAAGTCCCTTCCCCATTCTAACACGCAAACAGAAATCTATATCATTGATCCTCTTAAAAGTTAAAACAAAGACTAATGTTATTTGAACCTGGTATTCTATTCACGTAATATATTTTCATTATATATATATATATATATATATATATATATATATATATATATATTACTTCTTTTCTCATTACCTTACTTATATTTTTCTATATTTCTCTCTCGTTTTTCATTATAAAAATCATTCTAATAAGATAGTTGATGCGTTTTTTAATCGATGTAATGGACGTGAGAAGTTGAAATAGAATAATGAGATGGCTTGTAATAATAATTAAAGGGTAAAAAAGTTTTAAGAAAAAAGTGAAGATCAAACACTGATATCTCATTTGTTATATATAGTTATAAATTAAAATTTTAAAATCCACATAATTTCTCTGACTAAAATGATCATGTCCGGCCACGAGTGTATTATTCAACATTTAATATTTTAAACATTTAAATTATGAAACTCCACTTTTAATTTAATATTTTTTTTTTCATTTTTAAATTCTCAAGAAGTGCTCAATAAAGTACAAACACTTAGCTAGTGCATGTTAATTACGTGAGCATTTATAAAATAGATTTCAAATCAAATTAATTTTACAAAATTTACTTCTGAAGTAACATGATTTATTTTTCTAATTTTTTATTCTAAAAGTAAGCTAATACTACCTTTGTTCTTTTCTTATAAAAAAAACACAAATTTTAGTATAAAATACCTAAAAACTTATATTTTTTAGAAAAAGATCGAAGAAGATAATAAATTTTAGTATAAAAGTTTTGATTCAATGTAAAAATTACAGTTAATTTTTTATTACAGTTTAAAATTAATTAAATTCTAAATTAATTCTAAATTTATAATCGGTTATTCAACATGGAATTAATCAAATGCATGAATAATTGAATATTTACCTAAAATGTTATTGCTTATGCTTTTTAAAAAAATTAGATAGGTTA
>PYAF01006334.1:1899971-1918763 GCA_007407185.1 Glycine tomentella
TGTTTGGTATTGTTAATATTCAAGGATAAATTTGTTAGTGCTCTACCAAAATATAATTTAAACTTGATATTCTCCCTTTTCTAATTATTGCAAGTATAAAATTATAATAAACATTTAAAAAATTAGGAAAATAAATATAAGTTAAAACAAACATAATAATAAGTATAATATTGATTAATAAAGATAATTTATATGTTTCTTCAAAATTTATATTGTAACAACATTAGATCATGATAAAATCAAGTTGGATCTCATGTTTTTGCAAGGATTAATTTAATGACTGTACATTTTAATTTGTTTGAACCTCATATTTTGGATAAGTATTATTTCATATTTTTGCTTTAAAATTTCTAATGTGACAGTATCTTACCCAAAATATGATATCTAAACAAAAATGTACAACCATTAAGTTAATTCTTACCAAAATAAATGAGACTTAACTTGATTTTATCATAACCTAATGTTGTTATAATAAAAATTTCAGAACAACAAACAAATTATATTTATTAATCAATATTATGCTTATTATTATGTTTGTTTTAACTTATGTTTATTTTTCTAATTTTTAAGTGTTTATTTTGATGTTATGCATGCAATGATTAAAAAAGGGAGAATATAAAGATTAAATTATATTTTGAATAAATAGCTGACAGATTCGTCATTGGATATGTAGTGCACTAATATTTGACGGAGGGATATATTTGTCACACTTTTTTCACTTTTAGAGACAAATTTAAATTTTCATTTTTTCAAGGATAAATTTATCAACTCTTTACACAATCAGGAACGAAATTGATTATTTATCATTTATTTATTTTTATTTAAAATATCTATAATTATTAATAATGAGAATTATTTCATTTGGTGTACACATTTTCTAGACAAATTTATCCTCCATCAATTTATTCTTTTTTAACAATTGTTCCACTACTTTTTAGTTAGTTACTTCCTTTCCTTACTTTTTTTTTTAACTTTTAAACCTTTATTCTTTCTTTTTATTTCAAATATCTATAACTATTAATAATGAGAATTACCCCATTTAATATATACATTTTCTAAATAATTTTACCCTCATCAATTTATTTTTTAACAATTGTCCCACTATTTTTTAGTTAATTACTTCCTTTTTCTTATTTTTTTAAACTTCTAAACCTTTCTTCTTCCTCTTATATTTTTTTTATTTAAAATATATAGAGACACAAAGTGCCGCCTTTTCCTAGAAATAATAATGCCATTGTATATTTTAGATAGTATCTTATATTATTAGCGTTGTTAAACTAATCCATTCCATTCTTAATTTTTGAAATATATTGTGAAAATAATGAAATAAATATGGTTAGCTTTAAAAAATGTTGAAAACATTGATTGTTAAGTTCAAGAGAAATAAAAAAAAAACATGAAAGAAAAAAAAATTTATTATTATTTGTGTACCATGTTAATCATTTTTTGTCCTAAATGAGAGATTATAAGTGTTTTAAAATACATTAGATTGAAGATTAATCTCACTTATGGTATATGATTGTCGTTGGATCAATAAAACTTTGCATAAGATAAAAATTGAACACTGAGTTTTCAGTTAAATATATTATTTCTTATGTGAATGCAACAAAATCTTACATCAGTATCCCAATCCTTTGAGTTTGTTCACGTTAATAAAAAATTAACTTTTTTAATAATTGTTTATCAAAACATTATAGTTGATTATATTACTTTAGAAAATCAATTTTTATTATTTGGGGCGTTTAAAACCATGGCTAAACATTCTTCTAAAAAAAATATGAATATTTACGTTATTTTTGTTGATTTCAAACTGTGAAAAAACAAAGCCCCAAAAAATGTTAAATGTGCAACTTTTTTGCCGCATTTATGCGCATCTCAAATTCTCAATGGAGAAATAAAAAGGTGTGACCCTTAAACTTTTTTTCCCTTGCCTTATTTCAATTAAATCAATTACATTTTTATTTATTTCCCACTTATTTTATCTCTCATCCTTCTATTTCTTCAACATTTCTAACCAACTAAACATACTATTAATCTTTTTTTTTTCTTTTAAAAAATGAAAAATTAACATAGAAAATACAGTATTAGTTATCTTATATTTTTAAATAAATGGTAAGAACATTGGTTAAGAAAAAATATTTTATTAAAACATATAAAATTACACTGTTTATAATGTTTTTATCCCACAATAATTTTTTTATTTTAATTTATTAATCAATATCATGAAGACATTAATTAACAATACCCTAATTTTTAATGTGTAGTTCTATTTATAAATTATCCTCCACAAAAATAATTAGAAATGCTTAGCTCTAACAAAAAGAGGTTTAGATTATTTTTTTTCTAATTTATTATTTAGGTTCAATTTTGTTATTTATTTTTTTTGGATTTAGTTTAATTTTCTAATTTTTAAAATTAATTCAATTTAATCTTTTAATTTTTATTAAATTTGGTCCTTTAATTTTTATAACCAATTTACTTTTTGAAAAATATGTATTTTATGTAGTTTAAGACTACTTAGTTTTGTATAATAAAAAAAGTGATTTCTTAGAAATTAGTCTAAAAAGCCAAATTAAATTGAATTAAAAATTAAAATATCAAATTAAATAAAAAATTAAAAAATAAAATTAAATCTAAAATAAATTAGAGTAAAAAAACTAAATTTTAAAACAATGAAAGGCACAGGAAATTTGCATTTATGTTTCAAAGTCAAAAAGGTAAACTAAGAGGCATGAAAAGCAGAACGTGATATGGCTGACACATATCTACCCTCAAAATTCACGTACTATTTATGTATGACAAGTATGCCCCTTCGTCACCGCGTTCAACCAAGACAATAAATGTGTACTATTAACACACGTCGTTTTATTAATAGGGGCAGTGATTCGGTGCTGCCAGGCTCAGTTACAAACTTACAACATTAGTTAGCTTTGTTACGGTGATCGAGCTGGAACGCGTGAATCACCGTTGGGACAAAACAATCGCACATGCGCGTGGACAGCGGGTCCCACTCAACGTCGTCGTTTGGGCCTTTTGGGCTCAAAGGGATTCCTTCGAGACGCTGACTTTTCCTTTTCATCCCAATCGAACGGTGACGAGGGTGTGTAGTTCGAAAGACAAAACCAGCTCGCACAAAATCGTGGAACCTCAATTAAAACCCGCCACGTCAAAATAGTGTTTGTTATTAATAATTGTCAACAGTTAACACCGAGTAGCAGGTGTGATGAAATGAAAGTGTGATTTGATGATTAGTTTGTACAATTATGAAAATTTAAATAAATTTTTGGAAATCTTAATTGTTTCATCTAAAAATCAAAATTTATATTTTGATTTTAATTGTTTCATTTGAAAATTGAAATTAATGACTAGTTTTATTAAGATTTAAAAAGGTGATCATGACATAAAACAACCTAGTCATTAGTTTTCATTTTTAAAAAAAAAAAAAATCCTAATCCAATTTATGTTTATGTATATTCATAATTTTTTTATAGAAACAGTTGATTTTACTATAAGTTATTCAAAATAGTTTTTTTAAATCTAATTTTAAATTTTCTTTTTGACAAACACATACTTGAAAAAATACAAATTAATTTTTTTAATAAAATAAGTTAAAACAAAAGAATTTTAAATCTCTAAACATATTTTAATTTTGTTTTTAATTTTACTCTAATGTGATTGGCGAATTTTATTTTTAATGTCTTATTTAAGATGGATTCTGCTAACCGGTGTTTTAGAATACTGATTAAGAAGTTAAAAATAAAAAATTTATTATAAAAATTGTATTGAAAATCACATGAGAAATAACTATTAAGTATTACCTTTTCAAATAAAAACTTTGTACTTTTGATATTTTATTAAGTGTTGTAACGACATTGACTAACATTTTTTTTTTTATAGTTTCAACAATTAATATGACAATGTTACAGATAGTAGTATACTACTCTAGCCAATAAAATGATTTCTGTAGGAAAAAAAATCACTAAAATGATGGTTTACCGGTGCACGTAAACTGAACTATCCAAACAGGCCTTAAAAGTTTTCAGTTTTAGAGTTTACAACCCACGAAAAGGACATAAATGCCCTTTAATTTTCTCGTGTCTTCTCTTAATTGGTAACGCAGAACATTTGATTTTACAATACGTGTTCACCTTGGAGACACCCAGGACAGAACAGAATATATTAAAGCTCCAATAAAATGGTCACCACATTAGGGCCCTCTCTTTCTCTTTCTCTTCCTTTTCCATACACAGTTGGTGACACTCTTTTTTCATGTTTGGGGACTCTGTTCTGGGCTTTCTTTGGTTTAAGCATTAGAAGACGGAGATTATTAAAAACATGGGTTGCTTTCGTTGTACCGGCAAATCAAGCAAAAAAACCAACAACACTAATCACGCCGAGAAGCACACTGCTGCTGGTAAATTTTGCCAATGGATCTTCATTAGTTAATGTTCTCATGCATTTTGCTAAGGCAGAGATGAAACAGGTTCTCCCATTGTTTGTGATCGCGTTCAACCTTCATCGTTATTATTAAAAAATTAAGATTTGGGACGTGGGTTTGTCGTGAATTGATCAAGAGTCTTTCTTTTCAGCAATGCAAATTGATGGTTTTTTTTCCCCATTTTGGAAAAGTTTTTTCAAGGAAATATTTTTACGTTCTGACATGTGGAAGAAAAATATGAATTCGGTTTTTCTTTTATTTCTGTTTAATGTTGCAATTTATTTCGTTGGTCAACAATAACGCTCTCGCGTGACAGTTTCTGGAAATTTTAGAATGAGTTTTTGAACTTGGATTGAATAATTTTGAAGGATCAAATTGTTCGTGATCCATAAACCAAAATATGGGGATTTTTTGTTTCAAAAAAAATAAAAATTGTTGTTGTAGTTGTTGATTGAATGGTCCACTGATCTATAATCCTAAGTGGCGCTTGTCATTGTGTGTGTGTGTGTTTTTTTTTTTCTTTTAAATTTTGATGGTTGTAGGGTTTTTATTATTTGTGGTGTCTTCGGATGAATTTATGTGACGTTTTGTTTGATCTCTCTCCCTCACGTGATATTAATTTTGTATGTATTGTCTCAGATAAGGTTAAAGTTGATTTGAATTTGAATGGTAAAAAAGAAGATAATAATTCTAAGCCTGATCAGCTATCTCTGGACGTGAAGAATTTGAATTTAAAAGAGGTTTCCAATGAAGGAAAAGTTAATGGTTACCGGGCACAGACATTTACTTTTGCTGAGCTTGCAGCTGCAACAGGGAATTTCAGGTCAGATTGCTTTCTGGGTGAAGGAGGGTTTGGCAAGGTTTATAAGGGACGCATAGACAAAATAAATCAGGTTCGTTAAACATAGGTACCAAAAATTAATATAATGAAATCGAATTATGTTATTTTAATCCAGCTCTTGTCATTTCTTGCACGTTTATGATATTTTTAATGTGACATCATTTTAGTTTGCATATGTTTATGGTTTGGTGTTGAGGCTTGTTATTGTTTGTGTAGGTTGTAGCAATAAAGCAACTAGACCCTCATGGGCTTCAAGGAATTAGAGAATTTGTTGTTGAAGTGTTGACATTGAGTTTGGCAGACCACCCTAATTTGGTCAAGTTAATTGGTTTTTGTGCTGAGGGAGAGCAGAGGCTATTGGTTTATGAGTACATGCCATTGGGATCTTTGGAGAATCATTTGCACGGTATATTCTGTTTTTCTAATATCTTATATTTTGTCAGATAGAATCACGGTTTAAAATTGTGGTCACGGTTATGGGTTTGTAGCAATGCTTGATATTGAGGGAAATTGCTGACAATGTTGCCCATGTGGCCGCAATTGTGATCTCGAAGAGTTCAAAAACTTTGATGTTGCGGCCAAAATCACTGTGGCAGATTGTTTTTTAAAACCTTGGATAGATTAGTCTGTACTGACAATGGTTTTCTTTGTCCCCATGGTTTATGTCTTTTTCTTTCTTTCATTTTAACAGATCTTCCGCGTGGTAGAAAACCTATTGATTGGAATTCAAGAATGAAAATAGCAGCTGGTGCAGCTAGAGGTTTAGAGTATTTGCATAATAAAATGAAACCTCCTGTCATATACCGGGATCTGAAATGCTCCAATATTCTGTTAGGCGAAGGATATCATTCCAAGTTATCTGATTTTGGCTTGGCGAAAGTAGGACCAAGTGGTGATAAAACCCATGTTTCAACTAGAGTTATGGGAACATATGGATATTGTGCCCCAGATTATGCAAGGACGGGTCAATTGACGTTCAAGTCTGATATTTATAGCTTTGGAGTTGTTCTTTTAGAGATCATCACAGGCAGGAAGGCTATCGACAATACAAAACCTACTAAAGAACAAAATCTAGTTTCATGGGTATGTCAATGATCTTTTACCAAGTTGGAATCCATATCTGTTGTGATATTGCTACACATATCTGTTGTCAATGCCTGTGATAAACTTGAATGCTCAAATTAGTTAAGTTCTGATAATAATGAAAGTTGTAAGCTTTGATTAGCCCGTCTCCTGCAAGAAGTTGCTTGTAAAGTGCTTATTAAATCTAGAGTCTGATAGGTATGCAATAGTCATGCCACTACACAAATTATTGCATCCGTTTTCCTTTCCTGTCAATGAATATGACACAATAATTGTGAAATACTTTATATATAACACAAGTTGTTTTTGCTTGTCTTGTGTTACAAGTGAACTAGCGGGGTGCTGTCTGTAACTTGATACCTCGGTTACTTTCAAAGTTGTGTGGTTATAGTGCTAAGTTGTTGAAGGTCTTCATAAAAAGCTTAACTTGTAGTGCATGGCATTGTCTTGAAGTTCAAAATCTTGACATCTTTATTTGTCTTTACTGTTGATTTAAATGCAAAATTTTATAGTACAAAACCTCAAATGTACCAGCATTGACTGATATATAATCCCAAATTGTTCCTTTGCGCCCTTTTATTTTGATTGCTAGTCTGCAATGACACTTCTTATTTGCAGTGGTTATTTTTACTCACTTAGCCTTTATACTCTTACAAACATTAATTCATTGAGCTCCTTATGTATCCTTCTTACCACCAAGCACGCTACTTTTAAATTGTCAATTATGTAAATTGACAACTTTTTTCCTTTCCAAAATCACTACCTTATAGTGCATGTGTATTTGTTTACAGGCAAAGTCTTTATTCAAAAACCGTAAAAGATTCTGTGAGATGGTTGACCCATTGCTTGAAGGACAGTATCCAATGAGAGGTTTGTACCAAGCTCTTGCTATTGCTGCCATGTGTGTTCAAGAACAGCCTAATATGCGGCCTGAAACAACGGATGTGGTTACAGCTCTAAATTACCTTGCATCCCAGAAATACGATCCCCAAATTCATCCGATACAAAGCTGTAGAAAAGGTTTATCTTCTCCAAGAGAAAGAAGCAGTGGTCATAGACGTACTGTTAGTAATGATTCTGATCCAAGAGCAAGAAGCGATGGTCATGGACGAACTGTTTGGAATGGTTCTGGGACAAGAGCAAGAAGAAATTGTCACAGACGAACTTTTAGTATTAGTAATGGTCATAGTAGTGGTTCTGAGACAGAAAGCTCTAGAAAAGGTCTATCTTCTCCTAGGGTGAGAAGTGATGGTCACAGACATTTTGTTAGCAATGGTTCTGAGACAGACAGTTCTGGAGATTAGAAATGTGATGTGTTTTTGGATACTCATATTGTAAAATGCTTAGCTATCCAATTTTGCTTCATATAAAGAAGATTCTTCTTTTTGGCTCCTCTCACATGCTGTCTTTTTTGTATTCAAGATGGTTGCCTCTCCTTGGGAATTTTTGTTTTGCTCCGTCTTTTAGAATGTATCCTCTGCCACAAGAATCCACCTTTTGATCTTAATGATAATTGCAGTTCATGGGTCATCACTATCTTTAGACTATATACCAAAATTTGCACAGAAAGATTTATGGTAGCAGTCTACGTCACTTTCTTGATTTATGTTAGTCTATTTGGTTTAAAAAATAATTTGGATGGCGTAAAGCTTAATATTTTTATTTTAAAAATTAATTAACTTATTTGGCAAATATGCTTATGGGTCAGGTTTTGATGGGCCGAATGATGTATTCTTGTTTTTTAATATGAGCGGATGCTCACCAAAAAAAAAAAAAATTATCTGGGAATTTTTAGGAGATTACAACTCATTGTTCAGTGAATCATGTAACTTTTCATTAATAATAAAAAGTGTGCAAAAAAATTTAGATAATTGATTGAAAACTGTTAATATTTTTCTTTGATTATATAAACATACATAAATGAATAACAATAGATTCATAAAGTTAATCTTTTTTTTATATAAATAATAAAATTAATCTTATTCATAAATGAATGGTTTTGGTTTTTTGGTTCCGCATGCTTATTTGTGATCTGTTCTTTTTCTTATTAATATATATAGGGGAAGCGACTTGTGACCTCAGTCTCTCTCCTTGCTTGTCCTTTTTTCTTTTCCCTTAAAAAAATGTGTTTTGGATAAGACACCTATGCGAGAGATGTATGAAGTTTAAGTTGCAAGATTTTGAGAAAGTAGATTGTCCAGATAAAATTAAAAAAAATATCATATTGTTATGTTCTACTTTAATATTAAAGTTAAAATATTTATATAAAAGGTTGAGTAAAAATGAGGTAATAGTTTTTATAATTATTAATAAAAATAAAATAAAACTACAAACATTTTGAGAAGACTTTATTGTCCTCTCCCATATTAGAAAACATTAATAAGAACATATTATATTAAATACATTAAAAAAAGCAATTACAATTTCCAATCTGATTTGCATAAGACTATAAGAATACTAATCTTAAATACCTAATTGATATTCTTCATTTTTCTTTATCATTCTCTTCTATCAAGTTACATATCAATCACATATTTTCTTTCTCTTTCTATTTTGTGGTGTCTACACCAAGAAAAGTGTACATAGATTTTTTTCCTTTTGTATAATTTTACATAGAGGGACAAAAAAAATGAAGAAATAGTGTAAAAGATGACAAAACATTAGCCAAATGAAGCAGTTATACTTGTGTCAAGTGGAGTAGGTTTGGTACGACTAGAGACTAAAATTTGGAAACTAAGTCTAATATTCATCTTCTTTACTCATTTATTTCTACCTATCTTGAAGTATATTTAGAAACAACAATGTCAAACCGTGATCGAAGACAAAACAATTTGTGAGGGTTCACATGCTATAATTCAGTAACTTCACCCTCTTGACAATTGCCCACCCATATGTATAGAGTATTTGCGCTCTTACGTGATGACAATAGTCTACAACAATCCCTCCTTGGTGACTGCAAAAGAAGAAAATCATTCAATTAGTACAAGTATCTATTTCATTGTGAATCAACTAGTCAATTATGTTGAGGGAAAGTTCTATAATGCTTGAATTTGCTGCATGAATTACTTTTGTCTTTGCATTTTTTCTTTTCTCTTGGTTAAAACATGCGCTTGAATGTCTTAGTGGACAAGTGTAAAGTGCTCTTTCTTACTCCCCTCATTTTCAATTTATGAGCCACAATTACTTAATTTATTAAGATTAAATTTTTTTTGATAATACTAAATTTATGTTAACTTTATAACTTTTTTTTAAAACTATATTATTATTAATACTTCTCTCTTTTCCAATTATTTATAAAATCATTTTTTGTTTAGGGATATTTCTAAAATAAAAATAATGTAATTAAATGCTAATAGAACATTGGTTAAAGATTTTTTTTTCTTTTAGTTCTTTAACTAACTTCTTCTCGAATATGTTTGGTTAAGTGAGGTGGCCCAACCAGCCGAACCACATGGGTCGAGTACAAAGCAACCAAATATCCGGACTTCGGAGTCAGATTCTGAATTCATAATAGGTTTAATTCTAAAAATAATTAATATAAAAATATTATACATAGAATATTATAAAAAAATAAATATTATTTTAATTTTAAATCTTATAAATAAATAACAACAGAAATAGTAGTATGTTATGTTTGTATAAATGTAATTGTGCATGTGGAAGTGAGAGTTTATAAGCATCTTTACCTTTTTCCAGCGCAATGGATCTGGTTTTTTTGTAACTACAACAGAGGTGATTTTCTCTGGTGAATTCATTCTCCACCGACAAAAAGGGGATTTGGATTTGTCTCGAGAGTAAACACCAACAAATTGTTTTGTGGTGGAGTCATAATGAGTATTGGTCATATAATAGACAAAGGGCTTCTGACAAGGGTGTTTAGAAACAGGCCTTGTGTTGAATGCATATGCAGTGTAATCAGCTCTTCTGTACCAATTGAGAAAGGTTCTTGATGGCATCTCCAATTCTCTAGGGGACAACACCCCCCTCAAGATTTGAACTACGTAGCCCCATGAAACAGATATTGACCAAAATCTGTGTTTGTCGTAGCATATTGATTGTTGCATTATGCTGCCTGAGTCTTGATTCACAGACTCCATTAGGTGTCGCAGGGCTTTTACTCTTGTCATCCTTGGGAATATTGGTTGCACTACATCAAGGTGGTGAAGTGACACAAGTGGAGAAACTGGATGTGCCCCTAGAAGGCCTAGTAGGTCTCCATATACATCATACTGCATAAACGTACAAGTCTAGGGAATTAACATCACACAAAGCATTCCCAATAATAATAACAGAAGAGTACTAGTCACACAGTTTGCACTATACCTTTTGTTATAAATTTTATTCAAGTTTCGCTGAATAGCATTGCTTTACATTCTCATTTACAAAATGCAAAATCCCATAATAACCCAATTTGTTATCTGCATTATTTTTGTTTATTTTACTCTTATTAATTGCACATATATTCAATTGTCTGTAACAACCTCTTATATATGATCGAAACTAATTTTTCACTTCTCCTACATAAATCATCTGTAACCTCTCACACTTTTCTCATTAATCAAATGTAGGCATGGAGTGTCTTCTAATAACAGTGTTTAATATAATGATTAAAAAAAAATAAAAAAATAAACTTTAAAATAAGTGTTTTTTTTTATATATAAGTATTTTTTTAAAGAAATAGATAAAATTTACTTCTTAAAAAAAATAAATTTTACTTTAAGTAAAACCAGTTTAGATAAGCACATAAAAAATCATAAAACTATTTATTTTATTTAAAAAACACTTATTTTAAAAAATAAACTTAAACAAACTAACTTAATATATATTAAAAGTAACATTATCAACTTATTTGTAGTCACAATTTTTTCTTATAAATTCTTTGTTATTAGTTAAAATTTATTCATATTCACAAAATTCTGTAATCCCATTCACTATTTAATTAACAAGTCACATGATTTGTTGGCGTGATGAATCTTAACTAACAGTAGTAATACAACAAATATATTAAAAATCCTATGTTAAAAAATGTGTTACTATCATTTTATTACCTGGTGAAAGCCAGGTTCTCTTGTGAGTGGCACCCCAAGCTCAGCCATGCAAGCTTGAATTCTATCATCACTACCATACAAAGCAGGGTACCGCTGAATGCAACGATCTTGCATCTTTGCAAGTTCGTGGGCCAAAGTGTAGCTTATGGCAAATCCTCCTCCACCATATGCCATGGCATATGAGAAATGAATGTTTTGAACATGGCTTTCGGATGAGCTTCCAATATAATAAAAGTGTCTATGGTCATATTTAGAAAGAATTCTAACCACATTATCAACCATAAACACTGTGTCATCATCCCCCATCACGAACCATCTCACATCTTTCATCCCAAGCTTCAATGTCTCAGTCACAACCCTTGATATCCTTAACGCTGATCTTTGCCCTTGACGATTAGTATACCTAAAATTTGAAGTGTCTCCCGAGATATGAATATCGGGTAACCCTTCATTGCTTTGAGTCCTCACTTTTTTATCCAACCACACTACCCCTCTAGTTTCCTTAGGCCTCCACCATATCTTAATGTACTCTTTTCTAATGTGCCATAGGTTTGATGAACCAGCTATCCCAAAAACAACATGTTTTAGCTCAGTGTCTTGTCTCTCAGACATTTGCTTGGGTGTTAATCTAAATACCACGGGAGATTTGTTTTCTTCTACTTCTTCTTCTTTGTTTTTTTCTTCTCCGTCCTCATCGTCTTCATCCTCTCTTGGTCTTGGTCGTTTCTCTACTAATGATTTTTTCTTTTCAACACTTTCATCATCGGTGGCTATAGTTTTTGAGGATGTGTTGTTGTAAGTACTACTTACCTGAAGGTTTTCTTGGATGGCCTCGTTTAAATTGGAGGTGGAAATGGAACAATCTTGTTGGTCATTGTTGAAGAGGATAATGTTGGAAGAATAAAGGGTGTAGAGTACAATCGTGATTAGGATCAACCAAGTGATGATGCTTTTGGAGCCTGTGTGGAGCATGCGTTGATGGGAAGAAGAGTACATTTGTTTTTGTTAGTCTTAGATCTTCAATTTCCCTCAGATTGAAGATGTTGGTGGGAAAAATTCCTTCAAGCTGAGAATTGTTCGGATCATAGAAATGGAAAGAGGGTATCACTTTTACTATTTTGTTTTCTCCTTTATTGTTTCTAAGTGAAATTTGTTACGATTAGAAGCGAAGTTGAATGCCATTTTAGTGGATGCTAGGCTGACAGTGCATTAAATTAGTCAATACAAATTTTTCTTTATCTATATTTTGGTTAAGTTCTTTATGAGCATCTTGACCTTATTCCTTCAAATGGGATTTTGCCTTGTTTACATTGAATAATTTAATATAAAAAGAAAAGTTAACATATGAGAAGTTAATAACTCAATTTATATTTTTAGAAGAAATAACTCAATTATCAATGCACGCATGGGAGAATGCAATTTAATAAATTAACAATTTAACATGATAAATGCCAATAAATGATCTCACAACATTGATTAAGAAACTAAAAAGAAAAAAATATTTATTGTGTAAATCATAAAAAAATACAAAAAATCATGGACATCACAATTTTTTGTCTCCCAATAAAAATATTTATATTTTAATTTCTTTAACCAATATTCTTAAAACACTAGTTAATATTTATCTTTCTTATATATTTCATCTGTCTCTAATTATTAGACATACTACTAGTTGACTAATTCACACTTATTAAGAAAGTGAATTAATTTAGTTATTAACATTAAATTTGTTTATAATTATAATATTTTTTCAAACTTTATTGAGAACTTTCTCATCTTCTCCAATCTCCATGTTAGAGGAAAAAAATAATTAACTCATAAAAGAGATAAAATAAAGTCTTGTAATAAGGGATAAAAAAATTGTTGATTAAATGTTAGGAACATTCTCTTTGACACACTCTTTCTCTTTGTGTGCACTCCCTCTAATCAATTGAAATTTATTGAAAATAATAATTTTTTTATGTCTTACATCACACTGAATGATTTTTATCATGATTTTTTGATTTCAATAAATTTAACCATTTGGAGAGAGTGTGTTTGAAGAAATGTGTTACATAGTGTGTTGTTAGCCTCCTCTTATTTATTTTATTATGTAAATGAAGGAAACAAGTTTATGTTGAATAGAAACTTATTTTCATCAAGAATAATTTTATAAAAGAAAAAAAAAACTAAAAAGAAGTTGGGATGTGAACTTAGAAATAAGAGAGATGATAATATAACGTACGGGCCAAAAAATATTGGGAGCAAACAGTTTCATATCGAAGCCCAATCCCAATCTACGTGGCATGTCCAGAAAATAGCCCGCACATGAAAAGATTCTTCAGAAAATAACCCTGTATCTCATAAAAAATTATTAGTAGTTATTTTTAATTTTAACTTTATTATGCAGTGCAAGGATGATAGACTGCTAAAACGATAACAAAAGTCTTATTTCACTGTGTGATGTCGGTTATAGAAATCATACAATACTATTCAACTTAGTTAAAAACCAGATGTAAAAAAAAAAAAAAAAAACTCAGTTAAAGAGCAAATCTGTAAAAAAATATTAGTATTTAGTACGAGATTTTTCTTAACAATTTTCCAATATCTTTTTTATCTCTCTCCTTTTCTACATGACTAAAACTAAAATATACGATTTATTTTTCTCAATGATGCTTCCATAGGCATTATTTGTATGTGTACTACGGAAGTATCTTCTCTAATCTCTAATACTAATAAAAAGCACAGAAAAAATATCTAAACTACTGTATATAATTTTTTTTTCTCACTCAAATTTTAAAAGAAGTTACGAAATTTATTAGGTTTTTCCATAATATAACTACAACAAAATAAAAGAATAGGTACATTTTGTTAGATCCCACCTACATTTGCTCCACGTGGGTGGTGTCTTATATTTCAATTTGTTTATAAGTCAAAAAGGATGGCATTGATCAGAGGGCGATGATGGGCCACTGCCGTAAAAAGGGATAATGCAAAGATCTTGTCTGCAAAGGATGAATTAGCCATAAGAGTAAGTACAGGGTGAGATGATGGTGAAGGATAGGTATATAACGGACATAATTAACCCAAAGGGAGCCCATTATTCTGAAGCTAGCGAGAGCTGGTAAAAGGTGAAAGCGATGGATGCCAAGGACAGAACCGCTTCAAGTTTCAAATTACCTATGTATGTACTATGTAGCAATACAATCTAGAAAGGAATTAGGTATAGCAACAACACTAAGTAGAGGTACATGACACTGCTAGACTCACCTACATGCGACCAACATGATAAGATTATTGTAGCACTTCACATGGTTAAGGGCCTACACGTGCCCACTACTATACATCCCCACCTCATCTCAATTAGCTAAGCTCTTGTACCCGGCCCCCACTTAAAGTGTTTAATTTCTTTTTGTATCGTTTCAATATGGTTTGATTTTGATCGTCGTTTCACCTTGCTTGTAATAAGAAAAATAAATGGTAATATAGGTATTGATAGTGAAAAATGCTATCTAACTAAAAGTTTTGTACCTAAAATAGGAAAAATAAAAGCTTAGCAAATATAAGTAAGAAGTGTTCATTAATATAAGTGAGACTCCTGAAAACTTAATCTACCTTGAGATTTTGAAGAATTAGATCGGATGTTGAATTCGTGTGTATGCATGTACTCGCATTGTATAAAGAGATCTCTCCAATGTTTTAGTCCATCGTATTTTTCCACAATTGTTTTACTATCGATTATGTGATTTGGTGACTAACTCATATTAATTAAAACATGGCAAAATTGGTGGTGCATGGACCCATGTAAGGGAATTCCTTGTATGGTGAGTATTACGGCATAACAAAATTAGTGATGGACTTCTTGGATTGACTTCTTATATTTATATCGAAAGCTTTTTAGTTCTATTATCGAAGAAAACATACCGTGTGAAAGATTCCAACACATTTCAACCTGAAAATTGTAAATATGAAATGGGATTGGAATTAGAATGACAATTTTAGCTTCAATTTCTTTGGTTGCAAAGAAATATGTTAAAAGAAAGAAAAAAAAAATTCAAAAATATGTGTGAATCTATACCTCTCGCACAATACTTTAATTTCAATATTTTTTTTATTTCATTCTTTTTCACCCTAACCCTAAATTTTATCAACAAAGAAAAGAAAAGAAAAATATCAGTACCCAATAATATACTAATTAACCACTAGTTAGTTCTGTGACATGTGTTTCAATTTCTTGAACTCCTGAAATGATTATGACATGGAACTGATTAAACTTTTCCCTTTATGAATTTGATGGTCATCAAGACTCAAGAGCTACGTCGATCGCTTCCAGTCACTAATTATAGTGGCCAGCCACGTCAAACAAGGAATTAGAGAAACGTCAAATCTCCATTTCCATCCTACTTTACAGGAAAATTATTATCACACTTTATTTATTATTGGTGATAATTATTTGTGGTGGAGGCATACATCGTCCATCATCTACCAACATGGCATCACGTGGCCACTTTCCGTGCCTGTCATTTGGGTGGGTGGGGTGGGAGGTGTTAAAATTCAAGCTCGAAGATAGATATAACTATAAATGATGCTATATAGATATATATTTTTCTCTATATCCAAAGTACTCGTAGATATTTATTTATAGGTTGTCTCTTTTTGTTTTTATCTTTTGCCATAATTTAACTAACGCAGACATACAAGCACAAAAGTCTTTCCATCTGAACACACTGGTCGGGAAGAGCATGCAAAGAGCAACGTGCCTGAGTGAGATGGAGAAGACTTGCACACTTCTCTGTATGCTCTTTTTGCTTTTTTCATATATGCTTGCCAACCCAACTTCCTGATTCAATTCTCCTAGACTAGAAACAAATCATTGAAGTTTGAAGGAATCGAAGAGGTTATATATATAGGAAGCAAAGCTTAAAAGAGCAACTAGTAGCTAGTTCCTGAAAGTAATAAGATATTTTGATGTCCGAAATACTAATGATTCAGGGCTTGAAAGTGAGAAGCCATGTGAAAAACAGTGCACACGGAGATGTAGCCATTAGCCAAACCTTTTTGACGATGATTTAGGTTCTCTTTTCTTTTCCTATGCTTTCTTTCACTCTTATCCTCTTGCCATTTCTTTCTACAAAAGTCAAGTTCTCATCATTGAATCAAGTGTACTGCATCTGAAGAATAAGCAGAAAACAACACAACAATCCATCATTTCGATCCGCACAACCAGCTCACGGTTTCAACCTCCACAATCACCATCCACCAACTCAACTGTTGAGGTATGTATTTTCTAGTACTCCATATCTTGTATTAATTATACTGTCATATTATCAATTATGTACCCAACTAAATTCTTTGCAAATAATAGCAATATACTAATACAAATCCTAAAAACTTACAAGGCAAGTAGTACTATTTAATTGTGAGAATATATACTTGTAAAATTTCAATTATGCTTGCTTTGATACATCAATCAACTTAACTTTCACATTCGTAGTCATTAATTTTCATCCCAGATAATTTGCTTCATTAATTTCATTTCCATTACGTGTTGATTAATATCAATGGGCCCATTCAATGAGCAGTTAACTGCTATTATTGCCATAATTAGAAAACAAGCCTGAGGTCCCAATGATAGAAAATTCGACGCTCCCCCTCTTCCAGTAGTTTGATCAGATCTCATTATTACTTGACAAAAATACCCTAAAAAATGTCCGGCTATTAAATATTAAAATTCCTTGCAATGATGAAAATTACAAGGAACACAAATTAGCTAAATGAAAATTTGGAAATTACCAAACAAACCACACACAACTATTGGTTTTCCCTCCAAGTTCATTCCCATTGTATCACAGTACATAACACCAGCCATCGCTATCCATAGTCTCCATTGCAATTACTAACACACAAGACTACCCTTGTATCTTGTCCCCCCAAGAAGATGAGACCATATTTTGAAGTCCTAATCCAATTGAGGTTTAGAATTTAATTAAGAATGTTTGCTATAGAACAAATAAGGAATCATTATTCATTTATTTAATTTGTGTCTGCATTAATATTATTATCAGTTAGTATAAACTAACAAATTTAACTTGTATCAGAGTTGCCATATATACAGCAAAGTGGGAAGAAAGCAAGGTAGGTAGCCATGGAGCAGTCAGAAAAATCGCCCACGAAAATATCATCACTAAGATCATCATTTCCGAGAGATCCACGTGGCTCACTCGAAGTGTTCAACCCAAACACTTCAGCTTTAGCTGCAACTTCAACCAACGCGCGCGTGCGTTCACAGCCTCTTTGGAAATCGTGGACGGAGTCGGAAGAACCGCGCCATGAAATCGCTGCCACGTCGTGGATGGCCATCAATCCGGCGGCTACGGATGCCGGAGAAAGCGGATTGGCGGCGCAGAGGGCGGCGGAGTGGGGGTTGGTGCTCCAGACCGACACCGAGACCGGCAAGCCGCAGGGCGTGGCCGTGAGGAACTCCGGTGGCGAGGAACCTAACGCCGCGAAACTCGCCGCCGCTGCTTCGTCATCCAGGAAGAACTCTCAGAACTCCGCCAGAACTTCCGGCGACTCTTCCGACGGCGGCGGCGGAGGCGGAGGGATTCCGAGAATTTCGGAGGATGTGATGGGGGCTTTGTCGGCTTTTCAACAGACTTTCGTGGTTTCGGATGCTACCAAAGCCGATTACCCGATCCTGTATGCGAGTGCTGGGTTCTTTAAAATGACGGGTTATACGTCCAAGGAAGTTATTGGGAGAAATTGGTAGGCACCTTAATTTTTCTTTACAATTTAATTCACATACACTTCTTGCATGCAGTTTCATAAAATGTGCAAGGATGAGTACTTAAAATATCATACACTAGACATGGAATGCATACTTAAAAATCATCCTTAAACATCCAATAGTGCAACTGTTTACAAAATCCACTAAGTTTAGGAGAAATAATTTGACTTTGATTCCTGCATCCTACACTATTGAAATAAGGAGCCATGTGACTAAACTTTAAAATTATGATGATTGATAATCAAAAATCATACTTAAAACTAACTGATTCTTTAGAATGCATGAAAAGTTTCATTTTTTTATTTTTATAATTAAAACGAGAAAAACAAGATAAAATATGTTTTAGTTATCTCAATTTTTAATCAAATTTGGTCTTAAAATTTTATTTAAAAACAATCAATTTGATTCTCATATTTTTTTATAATTAGTGAACTTCATTCCTTTTCACATGAAGCCTAGGATACTAGGATTAGAGATAAATTCACCAATTATAAAAAGAATAAAACTTAAATATACTTTCTTAGGTGTTTTTAATATTACTTTTCAATTAAAATTGAAATTTAACTTCAATAATCTGAACACTAAACATTATTATTAAATATTAATATAAGTTATT
>PYAF01006334.1:1918863-1930489 GCA_007407185.1 Glycine tomentella
TTTAAATCTAAACAAGGGTAACCTCAGGAAAAAAAAAGAGTGTGAATAAATATATTTATATTTAGTTGTAAAAAATATATTATTTTTTATTATAGAAAAACTTAAAAAGGGTACAAGTGGAAAGCTAAATAAAATAAAAAGAAATGAGCGTAAGAAATAAGTATATTAGAGTTCCAATAGCCTCACTTTTCAATTTAGTATATCAACAAGTATTAAATACATTGCATGAATATTTTAAATTTATCAAAAATTTAAAAATTAAA
Organism: Glycine tomentella; assembly: GCA_007407185.1. NCBI lineage: Eukaryota > Viridiplantae > Streptophyta > Magnoliopsida > Fabales > Fabaceae > Glycine > Glycine tomentella. The sequence continues at coordinate 1,919,127 of PYAF01006334.1, forward strand.
ATGATTTTAAAAAAATTATAAAGGATACATATATAATAATTTCATGTAAGATATAAAAAAATCAATTAAAAAACATTAAAATTTTACAAATAATTTAAAAGAATTTAAACTTGATTTTTTTCAAAAAAAAAATGTTAAGAATGTTTTATGTTATTCTTTAAAAAGTAAATTATGATACACGATGCTTTTCCCTTAATTAGGACTTAGTAGGAATAAATATATGACCGTCACCTAATAAATTGTAAAGAAACCTTTTGTGCAACGAACGTACGGGTCTACTATTAGCTAGATACATCACATTACCACTCATATTATGCCGCGCATAAGAAACTGTTGATGGTTCAACGCAAAGTCCTAAAGTTTTGACAGTATACATTACATTGCTACACTTCTAACGATGTTGTTTCCATTTTTCATAAACCTTGAGAGCAGCCAATATCAATTCCATTGGATCGGAAACCCTCAAAAAAGAAAAAAAGAAAAAGAAAAAGGAAAAAGACTAGTACTTCAATTGGCATGCACACATACACAACAAACCCAAATGGTTAGCATTCAGCATGGATCAAATTGACAATAATCACAATATGAAAGTCTAACCATGTGATGACCATACCATGCACATGCTGTACTAGTAGTTAATAGATTTTTCATAATAGTGTTTACGTACGTAACAGCTAGTACTACTATGCATTGCATTGCAGCACGGCAGAAAGAGAAGGCTACAAGTTCAGTAACTGAGTTGCTGCAGGCCATGAAGCGCCCCCGAGCATTAAGTGAATCCGCAAGCCGTCCCTCCATCAGAAAATCAGGATCTAGATCTGCTGATGAAGAAAAATTAGAACTAGAACAAGAAGATGACAAAGAGAAAACACAAAAAACATTAAGAAGAAAATCTGAGAGTGGAGCTTCATTTGGACGCAAATCCGAAGGATCAGGAAATAGAATTTCAATGGAGCGAATCAGTGAACTGTCCGAAAATAAACAGATAAACTCTCAACGACGTTCTTTCATGGGGTATTTATTGTTATTTATTTATGTTCTTAACGTTTATAATTTTTTTAATAAACTTTAGTATTTTCCAACTTATAATGTTCTATCATAGTTTTTTAAATTACAGTAACAATTCCGGTCTCATCACATCCTTGATATTGAAAAAAAAAAGAGACAAAACTTAGATGAAGTTCTATATATAAATATTTTTTATGTTATTTTTTAATTAGAATTAAAGTTCCACCTGATAATCCACACAATAAAGATTTCCAGGTCAATGTAGATTATCTAAGAAAACTATGTTTCTGATAGAACACTAAAAATGCTTGTGAAACTACATCTATTTTTTTTTCCTATGAAAATTTATAAACAAATATGGTTAATGTGGTTGCAATTGCGGTCACAATGCTGTCGCTGAAACTCCAAAAACTTGACATTGTCGTAGTTGCGGACGTTTTTTTAAAACCTTCTTCCACCCTATAACATAATTCAGTGACAGTGCTGCTATCTTTGTATGCAACAGGTTCAGGAGGAAAAGTCAGTCCAATGATGAAAGCATGGATAATGAAGCTATTGAGGACGTCAGCTCTGAGAGTGAGGATGATGAGAGGCCTGATACTTTTGAATTAGATGACAAAGAAAAGCATAGGGAAAAGCGAAAAGGTCTTGATCTTGCTACCACGCTTGAACGTATTGAGAAAAACTTTGTCATTACTGATCCAAGGCTTCCAGACAATCCTATAGTAAGATTCTCTGAATCATTTGTACTACAGTACTTAAAAAGTGTTTCCCTAGGAGGTGAACATGTAATGATGTAACACTGTAAACTTTGTACTTGGTTTTTACTTTTTCAGATCTTTGCATCGGATAGCTTCTTAGAGCTTACAGAATATAATCGTGAAGAAATCTTGGGAAGGAATTGCAGGTATTCTTTAAATTGAATGTTATTACACGGCAAGTATACTTATGCTAGATGGAAGCCGCTGGTGATTCAAATTTAAATTCCTTTCCCAAAGTTTAATAATATTGATTTACCTGGAAATGATCAAAATTTCGTTTCTATAGTTAATGTCAAATTCAGGTTATTTACCTTATATGCTATTTGGCTATTTAGGTTTCTGCAAGGACCTGAAACTGATCCAGCAACTGTGAACAAAATTAGAGAGGCAATTGACAACCAAACAGAAGTTACCGTGCAACTAATCAATTATACAAAGAGTGGTAAGTTTTTTTTTTTTTTTTGTCTGCTGGGAAAACCACTTTCATAAGCTAATTTCATATAGATTATAATTTATAAGTATTATAGGATTATTTCGTATATCACATATGTAGTTTATTATAAAGAGAAAAAAAATACTGTTATCTCTAAGTTTTTCATGAATAACATTTACTTGTACTAGTACTAGTTGTTAAGAAAACAATTCACAATAATTTCCTGTTCTAGAATCCTGAATATATCTTTCTTAGCGTACAAAGGATATATAGCTATTTAACGTGAAGATCAATAATGTTGCGATTATTATTCCACTTGCTATTGAAGATTTCTCTGTTCAATCCAGGAAAGAAGTTCTGGAACCTGTTTCATTTGCAACCTATGCGTGATCAGAAGGTACAGCGTATGATAGTTTTCTGAAGATGTTACATCCTTTAAGATCTTGATGTGCAAATTTAATCATATTATTTTCCCCTGTATTTTACCATAAACTGAGTACGAGTTAGCTTTTGTCTCTTTTCCTTCTTGGTTTAACAGGGAGAAGTGCAGTATTTTATTGGTGTTCAACTTGATGGTAGTCAACATGTAGAGCCTCTTCACAACTGCATCGCAGAAGATACTGCAAAGGAGGGAGAACAATTGGTTTGGTCCCTACTCTAATGCTTCATTAATTCATACATTATCTCAAATCATCGTCAACAACATCAATATCCAAATTCAGGCATTAAATTTTGATAAAAAAAATTTCATAAGAGGCTTTAAATTTGGAAGTCTATAAAGTCTATGGACTATGGATTATGATTTTAGACTGAAACATTTTACATTTATTATGAGCTCCTTTTTTTCCCCTCCATATAACAGTAGGAAAGTTTGTTCAAGTTATTTATCATGCTTTGTATTTCCTGCGTTATAACAAGTACACTTGAAATCCATCCTCAGGTAAAACAAACTGCAGAAAATGTTGATGAGGCAGTGAGAGATCTTCCGGATGCTAATAAGGTTACATCTGCTTCTGTTAGTTATCTTTGTCTGTTATAGAGCATTTGGCTTCAATAGTGGCATGACCATCCTTTTGGCACTCTCCAGAAACCAGATGATTTATGGACAAATCATTCAAAAACAGTTCACCCGAAACCTCATAGGAAGGATGACCCTGCATGGAAAGCTATCCAGAAGGTATTAAAACTTTCGTATTTGAGAATGTGTCATGTTTAGCCGATTCATTGTTTTTTTCTATTAATTGCTTAATGATTTTGGAATTTCTTTTCCACTGTATACGACTATAAATTACAAACGATAGGAAGATGTGGTAAATACTTCAGGTCTCATTTGACAGTTGTGCTAACTTGTCTACTTGATCTTTTGTCTTTCTGTAATTTCTTTATATTTCTGGGATGTAGGTAGTGATCATAATTTTCTCTTAAGTTATATGTTACATTGAAGATTATCTTACTGAGTAATGAGTTGGTAAACATGCCATGAAACCATTATAGTTCCTTCTGTATTCCATAGGGTACTTTGTGTTTTCCTAGTCACTTCTTGAATGTTTGATGCAATTTATGTTAATTTTGCAAATTGTTCTGTGACCTTGGTTTTTCAGGTCCTAGAAAGTGGAGAACAGATAGGCTTAAAGCACTTTAGGCCAATTAAACCATTGGGGTCAGGAGATACTGGCAGGTTTTTTTTACCCCTATTTCTCTATTGCATTTCCCTGTTTCACAATTGCTTGGACTGGTAGCATAATTAATTGTCTAGTGTGAAACAAATTGTAATCACACGATTACGATGTTGTATACAGACACATATGACTGACATACTATTTTAAGGTTTTGTCATTTCTAAAAATAATCCTAGTTTTTATTTAATGGAGCTTCTGCATATACAAGAAACTTATAGATGAATTAGTCTTTCTAGTTAACTGAAAATTCAAGTGAGCTCAATTAAAATTTCTTCATTGATTTGGGAGATAGACAGTTTCTTTCTTTCTATTATTTTCAAAAGCACAGCTTCTGTAGCAGTGATATTGATATATTATCGATTATCATTGGTTTGCAGTGTGCATCTGGTGGAGCTACGTGGAACTGGTCAATATTTTGCCATGAAGGCTATGGATAAGGGTGTTATGCTCAATCGTAATAAGGTGATTTAATTAACATGACTTTTTTCCCCTCAGGTTTTCATTACATATTGTATTCTCAATTTCTCAACATGGAAATATTAGTTCACTTGAAACAGTATATTTACATAGCCGGTGTTTGTATAAGTAGCTTAAAGTAACAAAATTATTATTCTAATTTTAATTGTGTAAATCAAGTTATAGCAACATTTACCACTGGTTGTAATAGGATGGCCTTTATACACTTTCCTCAGGTGCATAGAGCTTGCGCAGAGAGAGAAATTCTTGACAAGTTGGACCACCCTTTTCTACCTGCATTATATGCTTCCTTCCAGGTTTGTAACTCGAATACTACTTTTAAATAAGTAACACAATGATTATTATTTATCAATTAGAATAACTGGTAGTCACATTAGGATCTTTTTAGCGATCACAGAGTTCCAATATGTCGCATCACAACCTTTTTACCATAGATATCCTTGTTTAATAGATAATGATTTCACAAATTATATTGTCTTGAGCTGGATTAATGCCTTTATTTCCTATTACATTTAATTCTGAAGCTAAAGAGTAGCAAGGATTTTCACGTGGCTCCTCTACTATTTAATTTACTGAATTTGTTATATATTTGGAACTTGCAGACCAAAACACACGTTTGTTTGATTACTGATTATTGTCCTGGGGGAGAACTATTCCTGCTTCTTGATCGGCAGCCAACTAAGGTTCTCAAGGAAGATGCCGTGAGGTATATTATCCTACTGCATATATACATATATAGACAAATCCAGAATTTCTCTTTGGTGGAAAGAGAAAATAGTCTAATATTTTATTAGACAAAAAATAATATAAACTTCATTAAAAAGGATATGAGAGAAATTGAAAACAACAAAAATAAAAAAGATAAAGTGAGTAACATTAGTATTAATTTATTTTCTCTTTTATCTTTTATAACTTTTCACATTCATCTTTTTAAAAAATTATCTTATGGGGGTAGACATCTATTTTTTTATAAGGAAAAAAATATTTATTTATTTTCAAGTATATAATTTTTGCATGTTTAAATTCTTAAGGTTATCTAACCCAATAGTAATAAACTATTTGTAACACTATTTTTCTTTAACTGACATTAAGTTCTTAATATTTGTAGATTTTATGCAGCAGAGGTAGTGATCGCATTGGAGTACCTTCATTGCCAAGGTAGCCTCTTATTTGGCTTTTATATATATATTGGCATTACCACCATAACCATGGTTGTCCGCTTCTCTTTTAACTCATGAAACTTCTTGCAACTTGGGAGATTTTTATTGACAAAATATTTCGGAATCTCTGGGATGAGCTTATATATCATGCTGCAATAATTTTATTTTATTTTCCTTTCAAGTCATCAAGTGTCATCATATGCTGACGTACTAGCAATTTGCATCACAAAATTCTGCCCTTGCAACTTGCAAGAAATATTGCCAGGAAAAAAATCTGATGTATAACATTCTAGACACTTGCTTCGAACCAAGTTTAATATTACATTGTTTGGTGAGAGTTTACAGGGATAATATATCGAGATTTGAAGCCAGAAAATGTGTTACTCCAGAGCAATGGGCATGTGTCCCTAACAGATTTTGATTTGTCATGTTTAACATCTAGCATGCCACAGGTATCTTAGAGACAATAACTTGATAGTGTAATTTTTAATTAGAAGCAATACTATTTTTAATTAAGTTTTAATTCAGGCCACTAAAAACAGTTTTATTTACGTTGTTGCTTCTTTGCAGCTTATAATTCCAGCTACCAATTCAAAGAAGAAGAAAAAGAAGAAACAGAAAAGTCAAGAGGTTCCAATGTTTATGGCAGAACCAATGAGAGCATCAAATTCTTTTGTTGGCACGGAAGAGTACATTGCTCCGGTTTGTTATTCCTGGACATATTATACATTATTATTGAGCAGCAAAAACTACGGTTCAATATGCATGGTTCAAATACGTATTTTATTGTGTTGAATGTACCAATTATTATACACATAATGCATTTGCGCGTATAATCAATACTTCACATTTTTTAAATTAAAAAAAATGTTTTATTGTGCAAATACTTAAAACTTGATTTTGACTAACAAGTCTGTAACTTGGATTTATTCGTTATATTTTAAGTGTAGTGCATGTCAAAACAAAAGAAAGGCCAATGCTTAAGATCCAGTTGAAACCAATAGGAGAAAGAAGTGGTGTAGTTTAGTGTTTATACTAGGTAGGAGGCTTGAAGCGAGTGGAGAAGTCTTGTACTGTTTGTTCAATCACTGTTTCAAGAGGTTGCGAATTAGACACGAACTATTCTTATTCCTTTAGAGACCTTTATACAGAGTTTTATTGCAATTTTGAACTTCTTTGGAATCTTTTATGCATTTCTTAGATTTTGTTGTAACTGATAGTTCAACAACTTGTGCAGGAAATTATAAGTGGTTCAGGTCACACAAGTGCTGTGGATTGGTGGGCTCTAGGTAAATTTGTAATTCTTATTCTTATATATATATATATATATATATATATATATATATATATATATATAACAAAGACAATCGTGAACAAAATAAATTTCTAACATTACTTAAAAAATCAACATAGAAAGTTGGATTAATTGTGTTTTTAGTCCATCAAATTAAAAAAAAATCCTTCTTTTATCAGAATTTATGGACTAAAAAATATAAATTTTTATTTGACAAGACTAAAAAGTACATTTTTAAATTTGAGAAACTGAAAAATATAAAAAAAAATGGGAACTAAAAAAAAATACTTCCAAAAGACTAAAAATATAATTAAATCAAGAAAGTTTGAATGTATTAATTAACATTTAATTCGTGTAGTGGGTATTAATGTTTCCATAGATAACTAAATCAGTTTGCATATTCTATAATTCTCTTTATTTGTCGTTTTCTTAACCAAGACTATGCATATCTAATATAATGATATGGACTTATGGAGTGTAGAATTTGAAACAGTTATCAAATACCAACTCAAATATGCTAAAAAAGAACATTTATCTCCCATCCTTGTTCCATCTATGATCTATCTCCTGTTTTTTTTTTTTTTTTTATCTATCTCCTGTTAAAATGTTCATTGACCATATCATATAACTGTGGGAATTTTTCACATACACAAAAGGCTTCGCTCGGATGAATATTTGGAACAAATTAAAATTATATCACATTGCTTGACTTCAATGACTTTTTTTAGGTATTCTAATATATGAAATGCTTTATGGGTACACGCCATTCCGGGGGAAGACAAGACAAAAAACATTTGCAAATATTCTTCACAAGGATCTTAAATTTCCAAAAAGTAAACCGGTGAGTGTTATCCTTCCTAACTTATCATACATTTGTTGCTTACAGGTTGCTTTGCTACAGCTTAATTTTCAATTTTGATCTGAGCTATGAAATTCACCTTTAGAAAAAAAAAAATCAAACTAACCTTTAATGTCCGAAGTCTAGTACCATTAGCTTTTAAGCTTATGAATAAATTTTTATTTATAAATTAAAGCTTATCAAATACAAGTATTTATTTAAGCTGTATATTCAAATGCAGCTAATTACAAAATAATAAAGTCATAGGTTTGAAGGAAGGAAAAGTAAAATAATAGAATGCTCACATCAAATTCTTACAAAAATCCCATTCAGACATTCTTGAGTTTGGAGTTATATATTATATACATTATGCATTATGTTTTAATCTGCAATAATTGATGCAGGTAAGTCTCCAGGGAAAGCAGCTAATTTACTGGTTGTTGCAGAGAGATGCCAAAGACAGATTGGGTTCACGTGAAGGAGCAAATGAAATTAAACGTCATCCTTTCTTCCGGGGTGTCAATTGGGCACTAGTTCGTTGCATGGTAACATATTTTGGATAAAACTTAAATTAATATAGTTCCTAAAAGGGTTTTTTGGTTGTTCTGTAATTAAAATTAAAGTTTCATCTTAGTAATTTATGTTAATCTTTAATGTAAACTTTTATTACACAAATTAGTGAGAATTTTTAATTTTAATCGGAGAACAACATCAAAACTACAAAGTACCTAAGGACTTGCATATGAGTTTTGTGTAACAATAGCTTCCCTTATTTGCTACAATGTTTTCTTCAACATCTAGTTTAACTTTGCTGTGATTTGTCTGCTTGTCTTACCAGAAACCTCCTGAGCTTGATGCTCCTCTCTTACCGGAAACTGAAGAAGAAAAAGAAGCCCAAGATATAGATCCTGGGCTAGAGGATCTGCAGACAAATATTTTCTAAAATATAGCGAAACACATGATTAATTCTTTGCGATTTTGAACAATTAATGGAATTTTAATCCCTTGCTTCAGCGGTGCAAAGTTTGATCATGTTCATTGTAATTTATGAATGGAAGACCTACTATATTTTTCTAGATTTGATGCTACTTAAGCTGCCTGGCCTTCCAATGGGGTATTAAGGATTGGGACCATCAAGGCAAATCTGTATTGTTAAGCCATGCCTTGTAACATCAAAATTAAATCTGTATTGTTAAACCATTTTTTGGAAAATAAAATATTTTTAGTGTGACTCATATAACACCAGACTAAAAAAATTAAGCTGGACATAACTATGAAAAATTCTTTAAAATAAAAGGATACATGTTCAATCATCACTTGAAGAACATACCAATAACACGTCCTTCCTCTCAAAAACACCACACAAAATTCACCTTCATCTATGTGGATCAACGAATGAAGATCCATTCAATTGTCTTCAAACAAAAAGGGAAATCTCACTTGACCCAACACCACATGAATTTAGTCCCATCTATGTGGATTAACGAATAAAGACCAACCTAACTATATACAACAATCTCAATTAATAAAGTAGTCATATCGACAATAACATAATTATCTCGTCAGAATATACTTTTTAGTTATGAACATTTGATGGGTCATTTAAAATATCAAAATGGAAAGGTGCGGCATGGGATATTTCTTCACCCAATAGATCCTAGATTCACTCAGCGAAATTAAGTCAGCAACACTCTATCTTCCAAAAGTAAATTTACTTTGTGAAATTGAAGTTTGCCTAGCTAGCAAACTTGAAATATGTTTAGCGAAATCCAAATTTTGAACCAACGAATTTGTGACAGGGAGCAACCTTGCCTTCTATTGTAAATCTGCCCATTAAGCACAAAAATCCACCCTGCAAATTTGTGATAGAAAAACCTTGGTCCCTATCGCAAATCCGCCAACGAATTTTGCAAAACCAGTGTGAGAACTGATTATCCCCTTCCCCGAGTTTCCATTATTTAGATTTTCGAAAAGGTAGACATTTTGAACCAAAGGAATGAGCTTTGCTTTAATCCACCAACAACTCAAACTACATAGCAAAAAGCATCCCAAAGCAAAATCCAAACTTAGATTTTGAGTTCAAAGTCTCTCCATGTCCAACTCATAGAAGATGAAGTAGAGAAAATAAGTAAACCTACCCACTATATTGGTCTCCAAAGCCTATGGGGAGGGGAGGAGCAATTCACTTGTGGAGGTAGGGGGAGCAAGAACCTCACTTATTAGAGAGAATGAGAGACGAATAAGAGAAATGAGATAAGATTTAGGCTTTGATTGGGTGAGAGATTTTGGAGGGAAAGGGAGGGAAGAAAAAGGTTTATGTAGAGATATCCCTTTGTTTGAGAATTTTAATTTTTGAGGGAAAGGAGTTGAGGATTTTCAAAACTCCTCCGAAATCCTCCAAAGCCTTAAAATTGTTCTCCCCCTATTTAGGGGTTTTTAGAAGGAAAAGTAACTAAAATTATTATTATACCAGTCAGTGTTAATAAAATTACTATCCTACACTAGTCGGTGTAGAATATATAATGTATTAATTTTTTAAATAAGGAAAAAATTATAAATTTTTTTTATTAACTCTCTAATTCCCTCTCTTGATATATTTTTAACTCCCAAACAAGGAGAAAATAACTTCCCTTATTTTTCTCCCTTTCCTTCCCCTCCTTTCCCCTTGAATCTCTTTCCTTCCCCTCCCCTCCTAACTCTCAAACAAAGCATTAGAGAACATGTTTCTAATTTTGGATGTTCTAGGAAAATAAAGGGTTTTGGGTTTCTCTTCTAACCCTCTTACTAACACCTTATTGCCTACTAACCCCACTCAAGGTCCAAAACATAAGCCTATAACATACAAACAACAGCATCGCAGAACATGAAATGATTACCTTAATTATATTTTTTCAAACAATTAACTTTAATTTCCATTGCAGTTTTATTTGAATCACTTAATCACATATTAAGAAAATCACATTTTTGCAGTGGTGTTGATGATTACGACAGACATTTTTTTTGTGTACTTAGTATATTTTTTATTATAATATGTACTTAATATGATTTTTTTTATTTAAAGGGGGAGGTCGAATTCTAGTGCAAAGTATTTAAAATAATTCAATGCATATTATTCAATTAATTAAACTAAACTTGTTGGTATGTATTTAGTATGATTTAACTTAAAATCATTTTGTCCTATGTTATGATTATAGATGTTTTGTTCTGTTGTAATTTTCTATATTATTATCTTTGTTTCTATATAAAAGAAACAAATATCTAATTTATCAACACCAATAAAAATTGGTTAACTTTAATTAGTAATATCACAAATATAAATTTCATTTCAAAAATACCCATTGAATTAAATGATTCAAGGGATAACTTTTTCCTCCAATAAATATGACTTATCTCATTAATAGTCTTTACAATTAAAAAAAGTATAAAAGAAAATTAACAATTAATATATTTAAAAGTGATCATATGTTTTTTATATTTAGGAAAAATATATTTTTATTTTATTTCTTATATATAAAAATGATAGTAGTTTTATCTAACTGCATAGCGTCTCCTATAAAAAGTTGTTATTATTGGCACTGATATTCTTAAATTTTGTAATGATATTTTGCAATTTTGATATTTAGAGAGTTATGATATTATTATATATTAATGAGTTAATAAAATAAGTAGGGATGTTTATAAGATCATATCGATATGATGAACTTGATAATTTG